>JAJEJO010004630.1:221305-344631 GCA_020662805.1 Glaucomys volans
TTCCATATGTCAGGAGTATCAAGGTTAGAAAATTCTAAAGGAAAGGACCACAGATTAGTGTGGAGAGCAGGTTGTGCCCTTCTTTGAGTTACTGTTTTATAAAGCAAGTATTTTGCCATGAGTTATTCTATTTTGAGTAAAAGTCTCAAAATAGACTGACTCTATGCCTTGTTTGTACAAATAAATAACCACCATTTATCTAGCACAAGCATAAAGCACAAATTGATAATTTATTCATGTGAATGAAAACTTAACTTATTAAATTCAATTAGGAGCACATGGACACTTGGGCATATCAAATCATATCAGAAACACCAGACATAAGAGCTTATCAATCTCACCAGAGGGAAACCCCTCACCTAACACCCATAAAAGGAAGAACACCCCACAACTGGACACAGGTGCACACTGATCCTGTCATCTGGTCATTTATTATGAAACTGACTCAGAAAAATTGCTACAGCACTGAAATTCTTTCTTTTGGGGGGTACTCGAGATTTAACCCAGGGGTGCTATACCACTGAGCTACATTTCCCACTGAACTTCTGACTCTGTCCCTGGACTTCTGCTCAGTGAGCTTTCTCCTGTCAGTGACAACCCATGACCCACTCTAGGTGACACATCAAACTGTCTGCTGTCCAGACCCTCGCCTTGATGCTGTGCAAACTGACTCCTTAAAGCCCTTATCTGACCACCTGTAGAGACTGCATTTGCATCTTCCCCTGCCTGTGCTCTTGACATTGCCTCTTGAAACCTGCTGGCCACCTTAACACTTCCTTAGTCTTTTTGTAACCTTCATCATTTTGTGAAGCATGCTGTGTGAGTGTTATACATATTAGTAATTAAGATCACACTGGAATAAAAGAAATTATTGCCTTGGTCATTATACCAAGTGAACCATAAGTATTTTGGTGAATTAAAGCTGATAAAAGTGATATAACTTGTAGATTTATTGATATTTGACAAATTCCAACATTGTGGAAAGACACAAATGTGTCTGGTTTATGTTAATGACGTAGATCACGCATGACAACCAGTGATTAAATAACATGGGGACATTCTGGAATATTCTACACCTTTGAGTTAATTAAAAGAGTATATTATTATATGCTTGAGTATTAATACCTCAATATTTCCTAAATTTATATAAACTTTATGAGTTGGGGAGAATTTTAATAATTGCACTGAATTATATCAGAGGAAAAAGAAAAAAATTCAATATACTTTCAGGATTCCTTGGCTCACTTTGTGATGTTCCTATCCTGTAAATTAAAACAGTACATTTGTTTCTTAATTTAAAATATGTGTAGTATTTAAAGATAAAATCTGCAGTTTAAAACATCCAGAAATAACTATTTTTATATAGTACAAATAGACTTCCATTCTCATGTGTTTCCCTCTCACTTCCAAGTTACTGAAATTTTTATGTTCTTTCCAAAAATAGATTATATTTCTTGGTTAAATCATAAGTAGATATATATCAGACATATCCACAAACTTCAAAACTATCCATGGAAGGCTTATTTTGGTAATATATGTTGAGCTTCCATTTTTTTTAGGAGGTTTTAGGTATATTTTAAGAATATAATTCTTTCAACAAAATTGACATAGCTATATAATAAATGCTTCCCTGAGGTGGCAGAAATGTGTAAGAGCACAAATTATATGAAATGCATGTAGTTCATTTTGTTCTTAATAACTCTTAAACTCTACCATAGGGTTTGTGTGCTTTTAATCACTTTTTTAAGAAAGGTAAGTTTTGCACAAATAAATAAATATGCATATATAAACAATGCACAAATAAATCTGATTGAGTGAGACAAACAAATTCTACCATATAAAGCATGTTGTAAAATTCCCAGGGAAAAAGTACAGTGGTCTTCCTAAGCCATGTGTTTTTACTTCTCTTAGTTTCAGTTACCTACTGTCAACTACAGTCTGAAAATATTAAATGCAAAATTCCAGAAACAAAAAATTCATAAGTTTTAAATTGTACACCATTCTGTGAAGCTTGTTGAAATCTCACACTGTCTTGCTTCATCCTGCCAGGGATGTGAATCATCTTTAGTTCAGCAAACCCATATCATAGGTACTACCTCCCTCAGTAGGCCTTTTCATTATCAGATTAACTGTCACAGTATCATAGAGTTTATGTTCATACCCTTTATTTTACTTCATAGTGGCCCCAAAGGGCAGGAGAAGAGATGCAAGCTATTTAGATATATCCAAGAAAAGCCATAAAGTGTTACCTTTAAATGAAAATGTGAGAATACAATAAAATATTTAAGAGCAAGAAAGAAACCACATTTACATAATTATTATCATAGTATATTGTTAAAACTGTTTTATTATTAATATTGTTCATCTCTTACTGTGCCTAATATGTAAATTAAACTTTATCATAGATATATATGTATAGGAAAACATATATATGTATAGGAAAAAAATATAGGATCTGGTATTATCCATAGTTTCAGGCATCCCTGAGGCAGGGGGTTCTTGGATTGTATCTCCCACTGATGAGGTAAGACTGTCCTATACTACCATTGAAAGAATTTTTTATCAAATATTTAAAATGGCACATTAAAATAATTATTTCTATTTTCAAACTATGATTTGTTAATTTTATACATAAATATTTCTTCCTAAAATATAAAATGTTGTTCTATTTTCTAAATTTTGAATATGTGAATGTTGAGGAGATAGGATACAATAATAAATCTTAGCAGAACAGAAGAACAAGGCTAGGATCTTTCCTAAAACAATCTTATTCTTTTTGTTTATTTATTTATTTTTTTGGAAACAAAGTCTTGCTATGTTGTCCATGCTGACCTTGAACTTCTGGGCTCAGGCAATCCTCCTGTCTCAGCTTCCCAAGTACCTAGGACTACAGGTGCACACCATTGCACCCAGCTAGCAATCTTATTCTAGTTCGACCATTCTCTGGTCGTTAGTAAGAGCAATGTTATTATAAATGTTTCAGTTATTCTTTAGATGATGAAAAGGAAGATATTTTATTTACAGTGAATTTGTAAAATTTGTCAAAAGCTGTTAGGTTTTTGTTGCACAACCGAAACCTAGATTCCACTTTGGATAATTGTTTGGCGAGGGGATATACAGGTTTTCATCAAATGCTTATCCTAACCTGAGACAAAACAAAACATACCAAAGTACTGCTGTACTTTTATAATTAGAAAGATACTAACAAGTGGCACCATTATTAGGACTATAGAACTCAATATCAGAAATCCCTAAAAGAAAAATTTTGAAGTAATGAGGCAAAATAGGAAAAGATCATATGTATGTGCCATACTAAATGTATAAAAGATGAATCGTTTAGACCTCCTGTCTGAACTAAATCCAACTTTGCATGAGAGGTCAGAAAGGATGAGACTGTGGATCTAAAACTTCCCTGGTCACATTGAACAGAGGATAAGACAAGAAAGGGAGTCTTTAGAAAACCTCAGTTAATATGCACCTCAGAACAGTTATCTCCTTAATTATAGCAGGGGACATTAGGCAAACATAGTCCCCAAAGGGAACAAATATAGTGCTAATAAAGAGTTGTGAAGTATGAGGAGAAATGAGCCAAGCAAAGAACCCGAGGTTGCTAGAGGAGATCTAGAAGGCTAGGACAGTGGAGAGCCTTAGAAATAAACCTGGGTCTGCCTCATCATCTATTCCAGGTTCAGACGAGAAGGTCAAGTTTGACAACAACTAGTAATGTTTGGAAGCAGCCGGCATCTTTCTACCATGCTAGACTACCAAATTATCAAACTACATTCATTGCCTCCAGTGACTGTTGCATTCTCCCATTGCAGGCAGCTTGCAAACACAGTGCCCTCACCAGGAACATAGTCACACCCGTATGCCACTCCTAATTCTGTCACTACATTGGGGACCATAACATTTGTTCTGTCAGAAGTCTAATGGGAGTAAAGAATAAGCAGTATCAATGAGGTTGCTTGGACTCCAGGTGACTTCTACGATCAATTCAAACCAGCACATAAGATAAGAGCACTTACTTATTATCTCACCCATTAGGAAGTTCAGATGTAATGAGAGCCTCAATCTTGCCATCTCCTTGATTCTCTGGTTTTTTCCGTATGTTGGATTCATTAGGTTGGTAGTATAGTTCCTGCCTTCACATCCAGGCAAGAAAACAAGCAGAGAAAAAAGGGATTTCTCTTCTTGTACTCTCTTTTAAGAATAAAAGAAGCCTCCCAGAAGCCTCCCCGCAGATGTGCCTTTAAGTCCCCATCATAATTGGGTTACAAGCCCTTCGTTGACTAGCTCAGCCCCTGACAGGAGGAGGGGATTATCCTGGTTGGCTTAGACAGTTCAGGATCCACCCCGGATCTGAATGGGGCCACCTACTGGAATGAAATGGAGGAAGATTATGTTCCAAAACCCAAACCCAGATTTTGTTGGATAGGAAAAAGGAGAGAATGGATATTGAGTGGACAACCACTAATGTCTTCATTGACCTCAGGAAATATTGTGGATTGAATAAGTGAATAAACAAATAAAGATGTCTTCACTTCATTTGACTGTGCCTTATTTTTTCTAAATAGAGTCTAAGATGTTCACTAATGTAAGAATGATGCTGGTCACAAATTCAGATTGTTCTTCACGAAATGTTATAATTTTAAATATTTATTTTCATATGTCAATGTTAATGTTGTTCAAACAAATCTCCAGATCATTTTACGGTGGTGTGGTATATTCTAGGTGGTCAACCTAGTACAATCTAGGTTTTAAAGAAAATAAATAATCAAAATTTTACATGTGAACTTTGATTTAGCACCATAATATCTAATACGTATGTTAAGAGTTTGGGAGTATGAATGCTGAGGCAGTTTAGCACTTAAGTCAGTTATCAATCAATAAGAAAACTCACATTAGCCTATTTTCTCATTTAAAATCTGTTTTAGGTGTGAAATCTTTTCAGTGTTATATAGACTACACAAATCTGTGTCTTAAAGAACAAAGTAAGTGAGGGTGATTATAGAAATAATATAGTTAATTTGTTATATATATAACAAATATACATATATATAATCAAGCACAAGAAAAAAATTCATTCTCTTCTTGTATTCCTTTCCTACCCATCCCCTTAAAAAACAAAAGAATAAAATAGTTGTAGAGCTCATAATTCATCTGCAGTTCAACTGTCTGAAAATATGAGGGGTTGGAAGTCAGACAATATCCACTCCCAGAAAGTGAAAAAATATTACTAAACCCCTCTTTGTACCTCTCCTTCTAGACATAAGGCCAACATTTGTACATGTTATTTCTTTCAAAACTGAATACCACTGAACACCACAAGGAGCACACTCTGAAAACAAAGATGAGTCATTTTTGCCATGCCTGATGAGTCCCATCTTTTTCTAATCAGAGGTCCCATGCTATGACCCAGGATAATTTTTGGCAGAGTGTTAGAAAAGTTTTGAACTTCTATGTCCTTAGGTGGTGTATGCACTTTCCATTTCAGTTAGCTGCCTGAGCCTTGAAGGTATTTGTGTTTGTTCCCCTAGAAATGACTTCAAATTTATGAGACTTATGCTTATAGTTAATACTAGAAACACTTTCATTTTCCATTTTCTGTTGTTTGATTAAAAAAATCAATGAAGTATTGAAACATTTTCATAAACTTAGATGCTGAAAGATTCAGTGCTGTGGATCTGGACTTGGGCATGAAGGCAGATTATTGCTGGAAACAGTTATTTTTATCAGCTGGTGTTGGGAAGTCTAAATTCAAAATGCTAAGATTGAGTTATCAACATAAAATGAACAAAGTACAAGCTTGGAAAGCTATATTTTTAAAAATTGAAAACCTCATGACTAGTTAACTATAACAATTTTCTAGGTTTGAATTTTAGTTGAATCTTGCTTTTTTGCTTGGAAAGAGCTTGGAGTCCCACACTTAGGTCTCTATGATGAGGGAGAGGGTAAAAGGAAACTTCTTCCTAAATCCTAGCCTCTAAGAGAAATCTCAAGGGCCACACTCTGTGACTTTGAGTCCTCTTCCCTTCAGGTGAATGCATGGTGGGCTGGTGCCTGATTGTTCTCAAGGAAGCTAAACTGGTTTGGTAGCAAGTGGGTGCATTGACCCTCTTGGCCTCTGACTGCAAGGCCAACGGTTTGTGTCTTTGAAGGTAGATGCAGGACTACTGTAGGAATGCTGATTTGGAACATGTAACAAGGGATTCTGCCCAAGGGCATAGTTTTCTATAATCTGGAGAACCTCAGTTGCCAGTAGCATTGGTTTAAAGGTGAGGTCAGCTCAGGAGTGATCAGTGAAGAGGAATTAGTGTTGGAGAGGCCTAACAGGCAGGCCACTGAATAATCTATAAAGAGGAGTCAACTGGAGCATCTGCTAGTACTAGAGGAAAGAATCTTGCTTCTCCCTTCCCTTTCCTCCACCTCCACACTGCTCATTCCATATCAAACCTGGAGAAGGCTAGGGTAGAAGTGATAGGAGAGGAAAACTGCCAACCACACCTTCCTATTTAATAAGGGAGGCAGATGATCATCAGCTGTCTGTCCTAGCTAGGTCAGAGAGAGAGAGAGAGAGAGAGAGAGAGAGAGAGAGAGAGAGAGAGAGAGATATTTGTGAATTAAAGACAGTTGATTAATGTATTCCCATTTATGAACTGAAATTATGCCTATGACCAAATAGACTATAAGATTTTGTATTATCTAGGAGAGGAAACATGAGATTATCCAAGTTTTTTTTTTCCAGGATCCAGGAAAGAAACACTCTCCACTGAACAGTTTCAATAGAACTTGAGAGATAGATATAAAACTGCATTCTGATAGAATCTTACAGATTGCCTTTATTCAATATATCATATATTAATATAATTGATATTTATGTACCAGATGTATATGTTATATATAGATTCCTTAAGTTTAAATTTTAAGTATAAAATATTAAAACTTTTCAATATTAACTCCATTAAAACATGAAAGATAATTTAAAGATAAAATATAGTATTACCTTATTATGATGAAGCCATAAGTATTTTAATTTTTTAAACCTAGATAGATCAATGACATCTGTCAGTTCCCTGGAAGGAAAAAAGAATGTGAATATTAGCAACGATGAATTTGCTTATAGGTAAAACTTGTCATAGAGTTAGTGTGGCTTGGGAGTAACCAGAAAGGCCTCTCTTTCTTTCTGTCCTTATAAAATTGGAGGCACACTTTCCTGCTAATTTCTGAAATTCCATCATTATAACTTCATCCATTTGGATAAGATTTATCAGCTAGTTGAAGCTAATACACACTTAAAGGACAGCATTTTATAACATTAGCAGAAATTTGCATCTCATCATGACTGAATTTACTGCAACCTCAGTTCAAAACAGATTTTACTGGGGAGAGGATGGAAGAAAAAGAAACAGAAGATATCGGACTTTCAAGTGAATGTGGAAACAATTGGCTCCTGCTTCAGTCTTGTCTACAGGGTTCTCACTTTGGGGTTGGTCCTGATCTTGGTTGACTGCAGGATACCAAAGGACGGGAGCTGAGCCAAGCACTTTATTGTTTAATTATAGGTTCAATATGTTACCTTCCCTTCTTGCACCCTGTGGGACTCCAGCTATACAAGTGGCCCTGGTCTTTGTTGATGATGCAGCCCATTTAACAAAGGGGTAGGTGAATGGTTGGCAGAGGAGCTGACAGAAAAGAGGGCAATGCCTCTGAGGCCATTTGACTGCCTTGGCCTGGAGTTTTCGGTTTGTTTTTATTTCTCAGAGCAGAAATTATCGGTCTCAAGTATGTCTTTTTTTGTTCATCAAACACTAACGTAGCACATACTGTTTTATCAAACACTTATAGAGCATAAAAGAGCCAGGCACTTAGGAAAAAAATTTAATACTAGTGGTACTAATGTTAATGATTATGTATTAACTCATGGTAAATCTTTTTTATTTTTTTAAGCCTTATGAATTGAACCCAGGACTAGGCAAGCACTTTACCACTAATCTGTATCATCAACCCTATTTTTTAATTTTTTTAAGCCTTATGAATTGAACCCAGGGCTAGGCAAGCACTTTACCACTAATCTGTATCATCAACCCTATTCTCACAATTATTTTTAAATTTAGGACTCTGCAAGACTAAAATTTTCCTAATTTTTATGAAAATATACATATTTTTAAAAACATGCAGACAATATTTCTAAACAAAATAAATTTTTCTTTCCAACTTTTTGTATCAAGATTTCAAACCTAAGAAAAGTCGAAGGAGTGGTTCAATGAACAGTTGTAGAATCTTCATAATTTTTAATATAGTGTCATATTTTTGCTTGCTCTGTTTATCTAACACATACCCATACTTATAGATGGATAATTTTCTTGGTGAAGCATTTGAAAATAAGGTGCAGCCTTATTATTACAGGCTTCTCACTCCTAAATAGTTTAGTACATATATCCGCAAATCAGGACATTCTTCCGAAAAGCATCAATATTATTTTTACACCTAAAAAGATTGAGTACAATTCAATAAAATCATCTATCATTCATATTCAAATTTCTCCCATGAACCAATAATTAGAAGATTTGTTTAAATCCATCATCTCATCAACATTCATGTCTTGCGTTCAGGTGCCTTAACCCTTCAGTCCTTTTAAATTTAGATTAGTCACCTTCTGCCCTTTTTTGACCCTTTGAAAAGTCTGTAACAGGTTGTCTGATAGAACATACCACATTCTTGATTTATCTCATTGTCTCCTAATGATGAAGCTCAAGATAGATCACTTCTCAGTTATGTCAGTGGTTAATTACTACATCACTTCCAGAGACAAATGATATTAGTTTGTCCCATTCTTGAGAAAGCTCAGTTCCGTCACTTCGTTAAGGTGTTATCTGCTAGTTCTATTTTAAAGTTGAAAAGTGGTACATGGGACCAAACTATAATCCCACATGCTTATCATGTTCCCCAAATAACTCTTTACTCAAATGTTTTAGGTTCAACTGGTGATCCTTACTAGAATCAATAGGTTTTTTTTTTTATTATAAAATGAAAGTTTTTATACTGTTCACATGTATTAACTGGTATTCTTCTGATAAGAGCTTCTGCCCCTCCCCGCTTTTTTTTCAGTGCTAGGGATTGGACCCAGGACCTTGTGCATGTGAGACAATTGCTCTACCAATGAGCTACATCCCCAGCCATTCCTCTTCTCTTATTCATTCTTTTCCACATCCTCTCTGAATTTAAAGAGCTTTGTAAAAAATTGTCAGTTTTTAAAAAATATTCTCTAATCACCCAAGCTGAAGGCTTTCAAGCAAACTCCTGGGTCTTTTTGACATGTACTATGGTCTTTGAGCACTTCCCTGCATAGCAGAATATCCCAGGCTCCTCCGAAGCAAGTTTCAATGGGAAATTTTCATACTTAAGACATTCTCTTTATGTAGACCTGTAACTAATTTCTGGGAGAGAGCACTTACCTCAGTGCACCTTAGCTATTGCATCGGGTAGTAATGATAGTGTGTTAACTTCACCTCTTTCCATGACAAATAATAAAACGAGCATTACATGGTAGCTTCAAAGGGTCTCAAGCCTCCCTTAGAGAATTGACTATAAAATTCATTTTAATACAGTAGCACTTTAATACATTAATTGTGTCAAGTTGTTGTTATTAATTTTTTTGTGGTATTGGGTATTGAACTCAGGGGTGCTTTGCCGCTGACCTAGATATATCCCCAGCCCTTTTTATATTTTAGTTTGAGACAGGGTCTTCCTAAGTTGCCAAAGCTCAAACTCAGCAATCCTATTGCCTCAACCTCTGGAGTGGGGTTACAGGTGTCCACCACCATGCCCAGTTTGCCACTGATTTTCTTGTAGTAGTAATACCTACGTTGAATTTCCAGCTATTAAATGACATAATAAAGTGATTCACTTTTTAAGAGTACTTTAGCTCTTTCAAGTTGGAAAGATTTATTCTGCATATAACCTGTCCTAAATCAATAATGAGCTGTTAAATTTTAAGGAGATGCCAACAGAAGACAAGAAGAGGTAGTTTTCCTGCTAAAGATGGCTGTGACTCATGCTGACAATAATATATCAACACCTGTCAAGGTGCATGTTTTTTCTGATTACTCAAGGAGATTTCGATAAGATGCTTGCCATTTTCCAAAGGCAAATAATGCAGTTCACCTAGTTTATTGGCCTCTGGATTATGAATTTTTTTTGGCTCAGCTGTATTAAATAGTAATTTTGTATTCTTAGGATATAAAAAGTTCTGCTCTTCACACAGAAAACCACTAATTGCATTCAGAGGATCAATAATTCTTATTTTTCTAGTGTTTTAAAGCTATTCTTTTTATCTACTTACCCTAGTGATCAATAATGAACCGCTGTCAAAATCATGAAAGGTTAGAGATGCAATCTTTGACCCCATGAATTATTTATCATTATTGTAAAACTAACTGGCCTTTACAAAGGTCAAAACATGACGGTAAGTGTGTCAGACATCTCTACTGTTGTCTCTTTCATTCTGGAATAGGGGTGTTTTAAAGATTTCAAATTGGTCATCTCTTTATTCCCTTACTACCAAGAGATTCAGGGCCACTATAAAGATAAATAATTTTCTTCTAATAAATGAAAAATAAGTATTCAATTATAACAAAAGAAATGTTTATTAATAAAGTATTTCCTCAAATTACCAGAGATAAAATGATTTAGTTCTTTGATAAACTAGGGTGTTTCTTTACCAAGGAAAGGTGAGTTTCATTCATATTTACATATAAGTAAGAGTATGTGAAGCCTATTTTAAAATAACACATAGAACTTACAGGCATTAAAGATCATGAAGGGGAGCTAGGTACAGTGGCATGTGCCTATAATTCCAGTGATTCAGCAAGCTGAGATAGAAGGATTGCAAGTTCTAGGCCAACCCAGGCAACTTAGCAAGACCCTGTCACAAAATGAAATAAAAAGAACTAGGGGGTATAGCTCAGTGGTAGAGTGCCTCTGGGTTCAATCTTCACTACCAGGGCTTCAGGGGGAAGGAAAATGAAGAGTAAGAATAGGATATATCTAAGTTTACTTTGTGCTACTCTAACAGAATACCTGATAATGGGTAATATATAAAGAACAGAGATTAATTTCTTACAATTCTGGACACTGGGACTTCCAAGGTCAACAGGCCTATATTTACAAAACCTCTCTTGTTGCATCATAATATGGTGGAATGGCTCATGAGCGAGAGAGAGTGAGAGAGATATATGGAGAGAGGTGGCCAAGTACATTCTTTCTTTGGGAACTCACTCCTGAGATAACTAATGCAGTGTGGTGATAATGATATTAATCCATGCATGAAGCAGAGTCTTCATGACCTAATCAATTCTTAATATTCTTACTTCTCAATGGTGTTCCATCAAGGATTAAGTTTCCAGCATATGAACTTTGGGGGACTTATTCACTTATTCAGTGCAGGGTCATTGCTATTAAATACAATCTATGCCTACACAGGGTTTCACTTACTGGCCAGTGAAAATGGTGGTGTCACAGTACAATCCTATCCACAACTTCCTCTTCTTCTCATACCTAGGTTCTATCTCAGGTACTGGGAGTGCCCTACAGAAAAATCCACTTTGTCATCTACCACATTGGAGAGAGTTTATGTGGAATCAAAGGGGGCTGTTGATATAAAGGGAGGGATTTTCCTATTTAGTAGCAAAATTATAGAGGTTATTAGAAGTATTTAATAAGGGTTATTATAATATAGAAGTATTATGGGCCATTATTCCTAATAATGATGACAATAATAACAATATTAACTGTACTAACGATAATTGAGGACCTGAGTACCAGATCTTCTTCTAACTCGCCTAATCTTTACAACAACCTTGTGACTAGGGGGGAATTAGTACTCACAGGGAATAGGGTTGCTAGATAAAATATAGGATATCCAATTACATTTGAATTTTCAGAGAGACTGTATGAAATGTTTTAAAAATTAAATCCTTATTTCTCTAAAATTCAAATTTAACTAAATGGTCTATATTTTTATTTGCTAAATCTAACAATTCTAACAGGGAGGCTGTCTAATATCCCAAGATCACCCAGCCAGAGGAGACAGAGCTGGAATTCAAATTGGGCCTGGTTCAATATTCTTTGTTTTGCTATATTTTAATATCTTGCCTCTCCAATAGAATTGGTGAGCCCCAACCAGGGGTAAAGTAATTTGGGTGTAGTTGCCTACCCAGTCCTTGAGGTGGGGAAAATGAATCTATGAAAGATTATAATGTGATACTCTTGTTTTTTATTTGATTTTTAATATCGAATATACTTACTTTCGAGAAAGGAACAGCTCAAAGACATCAACATCCCTCTTGTGGCCACATATCTTTAGTTGATCTTCAACTGCCTGATAACATATAATTAATCTGTCAAGTCACATTCCAGTGGGCAAAAGTACCAAGACATTTGCAGTCAATAACAATACGTCTACAAAAAGATCAAAAGCAAGGTGAGCATCGGGTAACCACTCTACACTGATAAACTCCAACTCTGCAATTATATATTATTTACTCATTTTTGTGGTTGAGTTTCATTATTCTTCATTCTGGGCACAGATGTGCAATTTTTTTTTTGGCAAATAATTTTTAGTCAGAGAGAAAATGTGCCTGTATACATATATACCCAAAACAAGTTTTTGATTCTTTATGAGGTGGGATAATTTGGTCTTTAAATAGTTGTCCTGATTGTTTCCTTTACTGAGAAAAAGCTTTTCAGTTTGAATCTATCCCAATTATTGATTCCTGCTTTTATTTCTTGTGCTTTGGGAGTCATATTAAAGAAGTCTGGACCTAGGCCGACATGATGAAAATTTGGACCTACTTTTTCTTCTATTAGGCACAGGGTCTCTGGTCTAATTCCTAGGTCCTTGATCCATTTTGAGTTGAGTTTTGTACTGGGTGAGAGATATGGGTTTAGTTTCATTTTGCTGCATATGGATTTCCAGGTTTCCCAGCACCATTTGTTGAAGAGGCTGTCTTTTCTCCATTGTATGTTTTTGGCTCCTTTGTCTAGTATGAGAAAACTGTATTTATGTGGGTTCATCTCTGTGTCCTCTATTCTGTACCATTGATCTACCTGCCTATTTTGGTGCCAATACCATGCCGTTTTTGTTACTATTGCTCTGTAGTATAGTTGAAGGTCTGGTATTGTGATACCTCTTGCTTCACTCTTCTTTCTAAGAATTGCTTTAGCTATTCTGGGTCTCTTATTCCTCCAAATGAATTTCATGATTGCTTGCTCTATTTCCATGAGGTCCGTTATTAGGATTTTAATTGGAATTGCATTGAATTTGTATAACACCTACAGAGTGGGAGAAAATCTTTGCCACACACACGTCAGTTAGAGCACTAATCTCCAGAATATATAAAGAACTCAAAAAACTTTACACCAATAATACTATTAGTATTAATTAGTATTAATCAATTAATGGCCTAAGGAAATGAGCAGACACTTCACAGAAGAGGATCTACAAGCAATCAACAGGTATATGAAAAAATGTTCAACATCTTTAGTAATAAGAGAAATGCAAATCAAAACTACCGTAAGATATCATCTCACCCCAATTAGAATGCAATAGGTGTTGGCGAGGATGTGGGGGAAAAAAGTACACTCATACATTGCTCGTGGGGTTGCAAATTGGTGCAGCCACTCTGGAAAGCAGTATGGAGATTCCTTTGAAAACTCAGAATGGATCTATTTGACCCAGCTATCCCACTCCTTGGCCTATACCCAAAGGACTTAAAATCAGCATACTATAGTGATGCAGCCACATCAATGTTTATGGCAGCCCAATTCACTATAGCAAGATTGTGAAACCAACCTAGATGCCCTTCAATAGATGAATAGATAAAGAAACTGTGGAAACTGTGGAATATTATTCAGCCATGAAGAATAACAAAATTATGACATTTGCAGGTAATGGATGGAATTGGAGAAGATCATGTTAAGTGAGATAAGCCAATCCCAAAAAATCCAAAGGTCAAATGATTTCTCTTGTAAGTGGTTGATGACACATGGTGGGGGTGGGGTAGGGGGAAGAATGGAGAAGGGACGGATTGTATAGAGGAAAATGAGGGGTGGGTAGGGGGCAGGGAAGGAAAGATAATAGAATGAGACAAACATCTATATCCTATATATATGTATAAATATGCAAATTGCATGATTCTACTTTGTGTACAACCAGAAAAATGATAGTTGTACTCCAGTTGTGTACAATAAACTAAAATAAAAAATTTAATTAAAAAATAATAAGTAAATAAATAAATAATTATCCTGAAATATTCCTTTAAACATAAAGTATTAGTATTGGATAGACTTCCCATACTTATAGAAGACACAGTATTGAGTTGGAGGCAGAGGGAGCAGGATATAATATATATCACTATTGAAGATTCTTCTTTGTTGTCTACCGCATTACACTTGGCACCCAGGAAGTTCACAGCAAGCGTCAAACAAATGAATAAACGAATGAATAGATGTCATGATTCTTTGAACAAATGAATAAATATATTTCCCCTTGGTTGGCAAGCAATGGCATCTTCATTTTTCATAAGTAACTAACACACTCATACTGTGGGAGTTTTGGGGGAAGAAGCAAGTTTTATTCCTACACATTTTGTTTTGAAAATACAAATCCAGCCACAGTATCAAAGTGCTTTGCTTCTTGTTTTTAAGGCTCTTTGCTAAATTATAAAAGAACATTTGTAGGGCACGTGACCTAAAATGATATGGAAAAATTAAAGCCTATCTATAATTTGCCAAGGAAGGGTAAAGCTAACAAGACACAAGGAAAGGGAAAGAGACAGTTTCTTGTAATTCTGCAACATAACAAACAATGTCATTTTCAGAATCAAGACAGTTACCAAACCTCAGCTGGGATTTGTGGGCAATAAGGTTGTAATGTCAGCAGGTGATTCACAAAGTCCTGAGAATGGTTTTGCTATTTAGTAGAGAATTTTTAAAAAACAATTAAATGTAGTAGAATGAACAAATATTCAAAGAAGTAAGAAAGGAGGGTCTCCCGGTGATAAGGGCAGTTGCAAAATTAAGTTCCAATCTTCCTTTGATTCCTTGTTAAGGAATCTAGGGGCTGAATCTAGGGGCTTGTAGAATGTGGAGGTTCAGGCCTTGGTATTCCTATCAGGGCATTTTGTTATTCTGGGATACAGGCTGAATCTTGGAAAAACTCACCGGATCAAGCTTACTCTCATCTGGGGATTTTAAACATCTAAACTTCCCAGGTTCTACTGTGTCTATCTAATCACAATTTTCCGAAGTGTTTGGGTGGTGAAGGCTGGTGAAAGTAGAATTTAAAAATTTGCACTTATCTGTTAAAATTATAAACATACTTTTAACTTAATTCATCCAGCCCATATCCATTACTCAGAAATACACAGGGATGTACACACCAAAAATGTGAATATTATTGTTCATCTCTGTCTACCTTGTCTCTGTTTGTGAAATAATCTCAATAATTGGAATATGGATTAAGGTGTGACCTCACAATGGAATACTGTGCATACAGAAGGTTAAAATTACAGAGATGGTGTGATGGCTAATTTTATGTGTCAAATTGACTGAACTAAGGGATGCCCAGATACTTTACGAAACATTATTGCTGGGCATGTTTGTGAGTATGTTTCCAGAAGAGATTGACATTTGCATGGGCAGGCTGAATAAAGTAGTTCACCCTCACTAACATGAGTGGGCATCATTCAATCTTTTGAGACTCAAAACAACAGAAAGTCAGAGGAAGGATGAACTCATCCTTTCTCTTCTGAAACTGGAATCTGTCTTCTGTTGGTGGATATTAGCACTTCCAGGTTTCAGGCCTTCAGACTCAGACTGGAACCACACTACTGGCTTTTCTGGGCCTCCAGCTTGTGGACATCAGACTATAGGACTTTTTTGTTGTTGTTGTTCTATTTAGTAATACATGATAGTAGAGTCAATTTTGACATATTTATACAAACGTAAAGTATATCTTATTCCAGTTAGGATCCCAGTCTTGTAGATGTACAAGATGTGGAGTTCACTGTGGTATATTCATATATGTACATAAGGAAAGTGATGTAAGATTTATTCCACTATCTTTCCTATTCCTATCCCTCTCCCTTTCTTTCATTCCCTTTGTCTAATCCAGTGAACTTCTACTCTTCCCTTCACTGCCCCCTTGTTGTGTGTTAGCATCCACATATCAGAGAGAACATTCAGTAGACCTTTGTTTTTTGGGGATTGGCTTATTTCCCATAGTATGATAGTCTCCAGATCCATCCATTTACCAGCAAAAGTCATAAAGTCATTCTTCTTTATGTCTAATATTCCATTGTGTATATATACCACATTTTCTTGATTCATTCATCAGTTGAAGGGCACCTAGGTTGTTTCCACAGCTTAGCTGCAGTAAACCTTAATGTGGCTGTGTCACTGTAGTCTGCTGATTTAAACTCCTTTGGATATATGCTGAGAAGTGGTATAACCAATTCAAATGGTGGTTCTATTCAAAGTTTTTTGAGAAATCTCCACACTGCTTTTCAGAGTAGTTGTACCAATTTGCAGTCCCACCAGCAATGTATGAGTGTACTTTTCTCCCCACAACCTCACCAACATTTATTGTTGCTGTATTCTTGATAGTTGCCATTCTGACTGGAGTGAGGTGACATCTCAGGTAATTTTAATTTGCCTTTCTTTAATTACTAGAGATGTTGAATATTTTTTCATGTATTTGTTGGCAGTTCATATTTCTTCTTTTAAGAAACATCTGTTTAGTTCCTTTGCCCATTTATTGATTGAGTTGGTTTTTTGGTATTAAGCTTTTTGAGTTCTTTGTATTTTCCTCAAGTGTGGGTAGCAAAAAATGTTCTCCCATTCTGTAGACTCTCTCTCTTTTGTTAAAAATTATTTGATATTTTAGTTATACATGACAGTAGAGTATATTTTGAAATACACAATAGAGTATAACTTCCCATTCTTGTGGTTGTATGTGATGTGGAGTTATACTGGTGGGGTATTCATATATGAACATAGGAAAGTAATATGTAGGCTCTCTCTTCAAGCTCTTGATTGTTTCCTTTGCTGTGAAGAAGCTTTTCAGCTTGATACCATCCAATTTATTGATTTTTGATTCTATATCTTTGCTTTAGGACATACTATAGGACTTCTGACTTCACAATCAAGTGATCCAATCCCTCACACTAAATCATTCTATGTATTTGTTTATCTTATCAGTTCTGTTTCTTTGGAGAACCCTAATATGGGTGGATATCTAGATCTATAAAGATGTCCAAAAATATTTTCAAGAAGTAATCATCATTGTAATTCATGTAAACACAGCAATATTTTTGTTAAAAATAACATTTCATGCATACCAAATGCACATACTCCAAATTGTTAGCAAAAGTCATCTCTTGAAAACATAAGGAAATTTTGCTATTTATTTATTTATGATGCAGTTTTGCTGCGTTGCACAAACTGGTCTCAAACTCCTGGGCTCAAGTGATCCTCCTACCTCAATTTCCCAGGTAGCTAGGACTATAAGGCACATGCCATCATGCCTGGCTCAAGGTAATACATTTTTAAATGTTTGTCTATATTGCAATAAGCCCATATTAATTTGACCATCAGAAAATAATACATATTTTGAAAAATTTAGCTATATTATAAGTATTTAGAAGGATTTAAATCAAATTTCAAAAAAAAAGAGACAAAAGGGGAAATGGAAAATACCAGAAGTGTATATAAATCACTAACATAATTATTTACACAACTTTGAATCATGGCAAGTTTCCTTCCAGCCAAAAATTTTGTGTGAATCTGGTACAAAGTATGAATGTCAAAGTGCCAAGAAACCTGAAATTATACCAAGAAGTTCAGGTTTCAGCGAGTCTGCGGAGAATCAGTTCTAGTCCCCACCCCCACACAGCCACAGTTGCACATTCCTTCATCTCAAGGAACACGAGCACCCTTTCCCTACTTTTAAAAAACATGGTAAAATGTACCCACCATGGAATTTACTATTTTAAAGTTTGTGGTTCTGGGGCATCAAGTACATTCCCACGCCACACATTTGCCTTGCTGTGTGACCATCACCACCGTCCATTTCCACAACTGTTCATCTTCTGTAACTGAGGCTCAGCACGCAGAGGCAACTGACTCTTCCTTCTTTCCTCTCTCCAGTCCCTGGCATCTACCATTGTATCTTCTGTCTCTGAATTTGACTAGGTAATTACATAAGTGGAATTCTACAGCGTTTGTCCATGTGTGACTGGTTTATTTCACTTATCGTGTCTTCAGGATTCTTTCATGTTGTAGCATGTGTCAGAACTTCTTTCATTTTTATCTATATACCACATTTCCTTTACCCATTCATCTGTCAAAGGACTTTTAGGTTGATCTTGATCTACCTTTTGGCTATTGCAAATAACCCTACTATGAACATGGATGTACAGAGATCTGGGTGAGTCCCTATCTTTCACTTATTTGAGTAAATATACAGTAGTGGAATTGCTGGATTATATGGAATCCTATGTATAATTTTTTGAGAAATTTGCATATTGCTTTCTATAGTGACTGTATGCAACAAGCATTCTTTAAGATGAATATTTTTTAAATAGTATTTCCAAATAGATTCATTCAGCCATTAATTCAATCATAAACTACTGAAAACTTAGTTCAAGCTATGACTAGTTTTGTCTGTGACTAGCTGGTAAATGTGGGAATAGATTAGGTAAGAAAAGACACCTGTTCTTTATGAACAGACTTGTTAGTAGGGGAGGAAAGGAATATAGAATGCCAAAAAAGAAGGTTGCACATGTGAAAGTCTGTAAGAAAAGGGAAAACATGCTCTGGGAAATTCAGAGGAAGAAGAAATTCCTGTCAGTCTGGACACTATCAGAAGATTTCAGGACAAGACCAATAGGCAGGGCCTTAAAGGGTGAGAAGAAAAGAAACAGGATGTTGGTGGAAGAAGAGAGTAAACCATGAGGTGTGTAGGGCTGTGTGGCCTCTGGCTCAAAAGGCACGCGGAAGGCAACTGAGAAATAAATTAAGAAAGGTGGACTTGTGTTATATTATGGGTGCTAATTTTGAAATTTAGGCTTGGATATGTGTGCTTAATCAGTGCCCAAATAAAACTTTTACAGACCTGGAGAACTCTCACTGAAATTTACATATTTTATGTAAACTATAATTTTCTATTCTTTTTAGATATCCATGACGTATTTTGACATATTATACATACATGGAGTAGAACTTATTCTAATTAGGATCCCATTCGTGTGATTGTACTTGATGTGGAAGTTTCACTGGTAGTGTATTCATATATGAACATAGGAAAGTAATGTTGTAAACTGCAATTTAAAATTAACTTAGTTTTATATGATCTACACACACATATATATGAAACACACACACATGGATTAGCTACATGGTAAAATCCATCTAAGAAAGTTCTAGTTTTTCCCATGACAACCACATCGATGCTTTTAAACAATATCCAATATGAAGCTATTTCAAATGCATTTTTCTTCCTTCTCTATTGTTGCCCTTGTTTTGTTGATACTCTAAAAGCATGGACTTAATTAAGTATTGGGTAGTTCAGCATTGGACTCAACTCGGAAACAATAGGGCTATGTTACAGAATCTCTGAACTGGAGAGAAGATGTAGGAGACTAGGCTTCAGGAAGACACCCTTCACAGCAAGGTATATGATGGCCTGGGGTGCAGAGAGAGCTGCAGACAGCAAGCAAGGCCACCTCTAGAAAATCAAGACTAGATCTAATGAATTTTCCCCAGGGTGATGGCAAGTGAAAATAAGTAGTGAATAGATATGACATGGTGTGCATAGAGAGCATTGGTGGGAACCAGCAGGCAACTGGAGGTTCTGCCAGCATAAGAGAAATCACTGGTGATGCTAAGAAAGGTGACTAGGCTGGGAGGGAAGATAGAGTCAGCTGAGAAATGCTGAGACTGAGGCCCTGGTGGAACACCGAGGTCAAGGCCTCCACCAGAAAGTGTATAAGCAGATCTCAGAGACATCAAGGTGGATTTGAAAATCTGATGAGACCTGTCAGTCCAGAGGAGAGAGTGGGAAACAAGTGCCATCATGGTGAAATGTCCACTTATAGGGAGAGGAAGAGGGAAATAAGCTAGGTGTGGAGACAGAGGAGGGGTGGTTGTAAAGTTAGGGGAGAAACCTCAGGGCAGTGGGAGCCATGAGGAGGAATTTCAAGAAGATAGAATTAAAGTCTGTAGGGTTGCACTGGGTGAGAGAGGATGTTATTCAGAAAAGGTATTGAATTTGGAGGGTGATTTCGTAGCCTGGGGGTGAAGGGGGAAATCAGATTTCAAATTAACTGGTAATACAACAAGAAAATAACAATCCAACACAGAACTGGGATGTGGATAGTTCTAGCATAATGAGAAAAACATCAGCTTCCTCCATTGCCCAATACCTTAGAATCTGGATTCAACAGAAAAAGGTTTAAAAACTGGAGGATTACTCAATGCTAGAATAGCCTGCATTTGAGTCTATAGAAGAAATTATCCTCGTGTGTGTGTGTGTGTGTGTGTGTGTGTGTTGCTAGGAACTGAATGCAGGGCTTTGTGCATGCGAGGCAAGCATTCTACCAACTGAGCTACTGCCCCAGACGAGAAATTATCCTCTTTGAAGATTAATTCCTACACCTACATGCAACACACCCCCATCAGTTAGGACTTGGTGTGAGTGGCTTTCAATACGCTATAGAACTCTCATTCTTGTTGAATCATAGTAGCCCCTACTCTCTCAGACAGGTCTGGGAACTCTAGGAAGTCCTGCTAGCTCCTACTTTGCAGAATTCTCAGATCCCCACTCCTCAGATATTCCTCAAGCCATCATTATTGCTCTCAATTTTGCTTGTTCTGTTCCTCAAAGAATTTGTCCTCTTCAGTGTGTCTATTTGTACTTCAGGGGAAAGACGTTATCAAGTGCGCCGGCGCCCACACACACAAATATATGTATATGAGATTCTGGAGTCCAAAATTTCTGGCTCGATAATCTCCAAATCACCCTAGTTATGTATGCAGCATACATACATGTTGAATGGGAAAATGTCAATATATCTATTAGTATGGATCTCTCGTAGTACCTAAACTCTACCCAGAAGATATTTGACCTCTACCCCCGTTAGAGGGACTGGGCAGTGTTTACAACTGCTCAACACCCTCCTACTGGACCCCAGGAGCAACCCCCTGCTGCCCCGGGTCTCCCGCCGCTTACCCGAAGACTTCTCTGTAGCGCGGTTTCGGGGACCTGAGATTTGTTGGAGTGCTGGAAGGCGCAGGACATGGTGTTCAGGTAATCAGGTCATCAGGAAAACAGGCGACCAGTGGCACCAGTAGTTCACATGGCTGGTCCTGCGGCTCATTGTTCTGTCACTAAGTTTGTCGCATTTCTGTCGACCTAAAGCCAATCCCAAGAAGAGAAGACGTGAGGCCAAACCCTGACTTTTATGACGTTTATATGAGTGATTCCACAGCACATCCCTGTGCTAGGATGATGCTCTGGGGATGCATGTGGTGGATGCAGAAAGAGTAGGTGCCTCAAACAAAGCCTGAGTTAGAGGACCTGAACGGAGCCACCCAGGAATTGTTTCATTGATTTGAAATCATAATATCGGAACATTTAAGTTTCTGAAAATTAGATATGTCTCCAAATTAGATATGTCTCCAAAATTAGATATGTGACCAAAATGTGAGATGTTGGGGGTTAGAGAGCGTAGCGGTTCCCGGCGGAGTCATGGGGGAGCTTGATGCAAAAGGATAAAAACATCTACCACTGATTCTGTCGTTACTTAAATCTGACATTTTTTTATCATGGATTTTTTTTTTCATAAATTTTGATTTTAAAAATATTGCAGGCTGAGATTGTGGCTCAGTGGTAGGTAGAGTGCTTGCCTATCATGTCTCACACATGGGTTGGATTCTCAGCCCCACATAAAAAAATAAATAAAAATAAAGATATTGTGTCCATTTACAGCTAAATTTTTTTTAAAATATTGTATTAAGATATTTATTTTAAATTCTGAGTTTTTGGTGCCCCATTACTTCTTGCATCAAGGCCAGTGTGAGTGCCTCTCTTGCCTCATCATAGACCCAGACTGGGCGTTGGTAGGGGTGGCAGTATTAAGGCTCCCCAAGATTCCAAGTGCACAGAAAAATGGAACTCTGCTGATTTTATTGGCCAAAAGCAAAAGCATGTAGATTCAGTAGCTGAAGTGTCCTTCCTCTGGCAGAAAACAGATCCAATTGAGGCACTCACTTAAGCCAGTTCTTCTAACTTTGACACCACACACACACACACACACACACACACACAACTTTAAAAATTGATCTCTAGGGAAAACAGAGGTACTTTGGATTAGCAGAGGGGAGTGAAGTGCGGGGAGGGGATGTGGAGATAAGAAGAATAGTAGAATGAATTGGATGTTATTACCCTATGTACATATGTGTTCACACCATCAGTGTGATTCTATAATTTGTTCAACCAGAAGAATGAGAAGTGGTCCTCCATTTATATATGATGTGTCAAAATGCATTCTGTCAAGTATAACTAATTAGAAGTATAAAAAAATAAAAAAGTATTATATATATATTAAGATTTTAATACATTGGAGCACCAGTGTTGAATTTGTGCCACTAAGCTAGCCTATTTGTTATATACCCTTACAATAAACCATATATCTGAAGTTCTAAAAAAGAAAATTGATTTCTTGCTAGCTGTATTGAAACCTCTAGTAAGACTATTTTATAATCTTATTTATTTGAGTCTTGTTCCCCTCTTGCTTGGGTAACTATAGGACAGGATACTGTTTGTGACATCCCTGTATTTTACTAGAACCTAATCCAATGCTGTTTTTTAAAAAATGTTGGTTAGTTGAATGAGTTGGTGTGTAGGCTCTAAAGTTGAACCTGAAATTTAGGAATTAGTTTTTTTAAATGGGTTAAGCTAACTGCATTAAAAATTTGTGGGCTGGGGATATAGCTCAGTTGGTAGAGTGTGTGCAAGCACAAGGCTCTGGGTTCAATCCCCAGCACCTCAAAAGATAAATAAATAAATAAGGAATAAATAAATAAATAAATAGATAGATAGATAGATAGATAAATAAATAAATAAATTTGTGTTGGAATAGAGTGTTGAAAAATGTTACAGTGGAGAAAGCAAGTACATACTATTTCAGTTCTTTTAAAAAGAATTTGGGGCCGGGTCAGGGTAAAAGTCCTCCAAGTTGTCATGCAGGGAGTAATCATCTGAGAACTATCATTTAAATAGTTTTTATTGGAGAGATAAAAATCAGATGAGAGGAACGATCTACTGAGAAAGCATATAAAATAATTTATTGGCCTCTTCTCTTCCACGTTTGTAGTTAATGTGTTATAGTATTTTAGATATTGTTCATGAATATGGTATGTGGAAAATGGAAATGCACAGTACTTGCTTAGCTTTTACATTACACAAATGCGATTTTTTAAAACCATACGCATAATAGATTTATATCTTACAAAACTACTAATCAGTTTATTTCTATAAAAATCACATTTAAAAGATTCATCCTTTATTTATTTTTAAACCTTTTCATGCTATACTGATTAAGATAGAAATACTTTTTTCAAGCATACACAACAAAACCTTTTCTTAGGAAAACAACTCAGAAACTCATTTATTTTAAGGTCTTAATGTGTTCTCATTTCAAGAAAAATTTACAATGTAATGATCATGAAGGCTAAAATAATGCAGACTTAACCATAGAATGTCAAGGACAAAAGTTAATGAAGGCGCTTTTTATATAAAAACTCTTCCCACATATCCTCACACTGGTGGTATAAATTTTTTACCAAAGTAGTGTTACTAGCATAGTAAGTAGAGAACTTTCACTTCCACAGTGTGGGATCATAGCCTGAGGAATGCAGACTGAAGTTTTAAAAATTCATGTAAAATGTACGTTCTCCTTTGCAATCAGTCTTGTTTTAATATAAAAATAAAGTGGTTCCCCTAACTCTTCTCAAATCTTTGGGTAATATTTACACTGAAGCAAGACACCCTGTGTTTATCCTGTGGCTTTACCTCCCTGGCGAGCTGCCATTGCTTCAGGGGGATGCATACCCCTGTTTGAAAGCTCTATCATATCATATATGTGGGGTTGGATCAGAAGAAAGTGCCTTGTGCTCCAAGTCAGGGCATGTGGGTTTAGTCTCAGCTCTGACATTAACTAGTTACTGGCCAATTCTAAAGCACTTAATGCTTAATGTCTTTGGGCCTCCATTTCTTCAACAGTAAAATGAACAAGCTAGAAGTTCAATTAAAATTTTGTATTGTTTAATTACACTTTCCTGTATAGGTAATATGAATTGTTTACAGAGTAGAGATTCTTGTGGCGATGCTGGCATAGAATCATTTTTGAAGAATAACTTTTTAGTGAAAAGTATGTGAGGAAACCTACATAAGTTTAAAAATTCTTTTAATTTTGTCTTGAATAATTCCAATGATCAGTCTAGATGCTCTTTCTGCATTAGTAAAAAAATATTTATTAGATAAAATGATCATTGACACTCATTTTCTGCTGAATGAGAATACAATGAACAATATATCAATCACAGTCACATATATTCTTTTATTTTATTTATAAAAATAAATATTGTTTACATGATTTGGTGATACACATTTTTATTATTTTAAGTTTAGATAGGGCTGTGGTTGTAGCTTAGTGGTAGAGTGCTTGCCTAGCACATGTGAGGCATTGGGTTTGATCCTTAGCATCACATAGAAATAAATTAATTAAAGGTACTGTGAAAAAAATAGATGCTGCATTAAAAAAATAAATTCAGATAAATAATTGTCATTTTAAATGATAATTACATGTTTTCTGGTTTACATAAAATGCAAATGACAAGGGAATGTTGGGGGTCAGTTCTCCATGAATCCCTTATGTCGCTGCACATAAGCAAAGGCACTGATTGCTTTTACTAAGGACTATTTTTTCAAGGATGTTTGTATGGTAAAAAGCCTTGGAAGATATGGTATCTCCCATCAGAGCAAAATGCAGGTGTTTTGTTTTGGTTTTCTTTTTAACTGGGCAGTATAATAAAAATCATAACTCTATTCCTTATAATAAAACTATGGTCAAGCAGACTTACTGCCCAATACAGACTTGCTTTCCCTAAACTCAGGGTCCTCTTCTATACACAACTCACTGTTGTAGTTTGCATTTTTTCCTGGAAGGAAACAATCATTTGCATTTGCATTTTTTTCAATAAATTATCTTTTCATATTCACTGCCTAACTCTTAACATTCAAAAGCCAACTATGAAAACCCATAAGCTAGATCTCCAGATCTAGATCTCTAAAGAGGTGCCTAGTTATTTCTTGAAGTCATCAATGGGTTGCTTTAAATCATCTTGCAGTCTGGCGAAGCTGTCTTCCCTTGCTCTCCTCTTCTTGGCTAATACCTGCTGCATTCAGACTGTTGAAATAAACTTCATTCCTCTATCCTCAAATTACCCTTTTTGATCTCTTGGATCCATGCCCAGAATGTTATCATCTGATGCTCTAAGTTTTGACATTTTTAAGATATTAAAGTGGTAGTGGGTTCTGAGCTGATAGGGGAAGCATATATCTCTCCCAGGTACCATGCCACATTTTCCCATAGGGTTTTGAAACACCACCCCTGTTTAGTTTTTATTAAGCTGCTTCTGCAAAGCAACATTTTTTTCTTTTTTTTAACCCTTTGTCTCTTTTCAGTATTTGTACACAATCCCCCAAATGCTCACCTGTATAGGAAAAGGAAGTGTTTCAGGTTTGGAAACATTAATGCTTTCTGGAAGAGCTAGAAACTGTTGGACATAATCTCAGATTAAACAAAGTAAGTTGAGTTGCAAATTTGTGCTAAATTCAGTGTGATTTCACATTTTCTCACAAGAGTACTGAGCTCCAAAGTTTAAGCTCTGTCCCTATTCCCAGAGAGATACTTATTGCTTACACTTTGGGACTTTGAAAGCACATACCCATCATTTTGGGATCCTAGGTAATAATGAAAAAAAGAACAAGGACTCCAGGTGGGTACATTCACTTGTGAAATGCGAGTGGGGGGTGGGTGCCGAGAGAAGGATGAAAAGCAGGGTATTTAAATACTGGAGCCAAGGACAGAAGCCCTAGGCTGAAATTAGAGATGGTAGAGAGTGGAAAAATTATTTACAAAAATTAATTTCCATTACAGTATTTCAATATGTGAAGTCACTGTAACCCCTTCCTTACAGTGCTCAATTTAGACTTGGTGAGAATTGTCAGAAAATTTTTCCTGAACTAGAATAGAAGTCTTGTTAATGCTAATAGAAATGTACTTTGTCACATATGAGACAACAATCAGGAATTTGAAACATGAATTCTCTATATAAGTATTTATACACATATACACGTGTGTACTTTGTTGTGTGTGTCTGTATGTATATGTATGTATACATACACACACATGCGCGCACACACATGCACACAGACACTCTTATGCACACAGAGTAGGTGCTATGGTGTGCGTGTGGTTTGTCCCTCATGTGTTGGAGGTTTGGACTTCAGAGTAGCAGTGTGGAGATGTTGAGTGACAGACAGAGGTGGAGCCTAATGGGAGGCAGTTAGGTCACAGGTAGTTAGCTGCCCCAGAGGGGTTTAAGGTAACGCCCCTTGGACCCTGGCAGCTCCCTAGAGAGTGAGTTGTCATGAAAGAGTGAGCCTGACCCCACACTTCTCTGGTTTCCTGTTTCATTACATGATCCCTTTTGCACACGTTCTTATTATGCTGGTATCTATCATGAGGTCCTCACTAAAGGGAGAAAAAAAATACAGCTGCCTAATCTTGAAGTTTCAGTCTCCACAACTGAGCCAAACAAACCTCTTATACGCTACTCAGACTTGTATTTTCACTAAAGTAGCAGAAAATGGACTAACAATAGAAGGCAACCTTGACAGTTGCCTACAATGATCCCTGTCTCCTGGTTTTCACATGTGTGTTTCCTCTCTTTGCATATAGAATGGATTTATGGGCTCACTTCTAATGAATAGGATATGAAGACTGGGAGATCACATTTGAGATTAGTTTACAAAAAGACTGTAATTTCTGTCTTGTGTGCCCATTCTCTTGCTCTTAGCCCATTCTGCCATGTTGTGAGCTGACCTATAAAAGAAGCCCACATGGCACTGATGTCTCTGCCTAATATTCAGAGAGGAACTGAAGTCTTCCAACAGCCATGTGAGAGCCTTGAGATAACTTAGCTCTCTGCAGTCTTGTGAGAGACTTTGACAGGAGGTACTCAGATGAATAATACCCAGATTCCCAACACTCAGCAATGAAGATAAGGTTTTTTATGTTGTTTCTTTAAGTTTTTTCTTTCTTTCTTATAATTAGAGCATTATAATTACACATAGTATTTGGGTTCATTTTGACAAAAAAAATCATACATGCAAGGAATTTTATTTCAATCCCCATTCCCTACCTTTTCTTCCCCTCCTTCTCCCCCTATTCTCCTTCCTCTACTCTAATGATCTTCCTTTCACTCCTTTATTTATTTTTCATTGGTTCTTTCTACCTATACATAAAGGTGAAATTCCTATATATTCATATATGTCTATAACATGATTTTGTTAAATTCAGTCTATTTCTTCTCCTTTCCCTTGCCTCCTCCTTCCTTCTCATTCTCCTACTCCACTGATCTTCCCTATATCTTTATGATATCTGATCCCCTCCCTCACCTCGTTTCCCTTATTTTGCTCTAACTTCCACGTATGAGAGAAAACATTTGACCCTTGATTTTCTGAGTATGACTTATTTAACATTGCATGGTTTTCTCCATTTTCATTCATTTACTGAATAATGCAATTGTTTCATTCTTCTTTATATCTGAGTAAAATTCTGAGTAAAATACACCATATTTTCTTGATCCATTCATCTATTGCTGGGCATTTGGGTTGAGTCCATAATTTTTTGATTGTGAAATGAGCTGCTATAAACAGTAGCTGTGTTGTAGTATGCTGATTTTAGTTCTTTTGGATAAATATCAAGGAAGGGGACAAGTGGGTCACATGGTGGTTTCATTCTTAGTTTTTTTATTGTTTTCCAGAGTAGTTGTCCTAATTTGCAATCCCACCAACAATTTGTCAGTGTACAGCGTACCTTTTCCCCCACATTCTTGCCAGCATTTATTGTTTGTGTTCTTGATAATTGCCATTCTTACTGGAGTGAGATGAAATATTAGTGAAGTTTTGATTTGCATTTCCCTGACTGCTAAAGATGTTGAACATTTTTTCATATATTTATTGGCTATTTGGGGTTCTTCTTTTGAGAAGTTTCTGTTCTTTTGCCCATTTATTGAATGAATTATTTTTTTTTTTTTTATGTTAAGTTTTTTGAGTTCTTTGTATATTCCGGGTATTAATCCCTGTCTGAGGAGTAGCTGGCCAAGATTTTCTCCCATTCTGCAAGCTCTCTTTTCATGTTTTTAATCATTACCTTTGTTGTGTAGAAGATTTTCAGTTTGATAGCATTCTAATTATTTTATTAATTTGGTCTTCTTTTATTTATACATGACAGTGAGTGTATTTTGCATATTGTATGTACATGGAGTACAACTTTTTCTAATTAGGATCCCATCCCATCAATTCTTGTGGTTGTATATGATATGGAGTTTCACTGATGGTGCATTCATATATGAACATAGGAAAGTTATGTCTGATTCATTCCACTGTCTTTCTATTCCCATCCCCCCCATTCCCTTCATTATGCTTTGTTTAATACACTAAACTTCTATTCTTCCCTCCTACCCCTTACTGTGTGTTAGCATCCGAGTATCAGAGAGAACATTCGGCCTTTGGTTTTTTGGGATTGGCTTATTTCACTTAGAATGATAGTCTCCAGATCCATCCATTTACTGGCAAAAGTCATAAAGTGATTCTTTTTTATGGCTAAGTAATATTCATATATATATATACGTAATGTGTATATATATATACATATATATATATGCCACATTTTATTTATCTTTTCATCTGTTGAAGGGCACCTAGGTTGGTTACATTGCTTAGCTGCTATAAACATTGTGAATTGAGCTGCTATAAACATTGATGAGGCTGTCATCAATGAGTATCCTGACTTTAAGTCCTTTGAGTATATACTAAGGAGTGGGATAACTAGGTCAAATGGTGGTTGCATTCCAGGTTTTCTGAGAAATCTCCACACTCTTAGAGTGGTTGCACCAATTTGCACTCCTACCAGCATTGTATGAGCCTACCATTTCCCCCACATTCTCACAAACTCCACTTATTGATTGTTGGTTTTATTTCTTGTGCTTTGGGGGTCTTGTTAAAGAAGTTGGTGCCAGCACCTATAGGATGGAATGTTGATCCTATGTTTTCTTCTAGCAGTTATAAAGTTTCTGGTCTAATTCCTAAGCCTTTGGATCCATTTCAATTTGGGTTTTGTGCAGGGTGAGAGACAGGGGTCTAGTTTCATTCTTCTTCATACAGCTATCCAGTTTTCCTGGCACCATTTGTTAAAAATGCTGTCTTTTCTCCAGAATATATTTTTATCAAGTATCCAATAGCTATAAGTATGGGGTTTCGTCTCTGTGTCTTCTATTCTTTTTCATTGGTCTTCACATCTACTTTGATGACAATACCAGGCTGTTTTTGCTACTATTAACACTGTAATATAATTTGAGGTGGGTATTGTGATGCCTCTTGCTTCACTCTTTTTTGTTAAAAATTGCTTTGGCTGTTCTTGGTCTTTTATTCTTCCAAATGAATTTAAGAATTGTTTTTTCTAGTTCTGTGAAAAATGTCATTGGCATTTAGATGGGGATTGCATTGAATCTGTTACGCTGCTTAGTTTTGAGGTCATTTGCTATGCAGTTAGAGGCAGTTAATCATACACATACACAATGCATTAATGCATGTTAAATATAAATTAAAATTACAAATATGCATAAGACCAAAAGGAATATTTCCCCAGTCACACAGTTCTTCTCAAAAGAATTCTTTAAACATGTGTAGTAAAAATTTGACAAAATTTCTCATCAATTTCCAGATTAATATTTAAATCTAGAAAGACTTACTCTTGAAATTTAATACATATAGTCATATGTTTAAATGTAAAAATTAAACTCTTTTACCATAAGACCATAATTTGAGGACACTTTTAAAAGGATTTCTATTAAACCAAAACTTAAGCTAATTTGAGTGTTTTAAAAAACGTTTTACAGTTTATTAATCCTCTCATGAAAAAATTTGCACCATCCCTGCAGAGAGTCTTCACTTCTCCTTTTTGCCAGCACCCACATTGACCTTCGCAATTTCCCTGATTTTCTTCATTCTATTCTTGAATTCCTTTCAATGTTTTCTCCACGCTATTGAAAATTTATATTTGGACTAATTTTTCTTATATATTCTTGTATAATTCAATAATTATAAATCATGCCAAATTTTGTTGTCTTGCCACCACCAAAATGGGTTATGAATTCAAATACAAAGATAATATCTGGCATTGTCTTGTACATTTTGGCTAGTTTTCCCCAAACTTTTGTTGCCTTCCCAGGTAAAGAATACTGATGACCATTTGTTTCCTCCCACATGGTCCATTGATCATGTACTTCTTTGTCTGGGTAATAACTGTGTGGTTCATGATAGCAACAGATGCCCAGGTAGGCAGGCAGGAAAAAAGAAGTGTTCTCCACCTGCCAATCAACACACAAAGAAGGAGCCCAAGGGTACCAGAGTATGGACCAAAGACCCTGCATGAGACCAACTGGGCCTGATGCCTTATTAAATATCCTTGGTTAAGTGTTGATTTAAGAAACACATCATTTTCCATAAAATATATATTAATAGCAAATCAATAAATATTTTTCTCATCTCTTTAAAGTTTTTTCAAATGTTGTACACTTAAAACACCAATAACAAAGGGAGGGTGTAAAGCATGATCATTATGTCAAATCTCGGACATTAACAACGTTTGGGTTTCATAGTCTATCAACATATATAACTTTTTTTAATATTCTAACTGAAGCATTTGAAGATATTGGGATTTTCTCCTATACATTTGAATCATTTTTAAGGTAACTCTAACAGATTCAGTCTGGAAATCAATTTCCTTATTGAACCAAGATAGTTTTACAGATGATCACAGTTAGCAGTGGTGTCCAGGAATTTCAGCAACATTTTCTTTGTTGCTCTCATCTACATTCTGTGGTGGCAGAAAGAGGCTCCAAAACCAGCTTCAGAATGTCTGGGTCACCATGTGTGGCCAGACATGGGCCATCAAACCATTTTAAGGGCTCTTTTCAGGGCAGGAGGGGGCTGGTTTAGATAATCCGGCACCCTTCATTTATTCATTTGCTTGCTCAGGCAGAGAAATTAATTGAGTTTACGCATACTCTACCAGGGGCTGGGGATATGAGTAAGAGATTCTTAAAAGAATGGAAGTTAGAAAGCAAGTAGCCTCAGTACTCATTGCTTTAAATGAACTTTAATTGTATTTGTTCTGGTTGGTATTGACTGGCAATCAAATGCATCATTAAAGATGTTACTATTATTTACTTAGGGCCTGCAATGCTTCAGTTGCCTTCACACATAATTCCAAACTGTTTTATTGAGCACATTAACTGTGTGCTCTTCATGACCTTCATTCAGTTGCTAGGTTTCTGATAATAATACTTTCATTATCACCTCCTTACACAAAGGAAAGTGTAGAGTAAAGTCTAAGAAATCCTTTTAATTAAAGACACTATATATTGGAGAGTGGTTCAAAAGAAGTCTTTTTCATAAAATTTACAAAGGCATTGAGAGATTTTTGCACTGCAAGTTTAAGGCTTCTAAAGATTTAGAAAATGGGTCTTTTTCATGAATTCAATTATGGTTATAACAAAGAAAGATAATCTGTTTTCATAATAAGAATATGCTTGCCAACAAACTTGGCAATTTTCCATAAATTTGGATAGGAAGAATAGACTAGCTGCTAATTTAGGCTCTACCCAATACTTTACAATTTACCTAGTGATGTGGATTATTCAGTAAAAGGTAGAAATCAAGCCAAAGGGCATCAGAACCCTACTTCTTGTAGAGTTGATGTCTGTGGGTGACTTTTGCAGGTATAGACTATTGAAAATGGATTGGGAAGATAAGGGAGAGGATGATTGAAAAAGAACAAAACAAACAGAGAAGGGAGAGAAAGAGAAGAGAAATGAGAAGAAAAAAGGAGTGTAGAGAAGAGGAAGAGGAGATGAAGGGTGAAGAGAAGAAGAGAAAAGAAAGTGAAAACAGGTGAGAGGGAAAGGAAGAAGAGAAGCCAAGGGAAGGGCACCTTGTGGCTGGGGATTTTTACCTCTTTTACCTCTTTGTCATCCTCGTCTTTTGAGAAGATATCTTCTTTGGGGGCACTACTTCATCTCCAATCCTCTATCCCAATGAGGTTGGCGATCAAAACTCTACTCCCCTGACATTAAGGAGTACAGAGAGGTAAGGCATGTGATCTGAGCCAGCCTAAGCTGAATAATTCCCCCAAGATTATTCATATTGGAACTTGGGGAAAGGAGCAGTTGTTTCCTTACATCAAAACTACATGGTGGATGACCTAAAATTACATATTTTTTCTTGACTTCTGAAACTCAGAGGGCCTCTAATGATTGAACTGTAAGTTCCCTGCCCTATTTTGCTCCCACAGATAAATCCTCAAGTCAATCTACCCTCTTTGTCCAAAAGACCGAATGCAGTTTTTATTTATCTCAAGGAGCAGGTTTCAGTCCCAGGCAAGCTGCCGAATTATTCAAACAATCCAATCGCATTCTACCATAGGAACCAGGGGCCACCTCGCTTTCTTGATACCACAAAGGCTGCTTCCCACAGCCCCTGGTTGTTCCCTTGCACAGCGCCTGGTTGCTCACTGGTCTGCAGAGTGCAGCCCCTGGTCCTGGGTGGCAGGCATTGCCTTCTCCTCTGAGCTGTGCGTATGTGATTAACGAACTGCATTGACCTCATCTGTGCAGTGTCAATGTCAACTCTATGACCCTCAAGTGGGATCCCTCTCTCACTAATGGGGTGGAGAGGAGACAATTAAAACAAAATGTGATGCAAATTAGGTACTACCAGGTCAGGTCTCCACCCTGTAAAGTTGCTGGTACAAAGCCAACACAAAAAGAGGGGAAGAATTGGTACTTAGAGAGGGAGACTTGCAGACTTAGAATTCCTGGCTCTACCCTGCCTGCAGCATCTGCTTTTCCTACTATTTTCTCTTAAACTTTCCTTTTTACTTTTTTAGTTTGATTAGGGCTTCTTTCAATGTCATCAAGAGATGAATGTATACAAGTAGCAAGAGAAGAGAGCAGGGAGAAGAAAAATAATCAAAGGAAATTTATACATGGTGGGTTGGAACAAGAACCCCAGTATTACTCAGTGAAACCAATGATACTTGGTTGCTTGTATTTGAATTGAAATTAGTATTTTTTTCTTTAGTAAGGACATAATTGACTTATATATTCCTTCTAGAATGAGAGGGTACATAATAGGTAAAGAAAGCAAGTGATAGTCTGACATTATGGACAAGAGGAAAACTCGTTACCCAAGTTGTTTAAGTCATATCCTGCAGTTATCTAATGAAGATATTACTTTCCTAAAAGACAACCTTATGAAGGAAATAAAATATTAAGAAATTAGAGTATTGCCCATCAACTAGTATTTATACTTAAAAGTACTATCATTATTTTTTAGGGTAGAAAGATTTTTCTCATTGAAAAATTAAGGGATCTTAAAGTCCATAATCTGATGATCTTTAAAAATTATTTTTTATGGAAGCAAAAATTCACCTAATATAAAATCAACTATTTTCAATTTTATAATTCAGTGGCATTAAGGTCATTCACAAAGCGACCATCTCCTTTATCTACTATCAAAACATGTTAATCTTTCCTAAAAAAGACAACATACACCTAACATAGTTTCTTCTCATAGGTTAGCCTTAGCAACCACAAATCTGCTTTCTGTCTTTATAGATTAGCCTATTCTGATATTTTACATAAATGAAATCAGACAATATGTGATCCTTTGTCTATCTTCCTTCATTTAGCAAAAAATTTTTGAGGTTCGTATACCTTTTCACAAGTACCTTATTCCTTTTGGTGGCTGAATAATATTCCATTGTATGGATATACCATTTGGCGTTAATGCATACATCCACTGATTAACACTTGTAGTTTTTCCACCTTTTGGCTATTATGATAGTACTGCTAAGTGTATTTGTTTTCAAGTCTTTGAATACCTGTTTTCAATTCTTTTGGATATAAATCTAAGAGAACTGCTATGTCATATGCCAATTCTAAATTTAATTTTTGAGGAGCTACCAAACGTATCTACAGGAACTGCAACATTTTACATTCCCACCAGTAATACATTAGGGTTTCAACTGCAACGTTTATTATGGGCTTGATTTGCATTTTCCTAATGACTGATAATGTTGAGACTCTTTCATGTGCTTCTTAGCCATTTGTGTATTTTTAGAAAAATTGGCTATTCAAGACCTTTGCCCATTTTTTAATTAGGTTGTTTGCCTGTTAGTTGTTGGATTTTAAGAGTTATTTATGTGTTCTGAATACTATACCCTTATCAAATGTGTGATTTGCTAATATTCTCTCCCATTCCATAGGTTATCTTTGTAACATAATGATTTTGTACAGACCATTTCTACTTTCTCTAACGCTAATTAGAATTTCTCCTATTGTATTGTTATTATTGAATATCCATTTTCAATTTTATCCATATAATGAGAGGTTTTATTACAGTCACTGAGTAAGTATGGAGTCTATATGACTCACCTCCCTAGCTACAGTCTTTGGTTTAAACCTAAACTTAAGTATATCTTACAACCCTAGCTACAGACATTGGTCAATCATACAAGCCAGATCGATCAAAATTCTTTCCTAGAATCTTTTCACTGTCTTTTCATGAAGCTGTTAGTACATTAGCCTAGAATCTGCCACCAGTCATATTTCTTCTTACCTAGAATGATTGTAGAAGATCAAACTAACATATTGTTTTAGATAGCTTTCTCATCGCTGTGACCAAAACACCCAAATAAGAATGACTTAGTGGGGCTGGGGATACAGCTCAGTCGGTACATTGCCTGCTTTGCAAACACCAAGGCCCTGGGTTCAATCCCCAGCACTGCAAAGACAAAAAAAAAGCCACTTAGTGGAAGAAAAGTTTATTTGGAGCTCATAGTCTCAGAAGTCTCAGTCCATAACTGCTCAATTCCATTGTTTTGGACCCAAAGTTAGGGAGCCCATCACCAGTACATTCAAAGGAGGATGGAATTATTATAGGTCGCAGCTCTCACAATCCAATCACTTTAGCTCTGAACATTCCTGCATTAACCCAGGAGCTTTTGCGGGGTGCACATGATACTCAAACCATAACACACAGACTCAAGGACATTTGAGTCCTTGGTTCTAGCGAGGTCCACACCTGCTTTGACTGCAATTTAATTACGCAAATCATATACTCCCCTTTTGGTTTAGGCTGGTGTGCTTTAGATTTTAGTCAGGTGATTTGATAACATTATCTTGTGGGCATATCTCATAGCTTTATAGCATTGTCACCTTTATGGGTTTACATCCTGCTCACACTGATCTTAACTTTGCTGCAGTTCTTGCCCAGAACTGGCATCTACTGGCTTCTCCCACTGAATTAAGAACTAATAGGAGTATTGATATTACTTCTGGTGGAACTATTTTATTGCTCTTTCCTTTTGAAAATATACACTAAAATTATTGGCCAGCTGCCCAAAACTTGAAGTACAGAGGCATTTTGTGAATTAATTAAATATCATAACTCTGTTTGCAGTTTCTTTCAGTACCTGGAAGAATGCTATAAAAATAGAGCATTTATGAAAAAGAATGCATTGTGTAATTATCTGTGGTAGATGTAGGTGGTCTAAAAACTATTTTACTTCATTCCCACTTTCACTCAGAAACTTTAAAATGTGTGAATACCATTCAACCAAAGGAAGTCATCTAAGCTCTTTATTTGGAATTATTTTAAATAATCCTTTCAGTATTTTCTAAGTTGGGATTGTATAATTAACTAATCCATCCACCCATTGTGATATTAGGTAGTGAAAAATGTCATGCATCCTGTCTTTGGTGTAATTGCATACATTCCTTTTCAATTTCCTTTTGTTGGCTTTAGTTATATTTTGTATCATAGCTTTAGTAACTAGGATGTCTTTGGAGTGAAGAAAATCCCTAGTTTCCGATCTTTGTTATTTATGAATTAATGACTCAAAGTATCACATAAGCACTTCCTTAATTGTTTGTCTTGGTGTGGCCCCTGAGGAAACTTATTTCCATTATCAAAATTTTGCTGTTATTTGATGTGAGCCCTTGGTATTTTTCTGTTTTCAGTAAAAGTTCAGGAATGGTCTGTCGGAAGTCTCTTGACAAAGTTCAACAAGATCACATTGTTGAATTAGTAAACTTGACAGTTTCTTTACTAAGAAATTCTAGTTTGCATAGCTTAAATTTTTCTAAATTTATAGCTATTTTTCCTCCTGCCTTGTTTTTTCATGTGCTGTTCTTCTTTTGATAAATTATTGTATTAACTTTATTTCGTTATTTAAATATGGATTACAACTAAATTGTATAGATAGGGTAACATAACAAGTTCATGCTTTGAATTAATTACAAAGATAGAAAAAAGCTTTATTTATCTGGTGGAACGACCCTGAGCTCTTTCCTGGTGTTCCACATGAGAGAGACCAAGGAGAAAATCTGACTATGAAAAGTTGGCTATGGCTTTCTCTCAGTTAAGAGACCACTTCTAAACTCTGGATCTTACAGTTGTTTCATAAGTTATCCTCATTGTTGCTTCCAATGGCCCAGAATATAAGTATCTCTAATTTAATCATGCTCAGAGACTGTAGCAGACTTACCAGCTATGATACGTACTAACTTTGGAGTAAGGTGTTATCAGCTATTAGTTGGGGTGTTTTCCATTGCAACATTGGTGCACCAAGATCTATCTGTTTGAACAGTAAAGAAAGATCCTGCCTTCATTGGATAAAAAGTCCAAAGCATGAGAAGTTTTAGATTCCACATAGTCAGGGTCAGAGCTCTAATCTCTGTTAAGTCTTAAATTCTGCATTCTTAAGGTTGGCTTTCTTTCCAGGTCACCTTTCTCCACACAAGACAGTTGTAGCAGTTCCAGATCTCATATACTGACATGTCACGGTATTGAGAGGAAGAAGAAAGCCTATATCCAATTTTTACCTCATGAGAGAAAAAAATCTGAGTTGGAACATTCCCTGAATGTTTCCATTCATGCATTCTTGGACAGAACTGAGTAGCATGCCTACTCCAAATCAATCTTTGTCAAGGGGAGTGGTATTGCTATGATTGGTGATATGATATGACTTGTTGGAGCTAGGGATGGCTGGGCTGACTGGGGAGTCAGTTGAATGAAAATGTGAGATTTCAGGTTTGGAGGAGAAATGGTTGAAATGGATGCTGGCAAGAAAAGTGTTTGTTTTCTTCCCCCTAGCCATCACCTATTCCACTCTGAAAAGATGACAGACACCCTTTTGTTTCACTGCGCTGTATTCTATTCCATAGCAGAATAAAATGCTGATTTTATAGTTCTTCCTACCTCTAATGGGTCACTACATCCAATTTTCATCAATCCTTTGTGATTAAAAAGGAGAGAGTCTTGCTTTCTGATGCCCTTTCTACTTGAGTATCAAGAACAGAGGCAGGGCCTCTGTCTAATCATTGGGTAGTTTTCTGCAATGACTTCAGAGTCCTATCTTAGTCAGTTTAGGCAGTTATAACACATTGCCACAAAATGGTGTCTCATAAGCAGTTGGAATGTATTTTCCACAGTTTCAGAGACTAGAAGTCATAGGTCAGTGTGGCAACATGGTCAGGTTCTAGTAAGGGCCTCTTCTGGACTGCTGACAGTCACTTTTTGTTGAATCTTCATATGGCAGAGAGCAGAGAGAGCTTCTTACAACTCTTCTTATGAGAATACTTCTGTTGTACCCAAAGAAAATAAAATCATCCAAGCCGATCACATAAAGCCAGCGAGGATCGCCCTTACTCCTAAAAGCGGGGTGCCAAGAAATCCTGGGCCAGTTCTTTTGTTGTCAACTTTTATAGGGCACAGGAAGGGATTGGGGGGGGGCTATAGGGAGGGGATCTGGGATTGGGGCGGGCTATAGGGAGGGGACTTGGGATTGGGGCGGGCTATAGGGAGGGGACTGGGGATTGGGGTGGGCTATAGGGACTTGGGTGGGGCTGACTTTCTCTCCTGAGGGCTCTGGAGAATCATTTTTGGGGTGTATAACACTACTGGTTCATGAAGGCTGTGCCTTCATGAGCTCATTCTTCCCAAAGGTCCCACCTCCTCAGACTATAGCATTGAGGGTTAGAATTTCAACATATGGATTCTGGGAACATGAATATTCAGTCCATAACAACTACTATAGCACAGCCTATACCACACCTAGCAGGAATCCTATTTAATTGTCATTTTCAACCCATGAAGCTGTGTTCACCCTTCTCTAAGGATATCTAGACACAGATAACAAAGGTGTACTTTATTTTGTACATAGTGATGAAGAATATTTGAGATTCTTTTTTGAAGGCAGAAATACTATCCCTGGAAATTGTAGGTGGTTTCTCCTCCTACAGAGGAAACTTGGACGGGCACTGGGATGGAGTAGTACTGTGGCATTTTGTATGTTCTTTTGTGGTTGGGTGTTGGTAGGAAATGTTCTCTGTATTTTGATTTGTACCTGGCAGTGGAAGAAAGGAGGGAAAAAGAATCTGAAACAAAGTTGTCACAATTCAGCAACTAGAATACCACAGGTGGAGTTATTTAAGATAGAAGAGCAAAGATTTCCTGTTTGTGAGGTTAGAATTTGGGACCTTTGTCTTATTTACATTCAAATTTTTGCCCTACAGAGGCTCCCACACCAACCCTTCTCTCCTTCCACATGGACATTCTCACCTGGTGTGAACTCTGACCCTGAACCTAATTGTCCTCCTACCCTCAGCCCCTAGGACTGATCTCTAAGTATGATGAGGTCCTAAATCCCCAACACAGGCCTTCTGTGTACATGGAGGTCTCTGCGCCCAACTGGGGCTCTGGTATCTGTGTTCTCATTCCCACTAGTCACACTGCTTATCCAGTCACTGTCCGCATCATCAGGAGTTAAAACCTTGCTGTTACAATTTTTATAGCCATTTATTTAAAGAAGCAAGTGGATTTGCCAAATAGTTATATTCAAAGTATTTTTCAAAAAATGGAATTTTTTTTTAATTCATGGAAAAAATTAGATTGTCAGAGGAAAGAACTGACAGTACATGCTGTTACTATAGTACATAGTACAGCCACTGAGTGTGATTGTCATAAATTTTAAAAAATGCATATAATGATTCCCCTTTTCCATTAGTAATATTCCAAGTTACAGAAACAGGATTGGCAATTTGAAATGACATCTTAACTTTTTAGAACTGTACAATGATACTTACCAAATAGAAATATAAAAATAAGAATCTGGCTCTCTTTTGCCAGAAATAAATTTAAAATAGAATACTTGCTTTTTAGGAGTTAATGTCATGATATGTGAGATCGATCCATTTAATTGTATTGCTCTTTCCAGCAGAAGACAACTTAGAGTAGCAATAAATCATTTATGATGCTGTATTATCTGTAAGATGTCCACAGCAGACTGACATTTATCTGCTTTGCTTTATTATATCGAAATACCGAAGGCTGGGTAACTTAATAGTGAAAAAAGTTCATTTTGGCTCATAGTTCTGGAGGTCTAATTTGGGGGTTTGCATCAGTGATGTCCTTCTTCCTGCCAGAGTATTACTTGGTAAGAAACGGGGAACATGTTTATGTGTTCTGGTCTGTGCTTATAAAGTTACCAGTATTCAGTATGGGAGCTTCACTGTAATGGATTTATCTATTCCTAATTACCTCCCAAAAGCCTACCATAGTCAGATTAAGTTTATACCCTCTTCATATGTCAGACTGGGGACAATGGGGTCAGATTCAAACCATATCCACACTACAGCTAGGTGCATTTTACAGATGAGAAAACTGAGAGTTGAGTGATTGGTTCAGTCATAAAGCTCATAAGAGGCACAGGCAGAACCCATCCATTTGGCCTGGCTCTCTTGCACTTATCCTCTAAGGGTGGCCTCTGGGTAAAAGGAAACACATTATTGCCATTTTATCTGTAATATGAAAAGACCAGAAAATAGCAATAGAAGAGGAAAGAAAACAATATTAATCATCCATCTTGTGCAAATTAGCAGGCATCCTGTGTGTACCAGCTCACCCCAAGAAAATTCTAGACAGAGCTGAGGTTGATGGAGGGTCCCTCACTAGAAAGAAAAGTTATAGGTCCCTTCTGGAGCTTCTGTCGGAGATTGACTGGTCCTCAACCATGAATGTTCTATGGGGAACATGCTAACCTTGTTTCTGTTACCTCCTTTCTAGTGAAGTTGAAGCCCATCATGTGCCAGGAAGAAGGCTGGTGCTGGGGATGCACACAAGAATGAGACTCACCTCTTCACCTGGGAAAGTGCGCAGCCAGAGTTAATTTGTCATTCTGCTGCTTTCAAAACTTGTGCAGCTCCATTGAAGAAGCCACATTTTCTTTCTGACCATGAGAGAGGAACAACATCCATAATGTAAACCCGTTTTAGTCAGCTTTTGTGTTGCTGTGACCAAAAGATCTGACAAGAACAACTTAGAGGAGGGAAAGTTTATTTTGGCTCACAGTTTCAGAGGTTCAGTCTGTGGTTGGCAGACTCAATAGCCTTGGGGCTGAGGTGAGTGAGAACATCATGGCTGAGGGGTGGGGGGAGAAGGAAAGCTGCTACATGGCAATTAGGAAGCAGAGAGAGAGGGAGAGTTCTACTCATGAGAACCAAAATATAAACTCCCAAAGCACTCCCCAATGACCTACCTCCTCCAGCCACACCTTACCCGCCTATAGTCACCATCCAGTTAATCCATATGAGTGAATTAATCCAGGGATTAGTTTACAGCTCTCATAGTCTAATATTTCACTTTGAACATTCTTGAATTGTCTCACACATGAGCTTTTGGGAGACACCTCATATCTAAACCATGACAAAACCCCAATAGGTGAAGCTGGGAAACCTGAACCCTTCCTCTCATGGTGGCTTCTTTCTTTTTTCTTTCCTAAATTAGTCACCATGTGGTACTGCTTGTCATATGAATTACATGGGCTTTCTTCCTAGATTCAAACCACACAGTGGCCAGATCCTGTCTCCATGTAACCCAGACTCTGTGTCCAGAATCAAAGGAAAGACTCAGTGAAACTCCCAGGGCAGCTCTCTCTAACTAGCCACAAGATCCAGCAGGGAGTCTGGAGGGCCTTGGACCTGGTGAGAGGGAAAGGTCTCCCTTTCTGAGTCGCCATCACTACACTTTGAGGGTGGGAGAGGACACTGGGCGCCATGCTCTCTCTCATGGGGGCCTGGTGGTTGTCCTCATCTTGTTTTATTTCTTTGCAAATTCATCATGGGGTTTGGTGGTCTTTGTCCTGGGTATTTCCCTAAGTCAATCTGCTATTTATAAAATATCAAAGACTTTTTTGTATAAAATTTAGTGATCTATGGGAAGTTAATTAAAATGGAAACAATTTTATGGAGAAAAAAATTCAGTTAGAATTTTGACTAGGTTTGCATTAAATTTACAGATTAATTTAGGGAAACTTTAGATTAAGATAAATGATTGAGACTTCCCATTTAGACAGAGGAACATGAGTAGAGTAATTTGACAAAGTGGTGACAGAAAGATTTCAATGTAATTGATAAATTATTTGGCTGTGGAAGTTTGTTACTTGGTGATTTTTAAAATAATGAATATTAATTAGGTATAACATTCTGACATTACTTTCAGCTGTCTTCTGTCTGTGCTTCTTTCTCATAGAGTTTTATTAACCCCAAAATATTTGTTTAAAGTCTATTTACAGGCACTATTTTAAATTCTAGAGACAAATCAGTTAAAAATAATTCTTACCATCATGAAGATTACATTTTAATAATTACAAAATTCCTTCCACTAGAATTAACTGTGTCCAGTTAGTACTTGTCTCTTGTTGCCATTTCTATTTTCCCTTTCCTGGTCATCTGTCTCCATTTTATAGTGGCAGGTCCAGTTCCTTTCCTATTCATAGGAATTGAATTTGGATCTGACATTGATCTTCAGTTATGAACACTACATATTTCTGATTTCTATCTTTCTATACTCCACATTAAACCAAGTGCAACATGAACATCTTCCTTGAAACTAAAATAGGCTATTTGGTTCAGGTGACAGGTAGATTTGTTCAACTACCTTAAGGTCATCCAACATTGTTCTAATGAACACTAAAAGCTCTATCATTTGTAGCATTAATACTTTATTTGTAAATGATATTTCACATATCACATGTCATATCTTCTCTCCTCCCAATTTAAATGAATTCGGATTGGTCAGATTGATGTACCATATAGAATTCTGGCAGGTTTTCAGGTCAGTATTTTATAATCTTGGATTTGGTAAAAAATAACCAGGGGAGTTTTCAAAGATCCCAAAATCCAGATATCACCCTAGACCAATTGCAATGAAAACACTAAGGCTTGGTCCTTGATATCAATTTCTGTTAGAGTTCCGCAGTGCTCCTTTTTTCCCCTTTTGTTACACAGATTGAACCTAGGGGTGCTTAACCACTGAGCCACATCCCAAGCCACCCCCCTTTTTAAATTTTTAATTTTGAGACAGGGTCTCACTAGGTTGTTTACAGTCTTGCTAAATTGCTGAGGCTGGCTTTGAACCTGAGATCCTCCTGCCTCAGCCTCATGAGCCACTGGGATTACAGGTGTGCACCACCACACCTGACCTCCAGGACTCTTATGGGCAGTGGTAATTGAGAATCACTCTTTTAGACATTAATTCTGGGTCAGATGAAGGAAGATAACAAAGAGCAGAAGGAAGACAGAAAAGACAAGGAGGCCTAGGAAAAAACTGGGACCTCTCAGCAAGAACTGACTTGCTCTAAGTCTTATTAACATACATCACATTTGGGTTTAGGGTCCTTTAGAGATCCTCAGGACTCTGTAATTTATCTTCTCCACCTACTTCTACTTTCACCAAAGCATTAAAGTTACACCTAGGATAATGAATATTTAAGACTCAAAGTCAGATAAATGGAATCATAGTGTAAACCTATAAGGGAAAAGCAAAGATTGGGAAGATCCTGGGATGGAGTTAGAAACAGGAGTAAAAGCAGGAAAGGATAGAATGATGATAGAGAAAATAGGCTAGAGGGGCCTACTCTTTTCAGGGGAGCTACTTGCACAGTGTTTGATGAGTCTGAACAGGATGGTGGCAGGAGATGGCATGTGACATATTTGGAAATAGAAAAAAATATGTAAGAAAATAATACACACTGTTTTTGTGAAATTGCTTCTACTTTTTTTTGAATAATATAAATTGATACATGACAAGTTATTTAGACAAGGAATAATGTTTCTTTCTAAGAAAAATATCTAAAGAAGTGATTGTCTCATTAAAAAGGCACATCTTAAGGATAAGGTAACCTGAGTTCATCTTGATATTATATCTCAATATTACTCTTCCAGGGTGTTAGGTTCGAAGTGCACATTTGCTGCACATTTGAAGTGTGTGCAGGGCTCTGTTGGTGGGTTCAGCATCCATTTCCACACTTCTTTTTCTCAGTGTCTTTTTATCCCCCTCCCCTTTCTCACTTATTTTCCCTTTGTATTCTGCGTGTCCTAGTCCCTAGAGTGCCAGGGCCTCTCCCACCTCCAGCACATCAATCTGCTCTCACCCTGCCCCCATTTCATCCAGTATCACCCCTTCATGCCTCTCCTGTCTGTTTTCCAAACTCAAATCCTTGTCTCTATTAGGAGGCTTTTCCTAAACAGTGTGACCTCATTTCGCTGCTGTCTCCACAAGACCCCCTGCAAAGCTGGAACTGCTGCCAAATATCTCCAGGACTCTTTGCAGTGACTTACCCAGGGAAGCTCTGTTTAGAATTCCCAAGAAATGAGTCACTTGAGCCCCTGACTTTTGGAGAAAACTCCTGCTTGTCTGAGGAGGCAGAGAGAGTGACTGAATTCTACTTGAAGCTGAACTCTGAGAATTCCAGTTGAGAGTTTCATGATTTCCTCTCCATAATTTTCTTGCTTTGGGTCCAATAGACCAGCACCTTGTTCTGTCTGAGTCAGCTGAAGACAGACCCTGCCAAGAATCTGCCTGAACACATATCCTGATGCTTCACTGTCTATTATCGGTCAATGGGGAACAGTGCAGCTTTGGGTAGTGGTGTTTAGTGGAGGCTCTCACATTCATTTTGCCTTTGTTTCTCATCCTTGATGCCCTAAGACTTTTTGCTTTTCTGCCCTTGATTTGCTATTTTATTTTTTCCCCAATAAATGGAGATTCTCACCTTAATGTTGGGAGTAAGAAGCGGGGAGAAAGTGCAGAACACTTCTGAATCTCTGGAGGTGGGAAGTAGTTTGAAAGCGCCTTTTCAGTATGAAAAGATTGTTATATCTTTTAAAAGTAAACAAACAAGCCAAAGCTTGCCCTTCTTTTTAAGTTCTGTCCCAGTAGCTTCACATTGGTTAACTGCAAAAAATTTTAAAGGTGACTTGTTTTTCCCAAAACAATGTTATCTTACTGCTTAATGTCAAATTCCTTTCTTAGTTTACATTTATTATAAGATAAAGTACTAAATTCTTAACATAATTAAATGGATTTCAGATACACATATACACAAATATGACCTTAATGTAATTTTTAGTATTTTTCTACTTGCTAACTATATATAAATATAATTTTTGTTGTTGTTGTGTTGTTGTTACTGGGGATTGAACCCAGAGATGCTTTGCTACTTAACCGGCCTCTTTTGTTTTTTATTTTAAGACAGGGTCTTGCCAAGTTGCTTAGGGCCTCACTAAGTTGCTGAGGCTGGTCTTGAACTTGTGTCCCTCCTGCCTCAGACTCCTGCCCACTGGGATTGTAGGTGTACACCATCGCACCCCACTTATAACATGTATTTTAAAGCTAATAATGAAGCTTTGCCAGCTGTATTCTTCCTTTTCATATGCCTCCTTTATCATCATGACCCCTGATACTTTTTCTATTCTTTCTTCATTTAATAAAAAATTTCAAATATACATACAGAAAATAGTATCTTGCTAATCTTGTTTTATCTATTCATTGTTTTTCCAAAATACATTAAAACAAATCCCAAATATCATCATTTCACGTGTAAAGTACTTTGGTATATAACCATAAGAGATAAATGTTTTGAAAATTTAAATATAACTACAATGCTTTTAAAACACTACTTTTAGTAAATTGCTTGATATCATTTAATATTCATTTTATATTCAGATTTCCTCAACTATCTCAAAAATATTGTTTTTTATAATTGTTTTGTTTCAATCAGAATCTAAAAAGTTCAAAATTAATATTTGATTAATGTGTTTCTAAAGATTCTTTTAATCCATTTCCACTTACTACCTTCCCTATTCTCATATCCTTTGCTTGTTGAATAGACTGGCTCACTGATGGTTTAAAATGTTCCATCTTCTGCATTTGGTTGCTTGCTTCCTTATGGTGCTAGTTACATTGTGCTTCTATCACCTGTAGTTTCCTGTAGACTGGGAGATAGATCTATTCAGAGACTTGAATGGAATTCCAGTGCTTCCTAATACATCATTCAGGGGACTCACAGCCTCTTCTGGAGCTTTGAAAGCTCCACTTTTGGAGATTTGAAGGTTAATCAGTGATTCAGCATTTGTTAGCCTGAACAACCCACTGCAATTTTCCCTGTCATTTTTTTACCTGAACATTTTAGAAGTCTTTGATGGTTGTCTAGTTCCTTTATTTCATTCAGAGTTGCAAAACTGGGGTGACTTTTCTTTCATTCTCCGTACATTTGTTAATTGCAAGTCCTTCATAAGTAACTCCTCTTGCCCATGATTTAACCACCCAAACAATTTGCATGAAGAAAATGGGACAAATGCTTCATTTTTTCCCATTGCTGCTTCATTTTCAGAATGGAGAGTTGGTACTAGAAACTTCTAATGTTGACCAATGAAATTTTGCTCAAGTTTTATTATGCATTTATGAATTCCTACATGTTTGAAATGTTTTAATCCGTTGTGGTCACTATTATTTTAAAATACACTATCACTATATTGCAAAACATAGACTATAAAACTTGCTGATATTTCCTTGTCTGGTGGGCACACACAGATGCCCCAGCAGTTGTTCTCAAGGTGACTTGGGTATGAGACAATGGGGAGTAAGAAGTGATAGCTTGACTAGCACAGTGGCTCATGCCTGTGATCCCAGCAGCTCAGGAGTCTGAGGCAGGAGGAACCCAAGTTCAAAGCCAACCTCAGCAAAAGTGAAGCACTGAGCAACTCAGTGAGACCCTGTCTCTGAATAAAATAAAATATAAAATAGAACTGGGGATGTGGCTCAGTGGTCAAGTGCCCCTCAGTTCAATCCCTGGTACCCGCCCCCCCAAAAAAAGTGTTAGCTTTATGTTTATTAAAATGGGCCTAGTATAGTAAAGGGGTACTGGTAAAGTTATGGTAAAGAGCGGTGAATATTTGAGTGTTCATTGTAAAATTCTTTATTTCACAGTAAAATATTGAAAAAGCTGGAAATAATTAAGAAGAACCTAAAAGGTTTTAAAAGTTGAGACTCACCGAGTGAATGAACACATTGGAAGTTATAGCATTACACAGGGGAAAAAGGAAGTTAAGGAACTTGTCAATTTTGTATGTAAAAGGTGACGTATATGATATATTTCCCTTAGTGCCATAAAATTATAACAGTGGCACATGGAGACTTCTACAATTTCTATTGACCTCTGATAGATGACATTTTTTCTCAAATTAAATCAAGACTATTTAACTATGTAGGGATAAAACAAACTTGATTTGTTTGAGAAACACATTTGGAAAAGTTATGATGAACTTTAATGGGAAACACACTTGTATAGAGGCCTGGGCATAAGATTGAAATTGATCATCACATTGTTTGTTTAGAAAAGAAAACATAACATTCAAAGAATATGTTGGAAGCATTGAATTTCTTCACATGAGAACACACACATTGAAAATGATGAGGCTTGGATAAAGCATAAATTACAGACTACGTTTTTCTTTTCTTAAGAGTGTTGAACTTTAAAAATATACATATATTATTGCATACCCTAAAAGCTAATTAGAACATTTTGCATGGGGAATACTCTTTGGAAAAAATATACAAAATAATAGACACTTGAAAAATACTAATGACCAGACTTTGGAAATAATTGTACAAATGGAAAAATGAGATGACAGACAATTTACAGCAAGCCAAATATGTAGATTTGAGGTGGCGGCCTATCATTGCTCAGCATGGGTGGTCTCCCATTTCCCAGAAGAGGGGATGGCTAGGCTTCATGATAGAGTCATGATGTGCTCTGCACCTAAGGGGACTTTGTGTGGGGAGTGGGGAGTGGGGAGGGAGAAAGGATAGCTTTTAAATAGTCATAGAAGGGGGTCAAAAAAACAGAGGAAACTTTGTGATGTTATATAAACCAATCCACTTACCCCCAAGAAAAACCACACCTAAATTCTTCCATACAGATTAGAATCTTTCCTATTTCTAAGACCTCCTGAGCAGGAGTTTCCATTTCCTTGCTTTGGTATTTAACAAGCCTCACTCTCATGAGCACTGTTCTCTTGCATATGTTAAATGCATTATGATACTTCCAAAAGCTTTATTTGTTCTTATAATATTCCATAGAGGGAAAGAGAAGCTTGTTTCCATGGTCCACTCTCTGACTCTTCTACCCTCAAACTCTTTTCTTTGAACTCACGATATCAGTTTTGTTAAGTCAGGAATTAAAAATATTTTTAGGGATAAGGTGGCTGATATATAACCTGTAGGATTTAAGACTTTAGGGAAATATGTGCAATTAATATATGTTTTTCAAAAGACTATAGGGAGCAGTGGTGGAGAACTAAAACTATTCTGAGGGCATTTAACATTTTATCCATTAAATGTACCTATTAGGCCAAGTTAAATAATACTTAGGACTGATTGCTTTATACTATTCCTTAAAGATTAAGGACATGAGAGTAAGGTTGCATTTGCCTGTGTTTAAAACTGAAGAGTCAATTCTTACTTCAGTTCTGGTGAAACATGGTTCTTCTCTGCATTGTCCAGTGCTGTAGGCTCTTACTATAATGTAGTTCTTCCTGACACACATACTCTGCAGGAGACAGTAATATGTGAATTAGAAGCAGTCGAGATTCCAATGATCCTTGCCTCCCAGTATTCCTATTCTTGTGCGTTACCTCTGTGTGACCAGAAGTGATGGCATGTGACTTCCTGTACTAGGGCATGTAAGTCATTGCAACTTCCACCTTTGTCTTTTAGATCATTTGCTATAGAAGAAGACAGCCACCATGCTGTGAGGATACTCAAACAGCTCTGTGCAGAGGATCTGAGGCTTTCAACCAACCACTTTGCCATGATAACCAATGAAGCCATCTCAGAAATAGAATCCTCAGACCAAATCAAGCCTTCAGATGACCACAGGAGCAGCTGGCATCTCATTTCCACTACCCAAGAGACTCTAAATGAGGACTCTTCACAAGAGCCCTTCCTGAGTTCCTGACCAACAGAAACTTGACCTAGAAAGTGCTTATTGGCATTGCAAATTACTAAGTTCTAGGAGTAAATTGTTAGGCATGTATAGATGACAAATAGAATTGGTAGATTTAGACTTGTGCCTCTACAACTCAGGGATCTCTCACTTAAGTGAGGACAGTCATCAATCCTGGTGACCCTTTCCTTTCATTTTTCTTGGCAAGGGAAAGGGGAACATGGGGTTTTTCCTCAGGTATGTGGAGCCAGTAATAATGTAGAAAGCACTTAATTTTACATGGATACATATCACATTAACTTTTAATTATATTTCAGCTATATAGTATTAATTGAACTGTTACTCTGTGGCAGTAAAAGCTCTCCCTCAGTTATCTTCATATGAACCTATGGAGGAGCAACTATTAGTGTGGTTTGCCAGATTACTGCACAAAAGCTCTAAAGACCTGTTGAAATGAGCTGATGTCTAAGTAGACGTGATTCGAAAAAAATGCTACAAAATTCCCATCCAAAATATTCTACAAATCAGATACCACAGTTACTTGAATTTTATGAGCATTTTCAGAATTAGTCTTTAAACAGAGTGCTCTTTCCATTACTGAACACGTTTAGCAGGCACAATTTTATACCCCACCTAGGAAAAGCTCCTGTGTGGTGGTCAGCCACAAAAGTAAGCCACACAGATTTGGGATTGCAGGGAGCCAATCTGCAGTGCTCTGACTCCACCCCTGTCCATATGCAGGCCATACTTTCCATGAGCTGTCTGGCCAGAGACTAGGGGTGACAGTGTCACTTATCCAGTTCTGATCCTGTGGCAGGCAGCATTCCTTTGAATGCCGACTCCCCAGTGGCCATGCTGAACTCCGCGATGAATAAATTCTGGAGATCTAATATACGGTGTAGAAGCTATAATTAATAACACTGTGTTGTTTAGGTATTGTGTAACCCCCACCACAACACCTAAGGGTGGTGTTATTGTTTGTATATTAGATGTTCCCTCAAAGTGCCTGAATTAATGCAGGAATGTTCAGAGAGAGGTAAAGTGATTGGACTGCAAGAGTTGTAACTTAATCAGTCCATTCATCCCCTTTGAATGATTAGGTGGTAACTGTAGACAGATGGAACATGGCTAGGGGAGGCGGGTCACTGGAAGAGTACATTTTCCCCGTGGTCCTTCACCCCTCTCCCTTTCCCTGTGCTTCCTTTATGCCAAGAATGGAACAGATTCCCTCTACCACACCCTTCCACCATGATGTTCTGCTTCACCTTGGGCCCAGAGCAATGGACTTGGACTAAAACTCAAAAATTGGGAACCAAAATAAACTTTTCCTCTTCTGTATTGTTTTTGTTAGGTATTTTGATCATGGCAATGAAAGCTGACTGACATAGGTGGTGGTGTGTCAATTAATTTGTGGCAATCATTATACAATGTGTATGTGTGTGTGTGTATCAAGTCATCTTATTGTACATTTAAATATATATATGTATATATACACTTATTTGCCAATTAAATATTTTAACATAAAATAACAATAAACTATGGTCTAAGATGCTTCTACCCATCTTTTAGCTTGCCTCTCTCATTCTCCTGTGGTCAGATCTGTATCATGTCTGACCAGTCCCCTCCCTTGTCCATACCCCTATTCCTGTCATGGTCATTGATCCCCCTAATGAATTCTGTCTTGGCATTTGCTTCTCAGAGGGTCTGGACTAACATGTACTAATAGATCATAAAGCCTCTATTAGAATCACAGTGTGACAAGAAAATGGCATGAACAAACCTAAGAAGATCTGAGAGGATTCAAAACCTAGGTGCCCAATTGTATTATTTTGTTTATGTAAAACTAGTACTGTGCAGAATCAAATAAAAAGATTATTTATGGGATGCCTAAGTGGAGACCTTTCTCTTAGTAGCAATAGAAATATTGACCAGAAAAGTGAAGATAAATAGAATGAGTATGTGTGGTGTTCTGACTGATAAAGTCAAGTAGATTTATTCTTTGCTTAAAATATTAATAAAGCCAGAAAGGAGACTGTGGAGAGCCAGAGAACCTTTCTCTGACCAGACAAAGGAGGCAGTTGCTGAGATTGCTGGGTCGCTAGACAAAAAGAAGAAACTCTTGAAAGAGAAGAAATTGGTTGTGCTTGTCCTCAGCTTGGAACACAGCGTTTGTGCTCTGGGGGAGTGTGAGGAAGGAGGTTGGTGCTGTGAGAATTGGCTCAAGAGCCCAGAGAGCTGGTCGTGGTGCACACTCGTTCCTTGGACACTTGTGTTCTGTCCTCAACTCACAGGCATCCTCCACTGGGGCGGCCATGTGAAAACCCTCCAAAAGAAACAAAAACAAAAGCCCCTGGCAGCTCCTCAGGAAAATGCAATGGTTCCTCTAAACCCAAGAAAGCAATCTTCTTCCAAGGAGGAGTTGGTCAGCAGTGATTTTGAAGAGACAGCTGGCAGTGCAAGTCTTCCCAGAGGAAGAAATCTTTACGTAAGAAAAACTGGTGATCCTGAAGATGCAGCAGCAGGAATGGCTCCAAGAAAAAGAGGACATTCTCATCTAGAAAGGAGCCAGTCAGCAATGGACCTGAAAAGGCTGCTAAAGGAATCAGGACCAGCGCCACAAAAAAAAAAAAAAAAAAAAAAGAATTCCCAAAACCACCCAGGGAAGATCAGAATGGACGATCCCTAGGGCACGGGTCTACCCCACAGTGACATTTCCCTGCCCTTATCCTATTCCCTAATAAAAATAAGTTCACAAACACAAAAATAAATAAAAAGAATATCCACAAGCAGCAGATGCTTTTGGTGACCCACTTCACCTCACTTTTCATTTTAGCTGCAGAAGGAGTGGCAGCTCTGGGCAAGCTCAGACCTGTGCCACAGCAGCCCATCTCAAGCATGAGCCAGGGATAGAGTTGTCAGATAGAGAGACAGAGAGAGAGAGAGAGAGAGAGAGAGAAGATACAGACAGGATGTCCAGTGAAATTTGAATTTCAGATAAACAGTGAATAATTTGTTAGGGTATGTCTCATATAGCATCTGTAAAAGAAAGTCTGCTCTTTATCTGAAATTCGTATTTCACTGGGCATCTTATTTTTTGTCTGGCACCCCTAGTCAGGAGGGTTTCACCTTCTGTCTCAGAGATTTCTCTGAAGCCACAAGAGCCTCCTCAGTCTGGGCAGAGAGAGCATAGCAGGTCAAATGAGTTATTGTCCCCAGGTAACCCTCCACCAGTGGAGGACAGTAGCAAGGGGTAAACAACCAGCACCTGTCCTTTGAATGGAGAATGTAGGCATGCTGTTTCTCAGAGGTCCTGGCAGCATTGCCTGGTTGCCTACCACAGCCATCTCAATAATGTACGCCTGTGCTGGCTTCGCCTTCCTTTCACACTCTCTTGCTTCTTCACGCCCCCCCCCACCTCCCCCGTGAATGTCCTTCAAACAAACCTTCTTCCATGTCTTAGGATCTACATATAGGGCAGCCCAAATGAAGACAACATATTTGTACATAGAGACAAGTGTCAGGAATCTCTTGCCCACAAAATAATTTCAAGTAGCCCAAAATTTGAAAAATAAGTTTCTGGTAATAAACGGTTGCCTAATTACATGAAGATACAATATTAGATCCTAAGTAAATAAAATTAGCGTATTTACTTTTCTTGAAGAGATATTTTCCTTATTTGTCTATGAACAAAATAAACCCTGTGCTCACATTAATTTGTGGGAAAAAAAAAATCTCAAAAACCAGTAACCCTCCAGTATGTATGTACAGAGCAACTAACATTAATGAAGTCTATTTTCTAGTATATATATTTAAAAGGCAACAGTAATTTTGTTTAAGAACATAAAAACCCAATAATTTATAAAAGAATATTTGCTTGCCAGGCATGGTGGCGCACGCCTGTAATCCAAGCGACTTGGGAGGCTGAGTCAGGAGGATTGCGAGTTCAAAGCCAGCCTCAGCAACTTAGTGAGGCCCTAAGCAACTCAGTGAGACCCTGTCTCTAAATAAAATACAAAATAGGGCTGGGGATGTGGCTCAGTGGCCGAGTGTCCCTGATTATTAGTTCTCAAGTACTTCTGGTCATCAGTATAAATATTGTGATAATATTCAAGTGTTGCATTCATTTTTGGCAGTGTTTTGCATTTTGTCAACCATGAATTTCAAGTACCTTTGGACTGTGCTGGGTTCTGCATGAAACAATCAATCATCTCCATTTGACTGTTTGGCAGAGACAGCTAATGACTTGTTCTATCATGAACTGAATTCATAGATATTCATGAGGCACAAAGAAACACTTCATTGTTTCAGATTGCTTTGTTATTTTATAATAAATCATAAAGGCACCTCCCACTCATAGCTGGCAAAGAAATATTTGTGCTTACCTTTATGGTTTTGTAGCGTTTTAACTTGCACAGTTTAGCTCACTTTATGTACATTGTTTAATAATAAATTGCAAACTTTTTTTAAGAACCATATATCCCTGACCTTAATTCAGAAAAATTTGGTAGCATCTAAATATTGAAATGACATGTGTCCTCAAGTCAGAATGATATAGTTTCTCAAATTGTGGGGTTTCATGGCAGAATGGTAAACTTAATAGGGTAGGCATTGTCCCCAAATTCCATCACTCTCAGCCTTTATCACCCCTTGTTTATTCGTGAAGACCACTCAAGAATCAGACGCAACTGCAAACTTTGTGTCCTGCTAGCATATCTGTGTGAACTTCAACAACAGCACAAACAGCATGAAATGAACTTGCTCAGACAGCTAGCTATTTTATCACTTCTGATAAACAGGAATAATAAGGGTGGATATTAACATTGGAAGCCATTTGAGTCCCTCACTTTGTCTGCCTTTCTAATCAGTGTAATCATACTCTGGCAAAATCTTGTAAAATCCAAAAAGCAAAAAATCCAGGGAAACAAAACCCAGCGACAACAAATCCCAGAGACATGAGAACCATGAAACATTCTCGATTGCCACCAACGTGGTTCTCAGAAAAGACAGTTTATTGGATCTTCCCTGACTAAGAATTATGTTTTCAGCAACAATACTTGATTCAAACATTGACTGTCTCGGAGTCTAACAATGGCTATTTGTTTAGATGGCACACTGCCTATTTAGAACTGAGTCGAATTCTTGCCATAGGGATCAACAATGTTTAAAAGGACAAACATTATTAGAAAAGTGGCACCACACAGGGTTGGAGTCAGATTACTTGAGTTGAATCCTGGCCCTGGATGCATTTGCTGGTGAATTCAGACAATGTATTTATTTGAGTTTTAGCCCTAGGTTTTCTCACAGTATTTACTTTACCATTATAAGAATTTGTACTAGCATAGGGTAAGAATCTTTTAGTTTTAGCTATTTTCTTTATTATTAATATCAGTCTGTGCAATCAGCTGCAAAAAATAAAACCCACCCAGGTAGATGAAATAGAAAAGGAATTTGTTAAATTTACTAAGGGAGACCAAGTGACTCACAGATTTAGGGGTTAGAGGACTGGGATGACAAAGAATCAGATTTGGTGGTGATATAAAACAGGATGATGCCTAAAATTGCTGAGGGACATGATCATGTAAGAGCTGCAGAAACTGTGGAACCCAGTGCAAAATGAAAATATGGAGCTGCTCGTTGAAAAAGTAAGAAAATTTCCATTCAAGGTATTAAAACGTAAAACTCTTCCCTTTCTTCTTCAGTTTCACTCAAAATTTGTTTTGGATTTTATAAATTTGCTATTTCATGTTGCTCTAAATTTAGTATAAATCTTAAAGGAAAACATAAAAGCACTTTTATGCAGAATTACTGAAATTACCACAATTCATATATCATAGCTCGAGCACACATATATTCCAACACAGTCTGCCTCTGGCTTACGAGAAAGGAAGGACTAACAAGAAAAGACCTATGGATTGCCTGCTATCTCTTTCTCTTTTGTCTTTGCTTCCCTCCCTCCCTTTCTCCCTCCCTTCCTTCCTTACTTTCCTTTCCTTCTCTCTCTCTCTCTTTCTCTCTTTCTTTCTTTCTTTCTGTCATTACTTTGGTGTAAGAAGTTGACTACTTCAGTGTTATAGAAGGAAGGAAAGACGGGAGACATTTCTATACTTGTTAGTGTTTCTTGGATGGACATTCTTTTTTCTGTGTTGGAAAAAGTTCTGCTTGGAACAGAAAAGTGTGATCTCTGGGCCACACTTTAAAAGAACACTTTAAAGAAAATACTTGGCCCCCTCCCCAACACCCTTACTGGGTGGTGGATGTTACTTTGTACTTGCTTTGAGCCTGGCTAAACTACTACACAGTATAGGTCTATGACAACGCTGGGCTCATAGGTTAGTAGGTGCTATGTGCAAATAGGCACTAAAGGAAGATGGCAGGCACACACTTTGTGCAAATTTTGAGTCGGGTTGGTTATGCCTTCAAAAATTTTATTTTTCACCCAGAAAGGCATACACTTTACTATGAATATTCTTTTCCAAGAAAGTAAATGCAAAAGTTAGAAAATACACATATTTATTCTGTTTAAAGACACATGTATACAGGCTACATATGACTAAGTAGAAGAAATGTGTATTTAAATTTATCATTGTCCTGTTAGACAAAGAGGGCCCAAGGACAAAAGTCATTTGATATGGCCTATTGTATAATCATGATCCTAAGCAAAAAAACGCCTGTTGGCAAAGTTCTCAGGAGCTTAAGCCTATCTGTTATTCTCAAAAGTCAATTTGATAGAGAGCTATACTTTGTCACTCAGCTCCTGAGGAACTTCAATTGTGACCTGTCATCAATATTCACCTTCTGTATACACTGATGAGTCAAACTAATATCAATAAAGTGCTTTCCCTCAAATAACTAAGGTCAAATGTATAAATCCACTGTGATATATATTTTGGAAGTTCATTTTCAAAATCATTTTTCATTCTATTTGAATTTCATATTATTCTTTAAAACAAAATTTGTTCTCTAACTTAAGAGACAGGTTGATATTGGTGTGTAGCCTATTGCATCCCACTGTATATATTACTCGAAAAAACTTAAGTAAAAAATTTTCTGGCTATAAGACTGTTGGTATATTAATTTACCTTTTTGTTTTAGGTAAGTTAATATACCAACAGTCTTATAGTCAGAAAATTTTTCATTTAAGTTACTATTGTAAAAGTAAAGGTCGTAAATGCTGAATCCTATAAAATAATTTAAGACATACATACACAACTTTTTAATGAAAGAAAGCATTGCTAAACTAGTTCTATTTCTTTCTAAACATTTATCAATTCAGGTAACTTGGATGAAGTTTGACGATATAGATAAATGAATACTGTGAGCCTACTTTAATACTTAGTTTCAAGTATATTTCTCAGAACGGATATAGATAACTCATTGCTGAATAAATATTTGTTTGAAAAATGACTCTGAGTAAGGTATTATGACCATTCTAATTGAAGTTTTGGCCCAGTTCTTAAAGAGCTAATAGATTGAAGTAGAAAAACATCACAAAATTTCATTTACCATTTTGGATGACTAGCATCTTCAGTTTTAAGAAGTTTTATAAAGGGATGAGATAAAGTATTTAAAGAAAAAAAAATGAGAACCACCCACCAAAAAAGTGGTGATTAGGGTTCTTTTCTAAACTGAATCATGAGGTTGTTGAGCACAGCCTGAGAGTGTTTACTCATTCTTCCCTTCAACTGAGAAGTAAAATATTCTTCTGGTGGTCCAGATTAAAGACGTTATTTCCCAGACATTCTTAAAGCTAGATATGGTCATGGGATTAGATTTTATTTTTCATGTGACTAAATGAACACCAATGAGATATGAGCACAAGTGATGGTATCATTCAGGTTGTGTTGTTCAAGGGAGAAGAATAAAAATTGACATTATACAATTCCCTGTGACATTGGCTTTATGTTAGATACAGCTAAACTTTTATTCTAAATAATGAAATGCCTAAACTAGAGTGTTATTGGAAACAGTGATATGGTAAGAATCCATTAATTTTCCAGTGAAGAAAATTAATGTAGGATGGGACTATTCAGAATATACATACACACACACACATACATACACATAGGCATGTGTATATATATATATATATATATATATATATATATACACACACACACATATGTGTATATATATATACACATACATGTAGCCATGTATGTATATATTTGCTTGTAATAATATTTAAAGATCTAACATACAAAAAAATTTGCTTCAACTGTCTGGTTTTGGAGCTCCAATTTCCTTAAGTATGAAGCCCTGTCCAGTCCAGCTCTAGACTTTAGGACCACTCAAGTCTCTTGAAAGAGAAGACCATATGTCAGGACCAGCATCAAGCCTGCTGCAGTCCTGTGTACAGCACAAAGAGTCAACCACTGCAGCAAAATGAGGCAGAATATGATCAAAATAAAATATTGTGACATGTGGAGAATATGCCTCTTTCTCAGTCTTCTGATCAAAAAGACTCAGTCTTTCTGATATCATACAATCCTTTCCCAGATTGTGCAAGATCAATGCAGTACAACTGATCTCTTCAATCTCTTAGTGTACAAATTAGGAAAAGTTGCCTTTTATCATCTGCTTGAAAATTATCACATTAATCTGCTCTTATTAGAACCAGACAATTCATTGCCATCTGCTGGAAAGGAGTGTGTGTGTGTGTGTGTGTGTGTGTGTGTTTGTGTGTGTGTGTGAATGCAGTATAAATGGCACATCCTAAACTTGCACAACTGCACAAAGCAATCTGTTCATAACCACAAGTGAGCATTATGGGTTAACTGATTCCTGGCTGTCTTCTGTTTGTTCTACAATGAGACAATCAAAGAGGAGTGACAAGTTTGAGATAACTTCTGACATGGAAATTTTAGGTGTTTCAAGTCATAATTACAACTACAGCTTCTACAGAACACTTTCAAGATACTGAAATCTTTGACCAACTAATTGGGAAGAGGATTCAATGGTATGCTAGAGACTGTACATAAAAAGAAATATGATTCAGTGGAGTTAATGACAAATATAATTTGAGGTTTATTAAAATTATATGTATTCAGGGCTATGTCTAATTTTGATACAAATAAGGATGGGGGGGTTTAAGGTTGGGCTGAAATGTTTATAGGGATATGCAAAAAAATGAAAGAACTAGCAGCCTTAACTTAAACTCCCCACTTGGTTTGTACTTTTATCAGCCGTAGGAGTGGCAGCCCAGTTTTCTTGAAAAAGAGAATATAGCAAGGCTTCGTTTTTCATTTAAATATATCATCATTTGCATGAAGATCTCAAGATATATTTTTAAGTGAAAAACATAACAAAATAGTTAATATGGACTGTGTAAACTTATAAAAGATATGTAAATTATGCATATGTCCTATATGCAATGTGTGAAAATTTCTCAAAAGATTCCTAGCCAACTTGGTTGCAGTGGTGCTTGCCTGTAATTTCAGCAACTCAGCAGGTTAGGGCAGTTCAAGTCCAGCCTGGGCCACAAGACTCTGTCTCAAATGATAAAAAATGCTGAGAATGTAGCTCCATGGTAGAATGCCCCTGGGTTCAAACTCCACTATGGAAATAAAATAAAATAAAATAAAACCTCAAGCCAAAATGTTAATAGTAGTTAGTGATTTAAAACATTTTGCTTGTCTGCTTTTTAAATTTTTTTTTTTTTGCAGTGCTGGGGATTGAACCCAGGGCCTTATGCTTGTCAAGCAGGCATGAACCCACTGAGCTATATTCCCAGCCCTAAAATATTTTTATAATAAATACATTTTGTTGTGGAATTAAAATAATTTAGGGTATCAAAAAAGACTTCCCAGTATAAGTGTATGTATTGGATTCTCATATATACTGGACTTCATTCCTAATAATAAAATAAATAGGACAAATAATTAGGAACTTTCTGGAATTCCTCATGCCTAGAAGCTTTGAAGAGATTCCACTAAATAACAGTCTATTTGAGGAGACTGAAATGCTGTGCTTCAAGGTTGTCATGTCCTGAGCTGCTTTTCTCTGCAGCACCCTTTTGCCATGATGTTCCGCTTCACCTTAGGCCCTGGAGCTGACTGACCATGGATTGAACCTGTGAAACCCACTTCTACTGAGCTTCATATCTATCCCCTTCCTGAGGCTATCATTACCAGAACTGAACAACATGCTCCTATCCCTGGGACTTCAACATTATATCACATTACCAAGAGCTAAGGAAGAGTTCACATACCCAAGTGTCTTACAGTCATATAATTTTATGTCTATCAAATGATATTACACTTCCACTTTCAAGAAATTAAAAATTCTGATCTGCTCCCTGACTGCCATGTCCTGAATTGCTTTCCTTCACCATATCCTTCTACCATGATGTTTTGCCTCACCTCAGGCCCAGAGCTATGGATTTGGATGACCATGGACTGAAACTTGGAAACCATGAACCAAACCTTGGAAATCATGAACCAAAATAAACTTTTCCTTCTCCTTCTCTAGGTTGTTCTCTCTCTCTCTCTCTCTCTCTCTCTCTCTCTCTCTCTCTCCCTCTTTCCTTCTCAAAATTTTTATACCTTTGTTTTATTATTATTTTTATGTGGTGCTGAGAATTGAACCCAGTGCCTCACACATGCTAGGCAAGCGTTCTACCACTGAGCTACCACTGCAGCCCCTCTGGGTTGTTCTTGTTGGTCATAGCCTTGCAAAACTGTCTAAAAAGGAATTGGAACCAAGAATGGGGTCATTGATTTGATGAGGGACTTATGGGAAAATTAAGATGGATACTCCTTCCCTTTCAAACACATAGGTATTAATCTTATTCTCTGCAGTATCTTAGGGAACAGAACTCTTTGTTATGGTATAACAATATGAGTGAAGTACTATCACCCTTTTGACACCAATCATTCCAAGTTGAAAGAAAATGGAATTGGATACATTGAGTATAAATGTGATTAGGTCTTTAAAAACCAAAAGTTATTACAGAATTTCAGACTCAAAATGAAAATACTATTGAAATATCATATCATACATATTTTAATTTATAAACAAATAAATATCAGTCTCCATAACCCACTGAAAACAAAAGCTTCTAGAGTTCTTTACTATTAATTGTGAAAACTGGAAAAAGTCCTGGAGGCCAAAAAGTGAGATGACTATTGTGGATTATGTCCAGATGTGATTGAGCTATTTCTTGCTCTGACCTCACAAGGAGCCACTGTGAGGGAAATTCAAACACCAGCTATATATATGGCCCTGGCTGCAGCTGGGTTTTTGTCCACAAGTACAGGGAGCACTTGATGATGACCTCAGGAACTCACAGATAGTTAGCTTGTTTGGTTGCTTGGTAGTTCTGATTTTGATCTTTTGATTTTTTTTTAATTTTTACAAAATCTTTATTTATATTTATTAACTAGCATCCTTTGTTGGTGTTGCTGCTTAGGATGTAAGAGTAATCAGAATAGTGAAGTGTGGCAAGGGTCTAGTTCCTGCTATGAGACTGCTTTCACAGACCATTAGGGTCCTGAGGGATATTGGGCAGGGTAGCTTTGCCAAGGTGAAATTAACCCACCATCCCCTCACAAGGATAGAGGTGTCCATGAATATCATGTCAAAGGTAGAGTAGAACTTCCCTATTATATCCTAACCAGAAATAATGGATACCATGGAACACCCAAATGTGGTCCAACTATATCAAATTATTGAAACCATTGAAAATATCTACCTCATGATGGAGTATGTAGGTAGGGGACAGTTACTATCCCATGTCCTGGAATAGCATGCAGAAGAAGGAGGACAGGAGACTATTCTGGCTGATCGTGTGTGCTATATGTTACTGCTACAAGAAGGGGACATTGCACAGAGACCTGAAGGCAGAGAATATCTTGGTGGATGCCAGAGGAAACATCAAACTCAATGACTTGAGCCTGAGCAGCAGGTTCACAAAAAGGAAGAAGCTGGGCAGGTTCTGAGGAACTCTGTGTCCCAGAAATCTTCTACTGGGAAATATGTGAGTACCCCCGAATGAATATATGAAGTCTGAGTGTCATTCTCTAGTTCATGGTTATGGGTGCCTCCCATTTAAAGGAACCACTCCTTGGCAGGTCCTGCATGTGAGGAAATACCTTCCCCTCTCATGTTTCTGCCAAAGCACAAAGCCTCATCAATCCAATATTGACTGTGGGCCCCATCAAATGCCCATGGTAGATCAAATTATGGGGGACCCATGGCTGAGCCAGGGTAAAGAATATTCACTAAGTCATTCTAGTAAGCCACTTTCCAACCATCAGGACTGTCAATAATGACAATCATGTTCAGCATGGGTTATGATCCATAAAATAGTGGGATCTCTGGTAAATAGAAAATTTGATGAGGTGATAAATATATACCTCCTAATCTAGCACCAGATAACCCTGGGGGCAGGGTGCATGTTCTAGGTGAAGACTGTGCATTGCCCATACTCCACAGATCCTTCCCTATTCTGTCTTTGCACAATGAGGAGTGCCAGTGAGCTTGTCCTTCTTACTTCCCCATCTTGCTCTATGAGCAACAGCTGTCTGAGGGGGTCAAGCAGTCAGAGCAGAGGGCAGCAGAAGAGCCAGCCTGCCTGCCTTCCCTCTCTGCTGCCTGCATGTGAGGATACCCCCACTCCTAGCATAACCTTCTAGCATATCCCTGTGACCCACACACCCTGCTCCTGGATGATCATCTGTGGGTGGGACACAGCAACAAGTCGTCCCACTTGTCAGAAAAACACTCCCACTCCACAGGGCAACCCCATGGTGTGCCCACAGCCTATGCAAGGACTGGAAGAGGGTGACTAGGATTGCTACCTGTACTCATAGGCTATGTTGCTGCATGCCATGTTTCTGCAGGCTGGCCCAAAAAACAGGCCCTGCATTCAGAAACGAAGTGCTTCCAAGGAAAGGAGGGCAGAAACATGCTGGACTCAGAAACTCCAATGAAAATGGAGAGCTGAGACAGAGACAAAACCAGAGGACAGGGCTGAGAACAGAGTTCAGTTGATAGAGTGCTTACCTTGCATGCACCAAGACCCTGGGTTCAATCCCCAGCACCACAACAAACAAACAAATAAACAAACAAAAACAGAGGACAGACAAAGGACCCTGAGCTCTGTGGATACTGACATCATGGTGTGGGCATCCATCAGGGGGGACTCAAGCCGCTGCAGAAGTGAGGTGTGCAATCTGGCTCTGGTTTTTTTGCATGGATTCTAGCAGGAGCTCATCTGGAGTCATCTGGAGACCAGAGTTCTCCCCTCTGTCCCTACCTGTGAGAGACATCAAAGACTAGTTTCCCTGGGACACTTTCTGTTCCCCTACTCTTCTATGTTCTTCCTCTCATGCTTCTGGGATAACAGAGATGGTTAATGAATTAGTTTCTCATAAAAAGTAGAATTTAAAAATTCCTGTTAGTCTATTGTTTGTGGAAAATTAAATACAATTCTCTGTTGGGAGGCATATAGAAAATAAATACAAATAGAATCTATTTGTTCTGATTCCCTAAAAACCACAAAAAAATGTAGCTCATATGGCGGAAGGAGACTAGTGGATTTATTTGAAAATAATTACTTTGGATGCAAAGATTGTTTTGTTTACAATACACCATCATGTTGTTATGTAGTGTGATATCAAAGCTGTGTTGAGGTTGAAAAAATATAAAAAATGGCAGTGCATATAAAAAAGGAACCTGGAAAAATATGGTGAAAGCAAACTCACAACTTCTTTTATTGAGTTTAATATTTCTTTACACTGAGATAGTGAGCAATGTATTATAGTCATGCATTACTTAATGACAGAGATACATTTTGAGAAATGCATTGTTTGGTTATTTCATCATTGTGTGAACATTATAGAGTGTGTTTACTCAAACCTGGATGATATCATTTACTACACACCTTGGTTATTTTATAATCTTATGGGACCACTATTGCATACGCAATCCATCATTTACTGAAATGTCATTATGCAGTGCATGACTGTATTTTTATAATTAAAATACTCAAAATTTTATTATGTCACAGTTTTCAATATTATGGAAAGCTAAATGCAATGTATCTATTAGGGAACTGATTAAATAAGTTATATCATAGATTTATTATGAAATACAATACAAAGCTTAAGAAACTATTCTACCTTTTTGGGGGAGATTAGATTATTTCACTTGACATGATAGACTTCAGATCCATCCACTTACCAGCATATCTCATGAAGTCATTCTTCTTTATGGCTACGTAACACTGGATGGTGTATGTATACTACATTTTCTTTATCCATTCATCTGTGAAGGGCACCTAGGTTGGCTCCATAGCTTAGCTATTGTGAATTGTGCTGCTATAAACATTGATGAGACTGTGTCACTGTAGTAGGTAGATTTTAAATCCTTTGGATATATACTGAGGAGTGCGATAACTGGGTCAAGTGGTGTTCCGTTCCTAGTGTTTTCAGAAATCTCCATACTGCTTTTCAGAGTGGTTGTACCAATTCGCAGTCCCACCAACAATGTGTAAGTGTACCCTTTTCCCTACATTCTCTTCAATGTTTATTGTTACTTCTATTCTTGATAATTACCATTCTGACTGGAGTGAGATAAAATCTCAGTGTAGTTTTAATTTGCATTTCTCTAATTGCTAAAGATGCTGAACATTTTTTCACATATTTGTTGCCCAGCTGTATTTCTTCTTTTGAGAAGTGTCTGTTTAGTTCCTTTGCCCATTTTTTGATTGGGTTATTTGTATTTTTTTTTTTTTTTTTGGTACGGGGGATTGAAGCCAGGTGTTCTCCACCACTGAGTCACATCCCCAGCCCTATTTTGCATTTAATTTAGAGACAGGGTTTCACTGAGTTGCTTAGGGCCTCGCTAAGTTGCTGAGGCTGGCTTTGAACTCGCGATCCTCCTGCCTCAGCCTCCCAGGTGCTGGGATTACAGGTGTGTGCCACCACACCCAGCTGGGTTATTTGTATTTTTGATGTTAAGTTTTTTGAGTTCTTTGTATGTCCTGGATATTAATGCCCTATATAGAGCTTAAGGAAAATAAAGTAGGCTTTCTTTAAAATTTCTATGAAAATTATTCATAGAAAAATATTTGGTAGAAGGAAAAATATTTAGGATTAAGTTGAAGGTGCAATTTACCTTTTTAGTCTATGTACTTCTTTTCATTTGAATGTTATACAAAATACACATTCAGAGATTACTGTGGCATTCATGTGTGTGTGTGTGTGTGTGTGTGTGTGTGTACACGATAGGTGATAAAAGAGAATGAGAACTTAGGAAGAGTATGTTGCTTGGGAAAAACTTCTTTAGATTTATTTTATATTTCATGCTTTAGGATCAAGTCATCTTAGTTTTGACTCCTGGTTTAATAAATGTTTGCTGATAGTAATGGGTAAGTTGCATACATTATTTGAAGAGTGTATGTTATAATGTGCTTTTGCAGGGTGGCAGCTAAGATTGTAGGTTATATCACCAGAGCATTTTTCTACTGTTGCCTGGTACATAGAGGCACTCATGAGATGACTGCTATTACTACTGAGATTACTCTCAAAATGTGAAAAACTGGAATAAAATCTTTTTTTTGTTTTTTGTTTTTTGTAATGGGGATTGAACCCAGGGGCACTCCACCACTGAGCCACATCCCCAGCCCTATTTTGTATTTTATTTAGAGACAGGGTCTCACTGAGTTGCTTAGGGCCTTGCTAAATTGCTGAGGCTGGCTTTGAACTTGCAATCCTCCTGCCTCAGGCTCCCAAGTGCTGGGATTACAGGCGTGCGCCACCATGCCTGGCTAAAATCTTTTTGATTTATAATGTTTCTCATTTCATTATGTCCAGGAAAAGTGGGAAGAAAAGAGGAAACTTGATGGGAAAAATGTGTACAGTGTTTTAAATAATTGCACTTTGTTAATGAATTCACTGGTGTTTCTATTAAAGCATTTCATTATATAAATCATGGAGGTCATAGAAGATACAGTAAAGGAGATATATATAAAGGGGAAATCAATAACAAAAACCAATATAAGAAAACTAGATTAAAAATCTAAAAATCTGTAATCCTATATGAAAAGAGATTTTCTAAAAAATATAAAAGAAGACTTCCAAAATTAATCAAATGAGACAAAAAAGTTCACTTCTTATCATTAAAGAAAATTATCCAATAGCAAGATTAAAAAGAAAAAAAAGACTTCAACAAATTTGCTCATGTTCCTAAATGAGAAAGTAGAATATTAAGGGAAAGTCAGTCCCCTGTCCCCCATAGATAGATTTGGCACTATTCCAATCAAGTTTGTCACAATTTAAGTTTTCCAGAGAAAGAGATTGAGATGGAATTCAGGAGAGACGTTTATTAGGGATTAACAATGGAACCAGAGAGAAGCTCCAAAGCAGATATTGCCCAATGGAGCCATTCCAAGACATCCAAAATTAACAATTCTCTTTGTCACCACTTCATCCAGTTACCCGATGGAAGAGGCCTCAGGAAGAGCATGACCCAAAGGGATCAACAGCGAGAAGCTCTCTGCAACTGGGCAGCAAGCCCTTTCCTGATGTGGCATGTGGTGTTCCTCTCCATGTTTAGCACATTCTTAAGAGAACTTGACGAGGGGATTTTAAAGTTCAACTGGAAGGATCAGCAAACAGATTTTTGAAAAACAATAATACTGAGAAGAGATTTGCATTGTTAGGTATTAAAGCACTTAAAAAGCCTCAATAGTCCATGGGAGAGTTGTCATAGGAACAGGTAGAAAGCTTAATGACACCTATATGAGGGTCAGGAATGGCTTCCTAGACACAAAATATTTAGTGCATGACTGTGGGGCAAGTCTACTTATTATTTATTTTTGAGATACTGGAAATCATTGACCCCAGGATACCGTCTGTTCCCCATAACCTACCATCATGTGGGTATAGCCTTGCTAATAATTAGGTTTATGTAAAAAATTTTAAACAATAACAAAAAACTACATAATTTTGTGTTTAAGAGAGTGCACATAAATGGAAGCAATTATATTGTTAATGTTAAGTTCTTCTGGGATGGGGAAATAGTCCCCAGATGTTTAGGACTTATGGCAAAGCAGGAATCTGGCTGTTTACTCTGCTGTGACAAGTCTCTATGTGGACTGTCACTAGCAGCTAGGACTTCAGTTAGGAAATCAGAAATAAGCATCTGCTTCTGCTCTATGGATCTTTATATTTATGTATATTTGGCTAGTGAATTCACAATTATCATATGTGAAGTAGAGTAGGAATAAGAGGATTGGTCTCTTATTAATCTTAATTTTCCTGAAACTCTAGTGGTAAGGAAACAGTTAGTGGGAGAAGGCAAACTGTTCAGTAAACTCTTTCAATATTAATGTAATTATATGGGGAAAATAACAAAAACATCATTATTGATATCCTCTACCAAATAAACTTCATGTAATAAAGATAATCAATCACAAAAAGCTAAAATGTGTTTATATATTTATCTGACCCTGGTGATAGGAAAAGCCTTTATAATGTGAAGATAGAGTTGGAAACCATAAAATATATGAATTATATGCATGTGATCATACATACCTACACACACATACACACCAAAACAGGTAAACGTCATATGTGAAAAGTCTATGTGACTTAGCCTCAAAGCAGGGCTGAAGACAAAGGTTTGTTTGTGGGTAGTTTATTTAGGAATGTGATCCCAGACAGCAGAAGCAAGTCATAGAAGGTGGGAAATAGGATAGCTGAAAAAATTAATGAAAGGACACATTATCCATTTGGCCACCCTCTGTGTGTCAGGTTATTCTATCACTAGAGATGTGCTGAGAAGACTCAGAATATCCACTTCATTTATTTTTTCTTGCTACTTTAGATTAGGAAGAGAGGAGTGAAGGCAGGGGAAGGGGCATGGGGGAAGGAATGATAGTAGATGGAAATAGACATTATTACCTCATGTGCATATATGACTGCATGACCGATGTGATCCTACAATATGTATAATCAGAAAAATGAGAGATTACATTTCATTTATGTATGATCTATCAAAATGTAGTATAGATGCATTCAATTGTCATGTATAACTAATTAGAGCAATTAAAATTTTTTAAAAAGTAAAAAAAAATGTAATGATGATCAATACTACTTTAATTTAAAATGACTAGTGAAAACCTTTTCAGGCCTGGTGACACCTGAGCAACAGATATCCGAGGGAGGAATACTACAGGAAGAGGGACATGTCTAGCACAAAGCTCCTAGGACCATAGTGCAACTGGGACAAAAAAAGGAGAGTGGGAGCAGATGGGGACAATCAGGTAGCACGGATCCAGCTTACCCAGTCTCAAGATCTTGCTAAGGTGAGAGAAAGCTACTGGGGAAGTAAGGGGTGTGTTATGAGCAAGGGAACTATGCCCATCAGTGGAAGTAGGTGATGGAAAACTTTGCAATTGTCTGGTTAAGAAGATGATGGTGAGGGTTGGGGACATAGCTCAGACGGTAGAGTGCTTGCCATTCAAGCACAGGGCCGTAGGTTCAATCCCCAGCACCACACACCCACACAGATGATGGTGTCTTGGACAAGATAATAGAACTGGTGAGAAGTAATTAGACCCTGACTATAATTTGAGGGAAGCTCTGATAACATTTGTTGGTAGGCCTGAAACACATAACACAAAGAAAGCCATTGAGGAATTTTGGCCAAATCAATTGGATATGATATTCAATTCATATGAATGGAAGATATGAAGAAATTCCACAAATATTTTTGCATTATTTCGAGAATAGACCAGATTCAAACAAGTAACTGATGCAAAGCATTAGGACATGAAGATGAATAAGATACTGATTCATCTCTTTTGTGAAGACACAGAATGCTATTGAAATGTCCTAGGTCTTCCCTGCCCCTTTCACCTTCAGCTGGGACCTGTGACTTCAGCAATAGGTGTCGCTTACAATCACCTCCACTCCTTCCCCCTCCCTTTTCTCTTCCCTCTCTCTCTGGCCCCCATTCCTCCCTGCCATGTTGCCCTGCTTCTCTCTGCTTTAACTTCTCTTTACATTTTCTTTCTTTGTGGTAGTTCTGATCCACAGAGGGGATGGCCCAATCCCCCAGCTCTTTTCCCAGTACTGTTTTCAGGTCCAGACACTCTCCTCAGTCCTCCATAATTTGATTTGAGATGTGATTATTTCATGCCAAATATTTTGAATTTAACTTCCTTCTACAATCTCTCAGTGTTATCTACACAAGATCCCACACTGGTGGAGTCATTTTTTGCTTAAAGTTCTTCTAGGGATCCCATTGTCTTTACAATAAAATTCAAATGTTTTCAAAGGACAAAAATGGTTATTCAAAATATTGGTGTGCTTATCTTTCCCACCTCTTTCCTAATTACTCCATGGGAAGCATTTCAAAATAAGCAATACGATTCTAGCTTCTAAAATTTGTCATGCCTTCTCTCTCTACCAGACCTGGGTGCGTACACAATTCTTCTGTCTTAAATACCCAACTCATTTGCTTTTATCATTTGCCTGCTATTATTTATTCTTAGTGCTCTACTCATCATTCAACTCTATGGGAAATCTTCTGGGCCTCTACCAGTAGCTTTGAGCCCTACTTCTGTTTTTCCTTTACTCCACCCTTAAAACCTTAGATTGTAATTATCTGTTTAACTGACTGCCTCCACCTTATGCTGAGAATTTAGGGGAAGCAGCTTAGTTCTACAACTGTAGGGTAAATGAGTCTCCAGGACATAATAAGCCCTCTGTATATGTTAGTTAAAATGGTGAATAAATGAAGGGAAACAAAGAAAGCATATTATAAATCCCACAGGGAAAAATGTATTTCTTTGTCACTGATAAGGAAAAATCAGTTTTAGATTGAACATGGGGAGGTTAGACAATGCAGATGAGGATTTAAGATGTGAATTCTCGAAAGGCTGTAGGCCTTGTTTTGAATCATATGATGATTTCACTGGATCAAAGGGTGGTTTGGCAAGCAGTTGTTAAGGAACCCTGAAACTGTGCCAACATTTCTGAGCTGATCTGCTCGAGAGTGAATAAATTTTAAGGAACTGTAATTATCATGTGCATTAGCCACCTTTATAATTGGAAAGGCAAAATAGTACAGAAACAGTGCTATAAATGACAACATTTATGTGCTTAAGGGTTGTCTTTAAAGGCTCAATCTTATAAAGATTTGATCTGTAGGGATACAAGCCTTTCAAGTGCTTCAGCCTGGGACTTGTAAGGTATTTGGAGACAGAGTCACCATAGGGTGTGGCTGTGCACAGTTGTATTTTGTTTTGCTCGACTTCTGAAGCTAGCCAGATTCCTGGGACTACCAAGTATGGCAACAAAACTAGCAGAACATTTAGATGGTCACTGAATAGCTTGCAGTGTCCTGGCAGGAAGGGACTTTCTCCAGTGTGTTTCCAGATCCTCTTTGGCTGTTTCTCAGAGAAGCCTGGCCTCCCCAAATGCTGGCAGCAGACATCCCCCAACTGCATTTTAAACATGCTGCAGAATTAGGCCCGAAGACAATATCAACTATTAGTTGACATAATAAAATTCGAAACCCAGAGACATTTTAAGGATCCACTTTGTCTTTTCTTGTTGAAAGCAATTTTAATCAATGCTTCTTAATCAGAGAATGATGGCTAATTTTTTTCCATGAAATTTTTAATTGACTTAGTCTTTTGCCAAACTTAAACAAGACTAAACTTTCAAAAAAGATTTCAAAAGTACCAACTAATAATAAAAGCAATGGCAAACAAAAAAAGTAAAGATCATAATGCATGCACTGCTTTTCTATATTGTTTTTCTCTTCAAAACCAACTATTAAGTCTTGTCTCTTCATAGGTATTTCAGATTATGTTTGATGTTGGTACAAAATCAAAGTGATATAATAAATCCTTAATAATTTGAGACTGTAGTGAAGGTATGGTTTATTTTTGTTTGAATTTTTTTAGTTGTTATGAATCTTTATTTTTTTTTTTATTTATATGCAGTACTGAGAATCAAACCCAGTGCCTCACATATGCCAGGCAAGCACTCTACCGCTGAGCCACAATTCAAGCCCTGGAATAGTTTTTAAAATGAAGAATGGACACCACAGAATTCCATAAGTAACTGTAATGATAAAAGAACACTATTTAAAATGGGCATTTTCGGGCTGGGGTTATGGCTCAGTGGGCTGGGGTTATGGCTCAGTGGCAGAGTGCTGACCTAGAGTATGTGAGGCACTGGGTTCAATCCTCAGCACCACATAAAAATAAATAAATAAAAATAAAGGTGTCCAACTACAACTAAAACAATATTTAAAAAAATAAAATAAAATGGGCATTTTCTCTTTAATCAATGTAAATAAATTATCCTCTTATGGATAAAATGGTTCCAAAATTAAAATCAGATTTTAAGCATCTCAAGATGTACAAAGTATCTTGGCATCTTGAAAATTGGAAATGTCTATGAAGATAGTATGAATTAATTGCTTTGCTGTGCAAAAAAATTGCATTTCTTTATATTTTCAAATCAATTAAAGTTAGAAACCAGGCATTTGTTTTTCCCTTTCCTCCTTCTTTGGTCTCTCACCAGGGACTTTGTAAAGTGGAAATCAAGGCACTGTGTAGGTCCATCCAGGCATTGGTCATCAGTGATCATTCCTAGTTAGCTACTGCCAAGCAGACAAGGCCCAGTCTGCACAATACCTTCAAGTGTAGAGACTCTGGAATAGGTATACTTGTTTGCCCTTGGAATCTTTGATTTATGTTTCCAACCCTTTTGAAGCCTAAATAACCTTCTGTCTGGGACTTTGTCAGGGAGTAGGGTTTGGTGTCTGCTCTTTCATGAAGTGCACAGGATAAACCCTACTCTTCCACTCCCAACCCTCCCCCTCCCCAACTACCTGCATGAAGGGAATAGGGAAAAAAACATAGGGAGCATAGTCGTTCAAAACATATATTCTACCACATTTATAAATGAGAAAATCTGAAAATTCTCTAAATATCCATCAACAAAGAACTGAATCAATAGATTGTGGAACATTCATACAGTGAAGTAGTTAAAACAAATGAGGTAAATCTGTGTGTTATGATATGGGAAAATGTAAAAAAATAGATCATTCAGTGCAAAATATACTGTGAGACATCATATAGAGAGCATGATCCAGTCTTTATGAAAAAAATTAAAAATATGTATATGTATAATACATATACTGTTTTAGTCAGCTATTTTGCTGCTGTGACTAAATGACCCGATCAGGACAATTGTAGAGGAGAAAGGTTTACTCAGGGGTTCATAGTTTCAGAGATCTTGGTCCAGCTCCATTCCTCAGGGTTCTAGGTGAGGCTAAAAGCCCAGAAAGCAAAGAGATGCCACTGGCCAGATACAACTGTATACCCAAAACCACGCCCCAATTCCCACCTCCTCCAGCCACACCTACCATTTTAGTCACCACTCAGTTAATCCCTATCAGGGGATTAAATCACTAACTGGATTAAGACTCTTACAACCCATTCATTTCTCCTCTGAACCTTCTTGCACTGTCTCACACGTGAGCTTTTGGGGGACACCTCACATCTAAACCATAACATAGCCTACCTTATAAATGTGCTTGTAAATGAAGAAAATATTGGAAAAAACATCATAAGAATTCTTAACAGTGATATTCTCTGGAGAATGTATTGGGGAAGGGATGGGGAAAGGTTTTATCCATCCTTCTACTTAATAAGCTATTTATATTTTTTACAGCATACATATGCTACCTTTAATAATTTTCACAACCCCAATTTTTAAAATGGTAGAAATCTGTGTGACAGAGACAAACCCGCATAAATATGGTTATTTCATACTAGACAAAGGCACCAAAAACATTCACTGGAGAAAAGATAGCCTGTTCAACAAATGGTGCTGGGAAAACTGGAAATCTATATGTAACAAAATGAAATTAGACCTCTATCTCTCACCCTGCCCAAAAATCAAAGTGGATTAAGGACCTAAGAATTAGACCAGAGATCCTGCACCTAATAGAAGAAAAAGTAGACCCAAATCTTCATCATGCTGGATTAGGACCTGACTTCCTCAACAAGACTCCTAAAGTGCAAGAAGTAAAATTAAATATCAATAAATGTGATGGATTCAAACTCAAAAACTTATTCTCAGCAAAGGAAACAATCAATAACATGAAGAGAGAGCCTACAGAATGGGAAAAAATCTTTACCACACACATCTCAGATACTGCACTAATCTCCAAGATATATAAAGAACTCCAAAAAACTTAACAAAAAAACAAAGAACCCAATCAATAAATGGGCTAAAGAACTGAACAGACACTTCACAGAAGAAGAAACACAATCAATCACCAAACATATGAAAAAATGTTCATCATCTCTTGCAATTAGAGAAAGGCAAATCAAGACAATTCTAAGATTTCATCTCACTCCTGTCAGAATGGCAATTATTAAGAATACAAGCAATAATAAATGTTGGTGAGGATGTGAGGGAAAAGTTCACTCATACATTGCTGGTGGGACTGCAGATGGGTGCAACCACTATGGAAAGTAGTATGGCGATTCCTAAGAAAACTGGAATGAAACCACCATTTGACCCAGCTATCCCACTCCTTGGTTTATACCCAAAGGTCTTAAAATCAGCATCACATGCGGGCACATCAATATTTATAGTAGCTCAACTCACAATAGCTAAACTATGGAACCAACTTAGATACCCTTCAACGGATGAATGGATAAAGAAAATGTGGTACATATACACAATGAAATATTACTCATCCTTAAAAAAGAATGAAACTATGGCTTTTACAGGTAAATGGATGGAACTAGAAAATATCATGCTAAGTGAAATAAACTAATCTAAAAAAATCAAAGGCCAAATGTTTTCTCTGATAAGCCAATTCTGATCCATAGTGGGGGCTGGGTAAGGAAGAATGAAGGAACTTTGGATTATGCAGAGGGGAGTGAAAAGAGGAGTGAGGTGGTAGGGATGGGAAGGATGGCAGAATGAGACAGACATTATTACCTTATATAAGTGTGTGAAAAAAATAAAAAATTAAAAAGAAATAGTAATACCCATTTCACAAATTTGTAATAAATTTATTAATCTACCTGAAAAAAATAAAATAAAATAAATTTAAAATCTGTGGTTAAAATTAAAAAGAAAAAAAGAAATCTGTGTGAATCTTTCCATAATGTAATCATTTTTACATTTGTTCAATAATTTTTAAAATAAGGTTATTATTAAGTAATCATGTTAATTTTCTTGTTATTGTTAGGGGAACAGTAAAAAAAGATATTTGTTCAGAAAATTGAATATTTAAAAACAGTATTCCCTTTCAAGCCTCATAAATTAAGTAAATATTCTATCTTAAAATCTTCATTATTTTCTCATGGATTTTAGTGCATCATTTTATTATATTTTAAATTATTTTATTGATTTTAAATGCTTGCCCTATTTTATTATATTTTAAATTATTTTATTGATCTTAAATGTGTTTGCCCAATGATAGGGCTAGAAAAGTAAAAGAAAATCACACAATTTTATTGAAACTAAAATAAAGGTTGTTATACTGTTTTAAATTACAGAACAGAATTTTCATAGATCCATATCCCATATGTTTAGAAAAGCCTACTTTTGTGCAAGTGTCAGTATTTTTCTCTCATATTATTTGATGAAATCTGTATATACACTAAAGACTTCAAGGAGCAGAATTTTGAATTTTGAAAAGATCAGAGGAAGGCAAGGTGTTCTAGGGAGGAGGAACGAGATATGCAAAGGCATGAAAGCATGAAATAGAGTGGTAGGTATGAGAAACTACTACTGAAGCATAAAACAGGTAAGGGAGTGGCAAGAAATGGGGTAGCTGGCTCATGAAGATGTTTGTTTATTGTGTAAGTAAAGGGAACAGCTTACTTTTAAATGAGATGTTCAGATATGCATTTGTAAAATCGCATTGTAGAAGTGCATTTTAGGGTGATAAGAATGGAAAGCAAAAGATGTGTTAAGAAGTTCTAACAGCAATTCCAGCAAAGGATGATGAATACTCAAAGTAAGCCAGAAGCTGTATGGGCAATAAAATAGATCTGAGTGATACTTGCTATTTATGGTTTCGCATAAAACACAAGGTATACATCTTATAAGCCTGCACGAATACATCTGTGCAATAGTTCTTCTTATTTGGGAATTTCTAAAACCAGGAAGTTAAATTTAAAAAGGTCAGGAGTATTATTAGGTGACTGTAGATACACAAATGAAAGTCTTAAGCCAGTGTTATTTGACAATAGGTTACTAAACCAAAGTCTATCATAATAATGTGTAGGAGAGCATCCCAGTGAAACTGCTGTCAGTACATGGAAAGATTTATTGAGTTCAGTTTCCAGTTATCTCTTAGACACCTTCTCTTGGATTCAAATCAGCATGCTAACTTCATCCTGAGTCAGCCTACGCTCAAACTCATCCTTTCTAAACTCTGGTTCTCCTGACACCACAGTTCTCAGTCATCCAGTTTTATTTTATTGATTTTATTTTTTACTTTTTTTTCTCCATTTTTCTTATTGGTACATCCTAGTTGTCAAAAATGGTGGGACATATTAGTATGTTGTTAGTAACAACACAACACAACAAAATACTTTGAACAATAACACTCCCCAGCACTTCCCCCCCTTCCTCTCTTCCTTCTACCCCTTTGTCCCTTTCCTCTTTGCTACTGATCTCGCTTAGCTTTTCATGAGAACCCCCTACCCTCCTGTCACCTTTCTTTTCCTTTTTCCTCCCTAGCTTCCACATATGAAAGAAAACATACAACCCTTGAACCTTCTGAGTTTGGCTTATTTCACTTAATATTCTCAAGTTCCATCTGTTTTCCTGCAAATGACATAATTTCATTTTTCTTTATAGCTGAATAAAACTCCATTGTGTTTTCTTTATCCATTCATCCACTGATGAACACCCAGGCTGGTTCCATAGCTTGGTTATGTGAGTTGAACTGCTCTAAACATGGGTATGCATGTGTCACTATAGTATGATGACTTTAATTCTTGAGGATAAATGCTGAGGAGTGGTATAACTGAGTCATATGGTGGTTCCATGCCTAGGTTTTCTAGAAACTGCCATTCTGATTTCCATAGTGATAGTACTAATTTATAATCCCACCAACAGTGCAAAAGTGTTCCTTTATCTCCACATCCTTTCCAGCATTTATTATTGTGTTTTTGATGTCAATTATCCAGATTTGTAACTTTTTTCATCTTTGTCTTCTCTAATTGCATGTCAATCTAGCTCCACATTATCTCTTACCTTTCCTCCTGGCTTTAGGTTCAGCACTTTATTCTTTACACCAGGGCTCTCTCAATAATGCTCCTCCTCCTTGTGTTCTAGTATCACCACAACCAAGCCATCTAACACAGTGCAGCTGGATTCAGTGTCCTGAACCACAGTGTTGATTTTGTTCTTGTTTCAAATCTATGAATTTCTAATGGAAATTTCAAACAATAAAACTCTTTAGTATTATCTATTCTATATACAGCCTATGTCTCATTCACTTCATAACAAGATATATATCCCCAAATCCATAACTATATGCCTCAAGAGACAGGTATAGGAGTGCTTATACCCACATTGTTTATGATAACCAAAACCTGGAATCATCCCAAACTAGTAGACTGGATAAATCAATTGTAGGGAATTCCTATAAACCAATATTACATTATAATAAAAAAGGACAGCTTTCAGTTTTTATTTTTTAAGAGATTTATGGTTATAAGTAGTGGATTCATCCTGATAAAGGCATACATGCATAGAAATCATTTTCAATTCATGTTTCCCACTGTTCCCTCCAGTCCTCTCTCACTTCCTCTAGTCTCCTAGACTTCCTTTTGCTCATCTATTAATTTGTATTTGATTGGTTCTTTATGATATCTTATCCTTCCTTCCCCCTTCCTTTATTTTACTCTAGCTTCTCCCTATGAAAGAAAGCATTCAATCTTTGAGATCCTGAGTTTGGCTAATTTCACTTAGCATGATGTTCTCCATTTTCATCCATTCACCAGAAAATGCCATAATTTTAATAGCTGAATAGAACTCCATTGAATAAATAAAGCACAATTTCTTAATCCATTCATCTGTTTATAGGCATCTGGGTTGATTCCATAATTCAACTACTGAGAATTATGCTGCTGTAAACATTGATGTGGCTGTGTCATTGTAATATGCCAATTTTAGATCTTTTGGAAAAATACCCCCAGGAGTTGGATAGCTGGGTCATAGGGTGGTTCCAACCCGAGTTCTTTGAGGAATCTCCAAACTACTTTCCTGTTGTAAAGTGGAACAGGAGTGGCCTGTGGAAGTACGCAGGATGAGTGCTCGGCGCTAACACCACACCGGGAGCTCAGGTTCTGGTGGACGCAGGCTCAAGTTTAATGCGGAGCAAACAAGCATATACAGCAGACCTTCACTAATTACAAATCATCAATAGCTATTAACACCCTCGTGTTAAGCTCCTGATTATGCTCCTGCTAGGCTCCTGATCAGACCAATTAAGGGAAGAGGAAATGCCTGAACTCTGTGTCCTCAGGTAATCCTACACTTTCCAGAGTGGTTGTAGTAATCCATGGTCCTACCAGCAATGTATTTATTGCCAGTATTTATTATTATTGCCAGTATTTATTATTATTTGTATTCTTGATCATTGCCATTGGGATATGAAGCCTTAATATAGTTTTGATTTACATTTCCCTGATTTCTAGAGATGTTGAACATTTTCCCATGTATTTGTTGACTTTTTTGTGTTTCTTCTATTGAGAAATTTCTGTTTAGTTCTTTTGCTCATTTATTGATTGGGTTATTTGTTTTTTGGTGTTAAGTGTGTGTGTGTGTGTGTGTGTGTTTTAATATTTTGTTTTAGTTGTTGGTAGACATGATACCTTTATTTTTATTTTTATGTGATGCTGAAGAACGAACCCAGGGCCTCACACATGGTAGGCGAGTGCTCTACCACTGAGCCACAACCCCAGCCCCCTGGTGTTAAGTTTTTTAGTTCTTTGTATATTCTAGATATTAATCCCATATCAGAGGAGTAATTGGTCAAGATTTTCTCCCACTCTATAGGCTCTCTCTTCAAGCTTTTAATCATTTTCTTAGCTATGCAGAAGTTTTTTAGTTTAATGGCATCACACTTATTAATTGTTGGGGTTTTTTCTTGTGTTTGGGGGTCCTTTAAGGAAGTCTGTGCCAGCACCTGTATGTTGAAGTGTTTACCCTCTGGTTTGAAAGTCAGCTTTTTAAAAAAGGCAAAACTCATAACTAATGTCAGAAATTAGGAGAGTGAATTATATTAGAGAGAAGGAAGGAATTAGTTACTAAGAGGGAACAAGAAGGGAACTTCTGGGTACTATAAATTTCCTTTTTACATGATAGAAATTACATGATGTTTTCACTTAGTGAAAATAAAAATAAACACATACATATACATCCTTTGATGGTTCCCTATTGCCTATGAGATAATGTCCAAACTTGTAAATTTACGGGACAAGATTAATCAATGATCTACTCTGATGAACCTTCCCAATCAATATATTGAAGCTCACTTCCTCCCCTATCATTTTCCCTTCATCCCAGCTATGCTCTTGCTGTGGGACCCCCTGCCCCACAGGTCCCACCTAAATATAACTTGGGAGAAAATTATTTCATTAAACAATAACAGAATTAAAATTAGAAAATTTGGCAACAACTTTATTTCTCAAGAAAGACTATGGGCATCGTTGGGCTAAATTCTCTACTAAAATCTTTTTGTTCTCTCTTTTTTTAAAAAAAAAATCAGGGAACTTTGAACTTATAGCTTCTAAACTCAAGGTTCTACCGGTGACATGGGATCATAACTGACTTAGGCTTTGCCATGGAGCTTGCTGGTACTTGAATAAAATACTCCTCAGGAAAGAGTGAAACAGCCCTGCATGTTGCCAGGGCTGGAAGCTTGATTGAACTGTGGGATGCCCCTAAGGCTGGTGGACAACTATAAAAATTGCAGTGATTGAAGTAATTTACCTGAATCTGATTTCTGAGCAAATCAGACATGACTGCCAAAATTTCTAGTGAAGGATGATGATTCCACTGTTAGGTAGCAATTGTTATGGCTGCAAGGGCCCATTTTGTGAAACAGAGCATTTCTCACTAACCTGGGAACACATAGTATCCTGTCCTGGGGTAGAAATAAATGTAGCAGAAGGAAATGGATTCAAGTGGGCTGAGTTGCAGGGAAGTTCTTCCATCTGACTGTGCAAACCAGAAGAATGGGGAGCAAAGGACCCAGTTAAATTCTCATGTCATGAGACTGGAGGGCACAGTTATGACAGCACCCTAAAACAATGCACCTATAACTTCAGCATACTTATGAATTATTTGGAAAGATTTTCAAAACACAGGTTCAGGGACTCTACCTGAAGGTATTCTGACTCAGGTCTGAGTCCAGGCCCAGGATTTGTATTTCTAACAAGTTCTCAGTTGAAATATTGTTTTAGAATAACTATCGGGAGCAAAATCAGTTCCAGTCCCCATTTACCATTGAGGGCATGATATTGAATATGCTGCTACCCTTGGTCAAATTTAGTTTAGGGACTCTATGGGCTCTACAAGATGGGGACATTTCTATTACACAAGGTAGCAAGTAGCTGTAAAAAAGAAAACGTAATACTGTCCCTAGTTGGTAGAATCAGATGAAAATTCTGTCCTGCTGTTCTAACCCACTTCCTAGAGCTTGCATTTCAGGTTGGGGAAGATATTGTAAGCATCTGGTAGGGAGAACCCAGGGATGTTGCTGTTAAACATCCTACAATACACAGACCCCCTGGCCACCACATATACACCCAAAGAATTATCCAGGCAAGATGTCAGTATTGCAGAAATTGAGACACTCTATTTGGCAATCAATCCATTCAGTTTGGAATTTTCATTTGGGTTGTATATCAGATTATACAGTTCATTGTTAGCAGAGTTATCTAAACTAAAGTTAGTCATATTGAATCAGCTTAAAACAGAAGAAACATTTGTTCCAGAAATAAAACCAAAATGCAGACAACTAATGAAGGAGATGGGGAGGAAGAAATAAATTGTTCAGGAATATTAGTTAAGGGGATTTCCTTTAGTGGAATTCTAAACAGGAGCTTTCTGGGAAAGGGGCCACAAGGGAAGCCACCATGTTTTATGTCACTGCAGTCCTGGACTGCACTGTCTTTGAAAATATTGGGCTCAATACATGTCAATATATGATGAATAAAAGTGGTTAGTCCTCCTCTTTTTAGGGATTTTTATGGATGAAGATGCTATAGTAGTTTGTTAGGTTTTATCTGAACTTATTTGGTTAATCACTTTTCCAGTTAACAAGTTCTATTCTATTAACAAGAACTCTCTGAAAATAGTTAAAACCAGAAAATACTAGATATATTTATCCTTATATTCAATGAATATTTTTTATTACATTTATTTTGATTTTTCCATTGTCAATGATAAAAAAACAATTGGTCAGGCTATTTTTTTTTTAACCAAATAACATTTACCTCTCATTTTGTCAGACTAAACAATCTCCTTTTTCTTAACTTTTTATTTTTCACCTTAAATAGAGTGGTTGTATTTCCTTGAGACTTCTTTTATCTTTCCAAGTCATACTTATAATTGAAGACTATGGGTCTAGGGATGTAGATCAGTGGTAGAGTACTTGTCTGGCATGTTGGAGACCCTCTGCCAAAAAATACCCAAACAAATGTTTAATAAATATGGGTAGAATATAATAGAATATAATAGAATCTAATAATTTTCACCCACAAATAACTCAAAGGCTATAGAGAGATTCAGTAATTTTAGATTAATATTTAATGAATTTTTCCACATTTCTTCTATGCTAGATTTTATGCTATACACATTTTTTTTTCTCCATGAAGTAGGTACATTTGGTTACGTTTTATAGATTAAGAAACTGACTTAGAGGGTTTTAGGAAATATATCCAACTTCATATAGATTATAAGTGGCAGAAATAAGATTCAAGTTCAGGGGAACCTTCCATTTTATGGAATGAAGTGTGGCCCAGTTCTAGAATTGAAAGAAAAATGAAGACCTTAAAAAAAAAGAAAAGAAAAGAAAGATTTCTATTCAGATTTTCTGGTTCCAGTTCCTGGGGTCATATGATTAAATAATACTATTTGGAGCATGAAAACTACTCCTAAGATTTTGCCTATTAGACCACTATTAGTAAGCTTAATTTAATTATTTGATTATTAATAGTGAGTAGTACCACATTAATGACTCAGCTCTAAACTGGAAAATAGGCATCAAAATTAAGAGAGAAAGTTGCATCGTCACCACTTTTAATTGTTCCACATTGGATACTCTCAAGGACATAGCAAGATTCACAAAATGGCTTAATGATCACATCTTCATTTTTACACAAATAATATTACATTGATTGTTTATAGTTGTAGAACAACCCCCCAAATAGTTTTTACAAATTTATTGTCTTTTATATCCTGTGAGTGCCTCTGGCTCAGCATCTTTTATAAAGCTGCATTCAGGGTGTAGGACAGGGCTGCAGCCTCATCTGAAGGATTGACTGTGAGAGAATTTCCTCCTAAGATCACCCATGTGGTCGACAGAATTCTGGGCTATTTGGCTTAGAGCCTCTGTTCCTCATTAGTGTCACGCATGGGATCCTTCACAGGGGAGCTCAAATCAAGGCGAGTTTCCACCAAAGTAAGCAGGCAATATAGCTAGAGCAGGTGAGCAAGACAGAAGTCACAGTCTTTTGGAAACTTAGTCGTAGAAAGAAGTCACATCTCATCCTAGGAATAGATTATACTCACTGGAAATTTGTCACTAAACTTATCCCTCACTCAAGAAAAGGAGATTGCTGCAAGGATGTGAATACCTTCAGGAAGAGATTATTGGCAACCATGTAGCCTATCACAAATATTCACCAATCTTTTCATTGTTAAAAGACTTCCCTATATTTCTTAAATATCTAATTTACCTACTTATCCAATGATATTTATAAAATAAAAATGGTTCATCTGTCATAAGGCTTGCCAACTCATCAAGCAACTAACTGCTCTGGTGCATATAGATAGGAGGTTGAATCCAGACTCAGTTAGAGACAAGAAAAGTTTTCTTAGTCCTAGTGATATCTAAACTATACTTGAAGGAAAGTAGGTATTGGCCCAGGAAGAAGAGGGTGAGGTAAGGATGTTCCAAGAAGGAGGAAAAACATGTATCTACAAAGGCCTAAAGATGAGAAAGAATCAATTATGATGTTCACTAGTCTATACCCATAATTTTATCACTGTATTTCAGTTTGTGAGAACTCTTAATGATGTTTTAAACTGATGGGAATACTAATATTAAATTTATGATTATTTCTCTTTTATCAGAGTAGTTTTCTAAATTTGGTCCCACAAAATATGTATGTCCTTAAGAACTCTGAAATTTTCTTGTTCACATCCACCAACTACATTGCCTTCTCTTCTAATTTTGCTTCTGTCAAAGATGACATCTTAAGGCTAAGCCTATAGAATTCTAGGTACAGAGTAGATTTAATAGTTTTATATTAATTTTGTTAATCTGTTAACTCAGCCTGATAATTAAGTTCAAATCAAATATCTCCTGTTCTTTTTTTTTTTAAATTTTTGCAGACTTCATTTTGATTCATTGTACACAAATGGGGTACAACTTTTCATTTCTATGGTTGTGCATGATGTACATTCATATCATTCATGTAATCATACATGTACATAGGGTAATGATATCTGTCTCATTCTACCATTTTTCATACCCCTGCCCCCACCCCCTCTCATTTCCCTTTTCATAATCTGTTCTAACATACAAGATGAAATACATTGGAGAAGGGTTAGATACTTTGACTCTCTTCCTTCCTTTAGGAAGTGGATCTACATGTTAATGTTTAATATTAACACACTTTGTGTAACTGATATCAAGTTCACTGATAAGTAGGAGAACAGATTCTTCAAAATTAGTGTTTAAAAAAGATCATTGGTATATAATCCCCATTTGACCAAAATAAACTGATATTTTACTCTCCAGAAAGAATGTTAGGATAAATGACTATGCAACCTTAAGATAGAGATCTGATTATTATTAAGAGGTGTGTATACATTAAATTGTTTGGCTCTGATTTTTAAGACTTTTTTGTGTAAATTTTTGAACACACACAAGAGTGAACAGAATAGAATACCCATCATCCTTCTTCAACAACCATCAACTGCTGACCAATCTTTCAACACCCACACCCCAAACATCCCTTCCTCTATTATTTATGAAATTTATTCCTGATGCTGTATCATTTCATCAGAGGATATTTTGGTATATGCCTCTAAAGGAGAAGCAGTCATTGTTTTAAAATAAAAGCATAATACCATATTTTGCCTGAAGAAAGAACAGTATTAAGTTAGTATTGTCAAATAAATTATACATTTAATCTTGTTTTTACTTTCTTTTTATAATAAGATGAATGGATAGAAAATTGATGGTTCTCATTCGGGAAGGATTTTACCCACTAGGGGACATTTGGCAACATTTGGAGGGGTTTTGTTTGTTTGTTTGTTTGTTTTTTGATTTTTTTTTTTTTTTTTTTTGCAACCAGAGATTGTTACTGGCATCTAGTGGGTAAAGCCATGGATGCTGCTAATCATCCAGGATAGGACCCCAAAATGAAGAAATGCTTTTCCCACAATATCAATAGTGCTTCTGTGGATAAAACCAAAAAAAGAGAGAGAGAGAGATAGGTATGAGTGACCTAATATCAATTAATGGAACATCTGTTCCAGGTATGAATAAAGTAGCTCAGAAAAATACAACCTTTCTCACTTGTGCAACAGAACCAAATTAAGTAACGAACAAAATGTTTAATAAATATGGGTAGAATCTGTGTTCTGCACCAAAAGAAAAACGGGAAAAAAATTTTTCGAATTTGCTAAACAACAATCTGTCAGGAATGGTTTTCTTTCTGCGAATGTTAATGCTTATGGCACTGTTTTAAGATGAAAATTGGTATTAGTTACTTGAATGCAGGCAGAACTCTGCTCGTTATTCTCCACAGAACCCTGGCAATAATTTACCTAGCAGCACAGTAGTTCACGCAGATCAAAGCAGCCTTATTTAAGTGTGTCCAGCGGGCAGATTTTAGCTCTGTGCTTATACTTAAAAAAAAAAAAAAAAAAAAAGGAGGTTTACTTCTTGAGAGACAAAACATGTTTAACTAGGCACTTAATGCAAATCCTACACTATGTAAACTCATATGAATTCCTCTTGTTATCTGGGAAGAAGCCCCTCCATGCCTCAAATACTCTGAAATCCGAGCGAGAATAGAACAAATGTGGGAAAGCCAGTCTCTTCAAATGAACAGCAATGTGTTTTCATTTAAATTAAACTTGAATGTGAACTAGATTCAGGAAAAGAAATGGCAGAGGAGAGTTCGGAGTTGCTATAGAATGTGTCTGCCTGCTTCGGTTCCCAGACAAGTGAAGTCCAACTCTGAAATTTCAGGCAATTTGTATACCAAGCTCCTCCTTTTCTGCAGCCTTCTTTTCCATTGGTAAAATTCTTTTGCAGGGTCAAGTAGGGATCCCACCCCTTCTCTGTGTTTTCACTCTGAAGCTCTACACAACTTTACACCTGAATGAACGCCAAACCTCTGTGGATATATAAAGGGAACCTTGAGGAGGAATTTCACAGCTACAGTGCAGAAGCAGAGGGAAAGGAATAAACCAGCTCTTCAGTCAAGCAGATCCTCTACTCACCATGCTTCCTCCTGCCATTCATTTCTATCTCATTCCCCTTGCATGCATCCTAATGAAAAGCTGTTTGGCTTTTAAAAATGATGCCACAGAAATCCTTTATTCACATGTAGTTAAACCTGTTCCAGCACACCCCAGCAGCAACAGCACGTTGAATCAAGCCAGAAATGGAGGCAGGCATTTCAGTAACACTGGACTGGATCGAAACAGTAAGTGTGTTCTACTTGTATAGATTTTCTTCTTTTTTGGTAGCATTAGCTCACATTCCTGTAAAATTGTTCCATTATTAACTAATTTGAACTATGTATATTTTGCAAAACAATCTGGGAGCAATCTGCTGCATGCATAGATTGGCATTCTTCCCTAGGTAGTGATTTTAGAGTTAGCATAATGAAAATAGTGACTTGATAATGCTAGTACAAAGTTTCATTTTCAAACATCCACAAAGTAAATGTATTCAGGAATTAAGCTGTTGCTTCTCTAAAACTATGCAAAATGAGAATTTTAAAAAGCATTGTTCTATATCATTTGAGTTTAGGTAGTTTAATCAGTTTACTTCAGGACCTGTGCAATTTTGGAAGCGTGTATAAAGGTAACTCACCCTATGTATAATAAATCACAAGGGGAAAACGGAAGCTTTCAGAGAAAAAAAAATGTCCACATGGATTTCTATAACACGTCTACTGAAATTGTTTAAAGTTTTGATGATGCTCAATGTAAAAGAGGGATAAAACTAAAAATGTTGGAGTCACACTTTTCTGAAATAATTTATTAACAAGATCAAATTTTAGGTAATTGTATATTTCTATGAAATATGCAGAACATTTTTATAATTTAAGATATTAAAAATGACAGTAATGTTTTGTACAGGAAGCATTCTGTATAATTGGCACACTAATTGACCACTAGTTAAGTGGAGTCAAATTTCTTCTAATTTTTGTTTCATTCTTTCCCTTCGAAGAGTTCACATGTTAATAATCAGGTTTTAAGAGAGACAGAGAGAAACAGTGCACGGGAAATCTTCACAAATCTTTTGCACCTCCTCCTTAAACTCCATTCAACTGTTAAAGTAGTTTTGACCTCTGGAAAGTCAGAGCTAAAAAGACTGTTAATGTCTTCCCAAGAAATCCAAGGTTTTTGATTTTCATGAAGATGTACATTTTTAAGAACAGAGGCATATCTGATTATTATTATATTACTGTGCATGTGGTGGGTATTCATTGTCAATGAACTGTCATTGTAAAAATGCTGAAGCTACGTGCACAGGAACAAAAAAACTAGACAAATCAAAATCATCTCTGGCTGTTTCCAGGTGCATTCCTAAGGCAGCTGTAGGAAGGTGAGCTGGATTCAGAAACAGGGAAGCCCAGCACACTGCCCAGGCAAATTGTTTACCCTTTAATTTCAATCCCACAACTCTAGATCTATATATGTGCATGTGTATACAATATATTTTTCCACAACAATCACATTTCCCTTAAGTTATATATCTTACCTCAGAGTGCTAGGGCACAGAGATGAAGCAATTAATCCACTCCTAATCCACTTTATACTTAGAGTTAACTTTCAGTAGTCTATGTACAACTACTTTAATGTATTTTAAAATTTTTATTTTTAACATTTCATCAACCTATGCTTTTAAATTCTTTCCACCCCCCCCACCCTGGTTAACAAGCCTTGATTTCTTTCCAAGTTTGTTACAGGCAATTCTCCTAAAGTTTAGATAACAAAGCAATGGTAAGGAAAACTTCAAATATTTCAACATTAATTCTTATTTTAATTGCATAAGGGATGTAACAAGAAACAGCCAAATAAAGAACAGACTTATCAAATGTGGATAACTTTAACAAAAAGTTTGCCACAACCAATATTCAGGAAATGAACACCGTGGTTCCTTTTGCAGTTGTAAATCAGACATGTTAGGTATTTTTCTGCCATAAAATTCATGGAAATGTAGCCAAGTTGTTATGGCAACCATACGTTCCTGATTTAGGGGTTTTTATATTCTTTAAATTTTGAGTTGTAATGGCATTTTGCATTTCGAACATTTTACTATTGGTATTTTAAAAACATAACTTGGAAATTTATGTTTAAAATGTAGTTAATTAAGCTTGATATGCAAAATGTCAGAAGTTGTACCCATAGGTATGATTCTATGCAGCTGAATTCTATAATTGAGATCAAGTATTACTGAGTGAATATGCATTGCACACAATATTTAAATACTTTCCACATTTTCTCAACAGATTTTTTTGAAACCTAATTAAAAGCACTTGTAGACATTAGCCAATATGACCCACGAGAAAGAGAACATGAAAGTGCACTCTTTTGAACTCATTGAAGAATGAATATTTACACATAAATGGAATAGCTGCTCAACCCTTTTTGGGAAGTGAGACTAAGCAAATGAGATTTTCAAATATTTTAATAAACAATTAGCTAATGTTTTACATGAAAAAAAAATCAGTCCTCAGATTATTTTTTTCCAAAAAAATGTTACAGCCTTTATTTAAACTGATGATTTTCATGAAAGTGTCTCTAACAACTATATAGTAGATTATTACACTGTGAAAACAAAGTAGATGTTCATTTTCTCTTTGCAATTTGTTCCCATTTGGATATTATTTTTGTCACTGAAAATTACTTTTAAAAAAATTTTTCATATGTTTTTTGTCTTTGATGCATGTTATTTTCCATTTTCTGCAGGTCGGGTTCAAGTGGGTTGCCGGGAACTTCGTTCCACCAAATACATTTCTGATGGTCAGTGCACCAGCATCAGCCCTCTGAAGGAGCTGGTGTGTGCCGGCGAGTGCTTGCCCCTGCCAGTGCTTCCTAACTGGATTGGAGGAGGGTATGGAACAAAATACTGGAGCAGGAGGAGCTCCCAAGAGTGGAGGTGTGTTAATGACAAAACACGCACCCAGAGAATCCAGCTGCAGTGCCAAGATGGCAGCACACGCACCTACAAAATCACGGTGGTCACTGCCTGCAAGTGCAAGAGGTACACCCGGCAGCACAATGAGTCCAGTCACAACTTTGAGAGTGTGTCTCCTGCCAAACCAGCTCAGCATCACAGAGAGCGAAAAAGAGCTAGCAAATCCACCAAGCACAGCATGAGTTAGAACTCAGACTCAGACTGGACTGACTAGTAACCATCTGCTTTACAGATTTTATTGCTTGGAAGACTCAAGCCTGCCATTGCTATTTTCTCACTTGAAAATATATGCTTTTTTGCTTTGATAGAGCCCAGCAAACTGTCCTAAGTATCAGGACCTTCTCTGGGAATTGCTTTTCCCTTTCATGTTTTTCAAGATGTATGTATGTTCATGAGTGCAATTTGCATTTAAATTCCACACATCCTGTAGTTTTTAATTCTCCATACTTCTTAAAAGACTATTGACACTACCTACACCCCTAAACTTGAATCATTACATTTTAAAACAAAAAAAGGCTCTCTTACTCTCCATTCCCTAACCCATCCCTGGCCTTTCCAAACAAAATCCCTTTAAAACAGAAGTTTTAAAAAAAAAGTTGTTGCCATGAATCTTCACAGTAACATTTCAGAAAGGTGCTTTTTTAGTAATTTTCATGGGAACAATTTAGCAGCCAGGAGAAATCTTCTGAAAGAAAGAGAAAGAACTTGTGACATTTCACTTCAAAAATAAGCCCTCTAGCTTTTTACATCTCATAGTATGAAATTATATCCTGCATGCTGACCCTTGCTTGGAATGGAATGCCAGAAATGCATGGCAGCAGCTAATAAGTAAAGCTGATTAACTATTTATTTGTCAATGTTATTATTTAATGAGCTCTCATGTGTGATTTTTTTTCAAAATGTTAATTTTTTATGTTTTGAAGCTTTTTCATGTACCTAAATATTTTCCTATATGATTTGTGGTTGAGCTAGATATATGAAATTACATGTTGTAGATATGTAAAATAAATATTTTAGTCTCCTTATAACATATGTATTTCATCATGAACTTTATCAAATATGGATCTTTTGAAATCACTAAGTTGCTTTGTAAAACTGAAATATGTAATACTTTAGTCTGTGCAATCAGAAGGTGACTTGACCTTCAATTCCATTAGTTTCTTTTAACAAAAATAAACACTGCCAAAAATTATTGTCCTTGCCTTTAACATATGTAAAGAGGTACATGTTTGCAAAAATTATGGAATAATAGTATGAGAGTAATTTTTTTTTTTTTTTTTTTTTAGCTACTGATTGAACTCAGGGCTTGTACATGCTCACCATATACTCTACCCCTGACCTACATCCCCAGCCACAGTTATTTCTTTCTCTTTTTTTTTTTTTTAACTAAGTCACATTCAAACATGGACAGAAATGTCTATAATAAATAAAAGGAAAGAGAGCAAAAGGGAGACCATCTCTTCAGTAAATGGAATGGTCAAAAAAGTTGGGTGGCAGTCCAGTAGTGAGTTGTAATAAGAATATCAAATTTATATACACCCGTAGATGCCAAGTCTGCTGTACATTATAATCACCTGGGGAAGGTATTAAAAGACCCAATGCCGTGGCTTCCATCCAAGCCACATCAGAATTTCCATCCAAGCCTCCATCCAAGCCAACTCAGATACCAGCAGTTTTTATGAAGTTTTCCAGGTGATTTCAATATGAAGCTAAATTTGAGAAAGAAAGGAATTATGGAAAAATCAGGATCTTCTCTTGGGTGAACATTGAATACTAATGTATGGTCTTCAAAACAAAAAAAATAGAACGAAATAAAAACAACAGAAAGAAACTCCCAACTTAAATTTCAGTGTTTTCAATTCTGACATATTGTCATATTAAACAACATAATCATAGTCTTGGACCAGTTTGTAGATCATTTGGCTTGTGTGTTAATTCAATTAATGGATTGATACTATCATTCAAAGGAGGAAAATCCAAAGGATTGAGCTATGTATTAATAAGATTTCCTGGGTTTTCCACTTCTGAATTCTGAGCATGGAAGACTCCTTAGTACATTTTTTGTAGTAGCATGTTCCTCTTTTTGTAATTACAATCTAAAAATTACATGAATATTACATATAGTGTACTAAGCTAAATAAGGACATTAATATTGTCCCTTCCTTATGAAAGATGGAAGAGTTTCAACATATATAAAAACAAAAAAACTCTAGATTTTATAAGATATTATTATATCATTAATTAAATGATAGTCTGTTGATTTATTTTTTAGTTTTAATAAACAAGATATCAAATTATATTATGTCATATTAAAACATGGGACATTCATAATAATTACAGCTGGATATACCACAAATGTATTATTTCATATGTGTGTTCTACTGGTTCAACCTCAACATGGGATATTAAAGATAATATATAAAACTTAAGATAATTGTTATGATTTAGATATGAGGTATCCCCCAAAAGCTCATGTGTGAGACAATGGAAAAAAATGTAGAGGTGATGATTGGGTTATGAGTTTTAACCTAATTAGTTTATTAATCACCTAATAGGGATTAACTGGGTGGTAACTGTAGGCAGGTAGTGTATGGCTGGAGGAAGTGGGTCACTGGGGGCTTTGGGATGTGTATTTTTTTCTTGATGAGCAGATCTCTCTCTCTCTCTCTCTCTCTCTCTCTCTCTCTCTCTCTCTCTCTCTGCTTCCTGATTCCACATCCTGGTTCCATGTTTCTCCACCACAGCCTTCCACCATGAAGTTCTGCCTCATCTTGGACACAGAGCAATGGAGTTGGCTATCTGTGGACTGAGACCTCCGAAACCAGGAGCCCCAAAATTAACTTTTCCTCCTCTAATTGTTCTTCTCAGGTCTTTTGTTCACAGTAGCAAAATAGGTGACTAAAAAATAATTTAGCCATTTCTCCCTTCCTCATAATATAGCATCTTCTATAGAAGACCTTAGAATTAGCCTCAAGAATTAGTGTGTCATAAGATCTGAGGCATAAAAAGCATTTGACCTAGGAATAGCTTTTCATAACCAAGAAAACCATGTTATTACCTTTTACAAATAGAAAACTGAAGCAAAGGTTTTTGTAAAAATAAATGCTATTCTCTTCAGTGAGTTAATTACTAATAGTGTGCTAGTAAATATTTCATGAATGTACTAACAGGAAATGGCATAAAAGAAGCTTATGTTTAAGACTTCTGTATTCTCTGCTAAACCAAGAATTAGATATATTTCTCATGGTCATGTTCAATTTGCAAGTCCATTTCAGGCCATGTTACATTGCTGATGCATTCTTTGCATGGTATTTAACATCAATGAGAGAAAAAGGTCAGCAATCGATAGGAAAGGTCGAGGATAAAATTCATCTCTCAATAAAGTCAAAACTAAAAGTCAACAGAAAGAATAGCTTTCTAATTACAATTTAAGAATAATAAAAAGCACTTGTGTCTGAATTGCTGATTGTATTTTAGGTCCCTTTTTTTTCTAGTTAATTCAAATGTTCCCATCTGATGAACTGAATGCAATTTCCTTTACTAAGCATCATTTCAAAATAGTGGATTATGATAATTTCAGCAAGTACTGACCTCTACTTTACATTCAAAATATCTACCCATGAAGGGATTTACTTATCAAATTTGTGCCACTACAGATAAAGAACTTTTTCCTTTTTTTTTTTTTGAGGAAAATCTCCCTATGTTGCCTAGGCTGGATTGAACTTAGTTGACTACCTCAGTCTCCTGACTGGGCCTACATGTCTGTGCCACCTTACCTGGCTGATAAAAGGTTTGATAGATACATAGATGGCTAGATGAATATACTGCAGTATATTGATATTTATAGATATATGTGATATATATGATATTTATTAGATATATGTGATATATATGACATAAGCACATATATAAGGATAAAGAAAGAAAAATTAGTAGCACATAAAAATGAATAACATATATAACATGCTAGACCTAAGTCAAATGTGGACATGGAAATTTTTTAAATACATATTTGAAGGAAAATTATTATTTTAGTTTTGGGTCATTTCTATTTATTAATTTATGCCAGTTGAAATACCCTAAGTAACTAAATAAAAATTACTAATTGGCAGTACTCTGTTAGTCATGTTTATTTTACTATATACTTGTTGAGTGTGGTTGTGTTTTTAATGAAAGATTGAATCAATTCATTCCCTCCCTTTCTCAAATGAGTAAATTTGTATCAGGAGATCTTGCAATAAAACCCACTCTATAAATCACTACTGGATATCTACTATGATACTGGAATAATTGTTTACATAATATGATCTATCCAGTATGATGTTCTTGATAGAGACTCAGAGTAATGGTCATACTAAGAAGTTGAGAGTGGAGAAAATAGTATTTAGCAGCAGCAAAGTGAGGAAACTTCTAAACTGTTGAATCAAAATAAAGCTTTTGGAAGCTTTTGTTTAGTACGTTGCAATTTTCTTTTCTGCCATCACCGTAAAATTCTAGGTACCAAAATCTAGTTCATTATATTTAAAATTAAAGCATCATTTGGATTAGATTTAATTCTTCATATATAAATTATACATATATATGGAGTTGTCAATGTTTTATATATATATAGATGTCAATATATATAGTTGTCTCTCTGCATATAAATATAGTTGCCAACACATTTTAGTTGTCAATGGATCTTTTTATTTTATTTATTTATTTATATGAGGTACTGAGGATTGAACCCAGGGCTTCACACATGGCATGCAAGTGCTCTACCAGTGAGCCACAACTCCACTCCTAGATTTGACTCTTGAAAGTTCTTATGAGTACTAAAATGGTCATTCATTCCATACCTTAGTATACTTTCACTAGTCATAAGTTGTATTAAAAATGATATATGTCTGGCAAGTTTTTGGTGTAATCTTTGCAGAAACCCGGAAGTGTACAGGAAAAAGAACTGGATGCTTAGTACTAGAGAATAGTGTTTTCTTATTAGACTATGCGTGCTTCCCTCAAGGTCGGATAGGGATGGCTTCCAGCATGGTTTCATTAGAACCTATTAAAACAAAGTTCTATGTTAAAATGGATTTAGATTTATGAACTAAGTAGACATTTGGCCGCTAGAAATCTTTGCTACAGCCACAAAGAGAGCCCTGATGGAACAGATATCTGGAAAGTCATTTTATTCTTGAGTGTCATTTGTTAGTTCCATTAGTAGGCATATCATTCCTACAACACATTTGGTGCACTCTCTTATATATTTTGCAATTTGTGTTGAAGAGATATGGGGTAACAACTACGGTAGAAATTCCACTGGGGAGAAGTTTTAATTTCCAGATTTGAGAACTGATTAAAATTAATTAATGCCAAACTGACTACATAATTATTCCCAGAGCAAATTAGACAGGGTTAGAGTCTATCATTACATTGGCTGATTTACCAAAAGATTTATTTTTTCTTAACAAAGAGTGAAACAATTTGAAGGATTTCTTATGAAGGAACTTATATTTTCCTTTAATTTTAGTAACTGTGAACCAACAGTTACCTTGTATTACTGGTTTAATTTTTAGCAGTGGAATTAGGTGCTTGAATATGAGATAGAATGTCTAAACTGAATGACACTGTTAATGACTCAGACAAGTTTTACCCAAAGTTTATTGTTTTTCTTTAAATTTTTTTTAGATTATAAATGGACACAATACCTTTATTTTGTTTATTTATTGTTATGTGGTGCTGAGGATGGAACCCCGTGCCTCTTTCGTGCTAGGCAAGTACTCTACCACTGAGCCACAATCCCAGCCCCCAGAGTTTATTAAAATTGATCAGTGTTTGATATGATTTTAAAATGTTACTGTTAAAATACAGTATTCTACATAATCAATCTTTATAGTACTTTATATAATCAATCTTTCACTAGAAGTGAATTCCTCCTTTGAAATTTACTAATTCTGTATAAATTTAAAAATCCTTTATCTTACAGTATTGGGAAATTTGTCACAAAATGATCGATCATTTGAATCCTTTTATTCACTGAATTATTCAGATAAATTTGATATTCAAATACAGCCTAAATCACTGAACCTAGTCATCAGTAACCAAAACTTTTTAACAATCCCCTACAATCTTTAAGAAGCACTACATCTTATGTAAAATAGTTAACAGTTTTTCTTGACTTGAACTTTCTGTATAGCAACCTTAATTCCCCTTTTACTTTCCACATATAGTTTGCAAGTTATAAAAATTATTCTCTTGTCTTTTTCTAACTTTCTTAAGCTCATAAGGTGAAAAGAAATTTTTGTTGCCACAAAATTTTATTAAAAATCAAAGACAAAAGAATTGTCAAATGCATTTAATAATCTATTGAAAGAATATCATTTTGCTTATTTTTGACACTATCGTTCTTAGCTGCTCACTCATTTTGTCTCCTTTCTATACTAATAAATGTTTTATGTTTAATCTGTGATTTAGAAGGATATCTTAAAAGGTAATAAATGAAGTTTTCAGTTTGACTCATCTGCGATGTTGAAGACATGTGAACTTGGGATCTGGTTTAGACTGTACTAATATTAATTTATACTTCCTTCTTCAGCTTAAGACTCAGTCACTTCATAGACATTATCTAATATCTCTTTAAGTCAGGGAAGACTTAAAATAAAAATAAGTTACTGTTATAAACAAAAATAAGTTGCGGTCCAAAATGTTTTCCAGCTCTAAAATATTCATTTTCTAGTAACCCAAACAATATGATCACATTCCTAGACATGAGGACAGCTACAGAAAGAAAATTGGATTTACACTGTTCTTTACTTCTGATTGTATTCTGGTTCATTCAGTCATGAAATTTCAGAATAAGATTTTGGCCAAATTTGTTATGGAACCTCTTCCATCATAGCCAATATCTCCAGTAGGCAAGAAACATAAGGTAAGACTGGAAACACATCTCTTGAAAACTAAGACTAGTACGCTATAGGTATTTCACATTCTGTCCAAACTTGAGCCAACACAGGAAGATGCAAAAAAAACCAGCAAAAGGATGTGTAAACTTGATACAAAACAGATTATAATTTCTCTCTGTTAAAAACTCTAATGCTACTCTAGAGAAAGTAATAAGAAAAAGTAACTGTGACCTATAATGGGAATTTTTACAAGATAGTGATGTTATATTTTTAGAAAGTTTTCATTTAAAAAATTTTCAGTATACATGTTGCAATGTAAGTTGGATACTAATATTTCTAATTAATGTATTTTATGCTATATGAAAGTCATTCATTAATCAAATACAGTGAAAAAATATTGAAGACTCAGTCTGTGTCTATTGAGTTCTAAAAACACGTTGGCGAACAAATGGCAATCCAATTAGGAAAAGAACAAATGCCCTACTCCAAAATGCAAAAGTAAATATGCATAATTCTATTCTTGAGCAAAACTCACAGGGTTTCATAGCTATCTAAGTTGTACTATCTGGACTTAAAACAGGAAGAATATCTTCCAAAGGGGGATGATCATATTAAATTGTCTGACATAAACAATAGCAAATAATAAAAGCTTAGATTGTGGTTGTAAAGTTTGCCAAATGGAGTATATATAGATCATTAGAAATTTTGTACATACTTTTCTTTTTGATTATTTAACTCTTCATCTTCTTGTAAGTTGCTTTTTGAAATCCATCTTTTATGCATGGATCTTAAACACAAAAATTCCTGCTTCTTGATAGTTTCCATAAGTAAAGTCATTTTATTTCTGATACTAGAATTTGTTCAGAAGCAATGGTTTCTACAACTTTGGCACACAAAATATGTAGAGATTTATTCATCTGGGCTACCACACATTGCTCATATCCAATATTTAGTAAGATTTTAAAATAATTATACACATTTGAAAAGGTGCCAATATAATTAATTTGCTCAGGGGAGGAATGTGTGATGATAGAGATGGTCTGCAGGGCTGAAGATATTAAGGTCCCAGGAAAGAAATCTCAAGGTTATGGAAAATTTTATAGGTCATACTAGATGATTGCAGAAATATCATGAAATTGTGCTGTTTTTTTTATAAGTTAAGTTGGTGCTCTATCAGTGCACAAATGATGAAGGCGGGGAGCACATCTAGGATAAGCAAGTTTTCCTTTATTCAGTGGTGGGATCAATTGGATAGACATCTGATGTGGCTCATTTTCAGGGATAAAATGACTGCTGGCCTCGAGGTTCTGTGCTTTATATACAGCTTTAGCAGAGCCAGGCTGTGGGAGGAGTTAGTTATTTTTGGCTGACTTTTTTGGAGGGCAGGGGGCAGGGCCAGGTCATGAGAGGAGTTTTTGTGGCAGGATCATTTAGGGTGGGGTGGGAAGACAGGTAGGTGACCATATCCTTCAATATGTGTTTGAGGGAATAATTTTTTAAAGACTTGAATTGTATTTGTGTAAATGTATATTATATCCCCATTTCTTAATCCATATCACTGGGGAGAGCTCCAAGAGAATGTCTCTAGCAGATGTTGGAGCTGGAACAAGGCTCTTTTCTGATCATTGTGTTCTTCTGGAGTTAAGCATGTATGATTCTGTAATATTATTAAACTAAAACAGGTGTGGTTACTGGACATACTGGGTTATGGATTTTTTTATTGTTTTATTATCTCTTTTATTGTTAGTAGTAATGATAAGCATGCTCAATGGGAAGATGACCACAATACCAGAGCAGCTGTATGGTTAACAGAAATGAAAAGCTGGAAAATGCTGATGGCATAGCGAAGCCAGAATCGAGGACGGGCAGTTAGTGCAGAAATAGGGAATCGGTCAAATTGAGAAAATGGAGGCCATGAAAGCCATCTGCATCTGGGAAGTTGGAGACCACCCCTGGGAGATTAGAATGTCAGTATCTCCAGAGCCCTTTTGATCACCAAGGTTACATGCCTATACTACCCCTCCCAAAAAGAACTGCAAGCATTAATGCCCCCTGGGTCCCTATCTGCCTGAATCCTCCCTATGGCCAACTGCTTCTCACCTTTTTGCCATGTCACCAGCATCTCCTGGGCCTACTCAAGTAGGCAGCAAGGAGAGATATAAGTGGTGAGTGAGGGAGAGGGGGACAAAGGAGACCCTAATCTATATAAGATGCCGGGCGTGCTCACTTCTTGGGATTCTAGAACATCAGCCATGGCCCCCTTCTCCCTCCTGGAGAAGTCTTACTACTTTTAAATAAAACCTGCCTAATTTGCTTATCTTGGCTTACTTCTCTGGTTGTTATACTTCAACATCTGAGGAAGCAGAACTTGTCACCAATAAATGGAGGTATCAATAGGAGAGGGGGAAAATGTCTTGTAAGGACACAGAGTCAACGTTGTAGAACAGCTCTGGAATGAGTTCTGAAAAGCTATTCCTCAGGATGGCTGCCCAGAATAGGAACCTCCAAACACTGCACTTTCAAGGCTATCAGAAACCCCATTGTTTTCTTTGCCTAAACAAAACAGAGCAAAATCGAACAACCACCACCAAAAAAAAACAGTTCTTTCCAGTTTTCCAGTAACTACTGTTACCCAATGTAGGAGTGTCTAAGGATACAGAGCTCAGGCGCTTTCTCTTCCTGTAATTGGTTTGATCGTGAGCCAATCACGAGCCTAGCACGAGCGTGGCACAGGGGTGTTAACAGCTGTTGGTAATTGTAATTAGTGAATGTCTGCTATATAAGCTTGCTTGTTCCGCATTAAACCGAGCCTGGTCTTCAGAACTTGAGCTCCCAGTGTGGTGTTAGTGCCGTCGCACTCACCCTCCTTACCCCCACAGGCCACTCCTGTTCCACTTTACAACAACCCAATATTCTACCATGAAAAGACTCTTTCCGTACCTTACATTTTTACATTTTTCTCATATACACATCTTTTGAAGGGGAAACACATTAGGACAAGATTTGCAAACAATGCTTACTAGAACCAATAGGTTGAGAGTAAGGCAAGGGAAAATGGTGGAGAGTATAAGAAACAACAGCACCAAATCTGATACCAAGCACAGTAGTCACATCCAACCAGAAATCCCAGCATTTTATATAAACTTTAAATACTAGCAGTGATACCACTGGTTACCAGTGACAGTTCTGCTTCCTCAACTGTTGAAGTTTGAACATTAGAGAAGTCCACTGAGGCAAGCATATATAGCAGATTTTGTTTTAAAAATAGTAACACAGACTTCTCCCAGGAGTGAGAAGGGGGCCATAACTGGTGTCCTGGTATCCCAAGAAGTGAGAGGTCCTGCTCCTTTTATATATTTTAGGTTTTCTTTGTTCTCCTGCCCTCTTCTTCCTTATCTCTCTCCTTCCTGCATACATGACTAGGCCCTGGAGATTCCGGTGGCATGGCAAAAAGGTGAGAAGCAGATGGGCAGAAGGAAAGGCCAAATGGAATGATCCAGGCAGGTAGCAGCCCAGGAGGCATTAACCAACAAACTTTACAACTTCCTGCAGGAAGGGACAATTCCTGGGACAGGTTACCTTAGCAACAGGTTGGAGCAGGAGCAGGCTATCTTGGTAAGGGTAGAGAAATGGCTCTGGAAGCATTAACATTTCAATCCCCCAGAGGCAGCCTCCATCTTCAAGATCCAACCTGATTACCTGCCTACACTGACTGACTGTCTTTAATTTTTGATTCAGCAGTAAATTCCTAAAAAGTCTGGAATCTGCCAAAGTATACATACCTGAGTCAGTTAAGGTAGTCTATGAGCCAGTGAGGAACTCTCAGTAAGGAGTTAAGAGATCTGAATTAGACAACTCAAATTCTCTACCTCTGAATGGCCTTGTGAAATTCAGCCAAATTCTAGCTTTCCTGAGATCTGAACTGGTATCTCTGTGTTAGTTTCCAAAAGAAAACAAAAGACACAGTTAGTTAAGGAAGATTTATGAGGAAAGTAGCCATAAAGTTTGGAATGGGGTAGGCCCAAAGCAGAGCACAGAAGCACCAGCAGGGCTAGCAGCACCAAAGCTGTGACCACCCCAAGCCCTAAAGAATGAGGGAAGGTTATGCTATTGGAACCCAGAAGGCAAGGGCACACAACAAGAGAAGCAGTGGGTTATGGTCTGTGTCCAACCTGGGGAACCTGCAAAGCAAGGGGACCAGGGAAAAATAACCTTGTCACTCTTCCTTCTTTCCCTGTTGATCTCCTGTGAAGACTCCCACTGGCTGACCTCATCTGGAGGCATCACCTGGAGCTGGTGAATTCCTTATCGGTCAGTCCTGGGTTTATCTTTCATTATAACTGTAAGATTAGATGGAGGTAATGAAGGGCAGATAGGCCAGATGTAATTTAAAAAGAACTTTATTGGGATGGCTCTTGGGTGAGGTTCACTGATCCTCCAGGATGAGGGAGCCGGGGTGAGGACCTGGGAAGTCCTGCGTGGCTCTGGCTGGGCTGAGTGTGTGTGTGTGTGTGTGTGTGTGTGTGTGTATGCGGGGGTTATGGCCCGGAAGAGGGAAGGCTTGGGGGTTCAGTGTGCGCCTGGAATTGGCTGGGGACCTTGCTGAGACTCCTGTTCCTCTGGAATTGGCTGGGGTCTTGCTGAGTGACAGGCAGTTGTGAGGCGCCATTGAGGTTTATCTGCCAGTGTCTGATTGGTTGTGCTTTGGAGCACATGGGCTGCCTGATGCCCTGCCCCCCCATTCAGCAGCAGCCTTGGACCCCCTAACAATAACATCTGGAACAGTGTATTGCATTTAGTTGGCATTGAGTTATTATAGAATCTTTCTTGGTTTCATTGCTTTTTAATCCTAAAATGCGGATATTAAGATGCTCTCCAAGATCCCTTCCAGCATCAGCCTTCATGCATCAGTATTTTATACTGGTGGTAAGAATGTGAAAGAGAAAATTTGGGAGAAATGCTGAGCGTTCTGGATGCCTTACCCTAACAGCAGATATCAGATACCTCAAGAAACAAATCAACCTAAATTAAATAAGAAATAAATAAACAGAGATAAAAAAGTTAAGCAATGTCATATAGCACATTAAACTGTATAATAAAACTTTGAATGTTTACCAGACACCTACAGCTTCTGAGAATTTTTCACATAATTAGAGATGGGTTATTTTTGTTATTAATATTGTTAGATGTTTTAATAACAATCATGTTACTAGAATATGCTATCTCCCAATGGTTAATAGATGCTATCTATCAATGTTGATAAAGGATTATCTATTAATTTCCATTTAGAGGTTTGAATTTTTGAAATGGGATGTTAATTGGAAGAAGAAACCATATAGTCTCTAGATCCATTAAAAATGAACTGAGAACAATAACTCACCAAATGTAATGCTCATCAAAAATGTATTACCTAAAACACAAATACATACTGTGCTGAGCTTATTACTTAACCTTAGAGAAAAAAATATTAAATCTAGCAGTTTAGGGTTGGCTGCCATTGTAATCGATGGTGAGAATAAAACTTCTTAATTAAAACCCTAACATTGAAGGTCTATGGCTTAGAGTAGGGTCACTGCATAACTCTCACGTAATTTCAAAATGTATCAAGTCTTACCTATTCATGTTGCTCCCTCCAGCAGTCGTCAGCGTAATCGATTCAGGACAAATAATTTTAAAAATAAAAAACATTGGCCTTTTGATACTTTTCAAGGAGGGAGTTTTGGTTTTTTGTTTTTGTTTTGTTTTTACTATATCATGAGCCACATGAAGTTGTGGAAGGATATCATCCCAGTTCCTTATGCAGCTGGTCTTCTCACATGAGGCAGTGATGATCATATGACATTTGACAGAGCGACAGATCCAGGGAACGATGACAGAGGGGTGCCAAACCACTTTAGATACACATCAAAGCCAATCCTGAAACTTGGCATAGGTATGGAATGATGGGAAATGAAGCATAGGCTTTCAGAATTTCAAAGATTTATTTTAAGGAGAAAGAACTACGTAGATAAAAGATGAGGAGACAGAATGAACAGCCGTGCCAGGCTTTGCTTAATGGTTACACTGCTGAGCACAGCCTTTGGATGTACAAAGGATAAAAAGCACTGCCAGCTTTGCAATTTCTTTTTCACCTGAATCCAAGTGCCTAGCAGTAACAACATCTGTAACTAGAACAGAGGCCTATTCCTCTCTGTCTGCCCCTGCACTTAGAAGACCACAAGTTGGTCTTAATCCATTTTGGTAATATTAGTTGATTCAAATACAGGACCTAGAACGTTGGGATTTTAGGAATAGGAAAACACAAAAAGATTAACTAGGGAATCCATTCAATATTCCCTTCGTTTTTATTTTGATATTGTTATATTGCAGTGCAAACTAGTCAAGAAAACAGATACTGGAACCAAATACCTGGTTTGAATTCTAGTCTTGCCATTGAATTGTTGATTGCTTCGAGCAATATATACTTTGGTTTCTTCATCTGTCATTCATATGGATGATTATGTCTACCTGAAAAGAGTGCCTGTATACAAGAGCTCATAGTGTTAGCTATTATTATTGTTCTTTTTGTTATGATATTTCTTAAGACTAGCTGGTTCATTGAGGGAGACTGTGGACTTGAATAGGAACTTTATCTTCTCCAAACTTTTGGTCCACAAAGTAGACCAGGAGCAGGATAGAAAAAAGCAGAGGAAATCAGAACAAGAATTCAAGAAAAGGACAAAATATCTTTAGGAGACATTCTGGACAAATAATTTTAATTTTTTTTTTTTTTTTTTTGGTACTGGGGATTGAACCCAGGGGCATTCCACCACTGAGCCACATCCCCAGCCCTATTTTGTATTTTATTTAGAGACAGGGTCTCACTGAGTTGCTTAGGGCCTCGCTAAATTGCTGAGGCTGGCTTTGAACTCTCGATCCTCCTGCCTCAGCCTCCCAAGAGCTGGGATTATAGGCGTCGCCACCGCACCCAGCTTGGACAATAATTTTAAAAATAAAAAAACATTGGCCTTTTGATACTTTTCAAGGAGGGAGCATTTTTATTTTAACTGTGCCTTTCTTTATGTTCGTTTTACATCATCTTAGGCTTGCTGGTGTTGGCTGTGTTGTCATTTCTCATTTATTCACATATTTGTGTGACACCAAAATTGATACAGGAAATAGTTTTACATACTTTCCTTTTGCTTCTATACTAATCTTGACTGCTGTTGCTTTTGCTTACTTTACTAACAAATTAGTTAAGGGCTCACCCTCTCTCATTCATTTCTTCTACAGAGGGAATTAAAGCAACTTTTCCCTTGCTTATTCCCTGCTTTTTCTTCATTCCAGTAAAATATGTCAATCCCATCCTAAAATGTTCAGATTAGCATTTTATTAAGTGTTCTTTTTATTATTCATGTTCACTGATGGCTCATAACTCTCTAAAGCCAGTCTCTAATGATTTTCAACATGTTCTCTACAAGGAAGAAAAAGAATTTTGATTATCTTTTCCCATATACATTTTATTTATGTATTTATAAATTACATATGACTGTATTAATATATTGTTTATATTATAGCACATATATTTAAAATGTATTGAATAACATGAGCCACAATTGAATACAAATTTTTCTTCCCCATTGCCAATGGTTCATTAAGGGTTAAAAAACAATAATACTATTCTGATCTGAATATTTGTGGCCCCCCCAACTCATGTTAAAATTTAATGCCTAATTTAACAGTACTGTGAGGGAGAGGTCTTGTGAGGCAGAGGTCTTGGGAGGCGATTTGGGTCATGAGAGTTCTACTCTCATGAATGAATTAGCACCACTATAAAAGAAACCAGAGAGAGTTAACTGGTCCTTTCTGCCATCTGAGGACACAAGTATAAGGTGCTATCTGTGTGGAATGGAACTTCACCATACATTGCCTTGATCTTGAACTTACAGTCTTCAGAACTGTGAGAAAAGATTGCTGTTTATAATACACCCAGTTTAAGGTATTTTGTTATAGCAGCCTGAAGGAACTATAACGAAATAGACTTGACTTTATTATCTGAAAATAATAAACTCTATATAATTTTGGAAAGCTTTTGCAAGATTTTATACTGTCAATTTGAAAGTTATGTCTCAGCATTTCTTGCACATTTCTCAATTCAATATTGCTACCCACTAAAATGCTGTCATTAGTCCCTACACATTACAAATTAATTTCCTTTGAGATTACAACCTGATTAATCTTTCTTTTATTTTCTAACTTCTTTCCTATATATTTTTCTTATATCTGTCAAGGTGGCTCTGTGTTGTAAAATTGTGAAGATAATAATATAAATGGAAAAAAATTAACACCATTCTAGAAAGCAATGGCTGAATTTCAGGTAAATGAGTCTGCTCTCTCTGGAAATACATATTATTCTTAGTATTGTAAGAGGGTATTTTAAAGAAGTGTAAATGGAGCTTTTGCTGCTAAAGATTCTTTCAGCATAGTATATGTTTTATAGCATCTAGGAACTTTATATTTCCAATTAATGGCTGTTTTTAATATAGATATTAACTCTTCACTTGTGTCTTTTTTATATGAAAGCCACATTAAAATTTTATATAATATTTCATATGAAAAACATTAACATGCCGGGTGTGGTGGTGCACGAGTGTCCCTGAGTTCAATCCCTGGCTCCAAAAAAAAAAAAAAAAAAAAAAAGAAAAGAAAAGAAACATTAACATTTTCATTTCTATAAATGAAAAAATTTTTATTTTTTCCTTTTGTATATTAGGTTGGGTATAATTTGGTAATTTCAAAATGGCATCCAGATTCTTTCCTGTCTATATTTGTTTTCCATATGCAAAAGTCATATAAATGTTAAATTGGATCTGAATCATAAATGGTTTCTGTTACAGCAGAACATTTAAACCTTGGATTAATGATCAAACTCTCCTGGAACGAAAATAGAAATAACATTATTATTGGATGCCTGTACCATCTGTTGCCTCCATAACTAAATCACATAATTGAGCCCTTAATAGTACTAGGTTTTAAGTATGGCATTTTTTCCTCTTTAATTTGACTGAAATTTCTTGGAGGAGTAGATTAATATTTTGTATTATTTGTATAGCTCTTAATAATAGGTTGATACCCTTCTGATGAGGAAGAATTATTCTTGGTTTCCCAAACCATATTCCCCAAATAAGTAGGAGGTTGGGTTGATTGTTGATATGAGACAGGCAGAGGTTCTTGAGACCCTCAGGTAGCAAGATAGCCACAGGTATCACCCCTTAGTTCTCCTATCATGATAATGTCCCCCAAGGAAACCTGGCTGCAGGTCTACTTTCCAGCAACAATGGGTCTGGCTATAAATTCCTGATTTCTGGCTGGCTGAGGTCCCTCTGTAGCAGGTGACTACTAAATAATTGATATGAATTAATAGAAAAATTAAAATGTTGATGAGGTTTGCTGGAAGATGCAGTTCAGCAAAACCCAGCTTGTGCCAGGAATTATGGATCATGTGTTTCTTGAGGATGGTGTTTTCCCTAATTTTCTTATAATTTCTCCTGGCTTTTTTTCAGGATCTTTATCTCACATCAGTGTCACACTCCCAATTCTCTTCTCTATTTCTTTATTCCGTAATTCAGTTCTTTGATATTGAAATCAGCATCTCAAACAGGGTTTTGAACCTCAGACAGATGACTAGTTATAGGGCATGCATACTGCCCTTAGCACAAAGAATCATTGTTTAATAAAACAGAAAAATTTCAACAATGTGGATGAAACAAAGTAGGTTTTGTGTGAATCTAATTGATGAATGTTCTCTTTGATATGGTTTTCATACATCAAAATAGGGTTTAAGGGCTAGCTGAGTCAGGCAGTTATGATTGTTTTTCTTCTTTTTGGTCCTCATCTTCTTTCAACAATGTTCATAAAGTGTTTTTCAACCATAGCCCAAAAGGCATCAATACTGATATATTCTTTTAACTTGATGGACCTTGAGAAAACTTATTCAAGTCTTTCAGTTCAGCCTTTCTGTACTATAACTTGTGTCCTTAAATAAATTGTCATTTCCTACTGAAGATAAGACCTGCAATTTAATGGACCTTAGTGATGGTCTAAGGTGAGTAAAGAGTGTAATCTTGAATAAAATCTAGCATATTTCAGGAAAGACAAAACATACCAATAAATGTGCTGGTAATAGGATCAGATGAACAGACAGTATTCTAGAGCTTTATTTGCAAGTCTATCTTTGAACAATATGGACTTGATAAAGTCATTTCCTTGTTTGTTTCCATTTCTTCATTTTAGCTAAAATGTGTTATTTTGGGGGAGAATTATATATATTACTTAAGTTATAATAGTGGGTTCTGTGGATAGCTGTTATATTTCAAGGACTGTCAGATTGGCTGTGGTTAAATTAATTCTGTGTAGCCAGGATAAATGTATTTGAATTCTCCACTTGTCAGATACAAAATATATATCCCAAAGGCATTGACCCACCTCCAGCCACACCCTACCCACCTTTGTTTACCAGTCAGTTAATCCCATCAGGGAATTAATTCACCGAGGGGTTAAGACTCTAATAATCCAATCATTTCCTTTGAACCTTCTTGCATTGTCTTACACACGAGCTTTTGAGGGACACCTGATATTCTAAACCATAGCAGTATCCATCAGTTTAGTATCATGTAGAATAGTTTCATTTTCTTGGGCTGGGGATATAGCTCAGTTGGTAGAGTACTTGCCTTGTATGCACAAGGCCCTTGGTTCAATCCCTAGCACCACAAAACAAAACAAAACAAAACCTCTTTTCTCTTCCTGTTCACCTCTCCATCCCAACTAACCCTGGCAACTACTGATATTTTTTCTGACTCCATGTTTTTGTCTTTTTGGTATGCAATATAATTGAAATCATAAAATAAGAAGCCTTTTCAGATTGACTTTTTTTTTTTTAACTTAATAACATGAATTTACATTTCCACTCTTTTTCTCTTTTCTGGCTTGATCTCTTCCTTTCAGGGCTGAATTGTATTCAGTGTCTGGATGTACCACAGTTTATTTATCTACTTACCTACTGAAGAGGTCTTGGTTGCTTCCAAGTTTGGGCAACTATAATTAAAGCCATTATAAATATCCTTGTGCAGGTTTTTGTGTGGACAAAATTTTCAGTTCATTTGGGCAAATATCATGGAGATTGCTAGATTGTATGGAAAGAGTATGTTTTGTTTTGTAAGTAGCTGTCAAACTACCCTTTAAAGTGGCTCTACCATTTAGCTTTCCTATTAACAAACCATGAGAGTTCCGATTCCTTAATTTCCTTGCAAGAATTTGGTGTTGTCTCACCAAATACTGGTTTTTGGATTTGGGCTGTTCTAATGGTATATTCTTGTTTTAATTTGTAGTTGACCCTAGGATGTGAAACACTTTTCAGATGCTGGTTCAGCATCTGTATACCTGCTTTAGTGAGATGTCTACTGAGATGCACAATTTGCTCATTTGTTTTGTAAATTTTTAAATTACTGATTCAGTTTCTTTAACAGATACAGGCTGATTCACATTGTTTATTCCTTCCTGTGTGAATTTTTGTAGGTGGTATCTTTCAAGGATTTGGTTTATTTCACAAATGCTGCAAGGTTTGTGAGCATAAAGTTACTCATAATATTCCTTTATTATCCTTTTAATATCTGTGTTATTTTCAGTGATATCACTTCTAAAATGTCTTCTTATATTAGTAAGTTTTTTCTCTCTGTCTCTCTTTAGTTATCCTGTCTAGAAGCTTACTAATTTTATTGACCTTGTCAAAGAACCAGGGGCTCACAGTTTCAGAGGTCTCAGTCTATAGATGGCTGACTCCATTCCTTGGGACCTGAGGTAGAACATTATGGCAGAAGGATATGGCTGAGGAAAGTGGCAAAGGACAAGACACCAGGAAGCAGAAAGAGAGAGAGAGAGAGAGAGAGAGAGAGAGAGAGAGAGACCCCACCACCACCACGGACAAAATATGTGCCCCAAAGTCACACCACCAGTGATCCACCCCCTTCAGGCACACCCTACCTGCCTAGTTACCACCTAGTTAATACCTATCAGGGGATTAATGCACTGATCAGGTTAAACCTTTTATAACCTAATCATTTCACCTTTAAACTTTCTTACATTATCTCACACAGGAGCTTCTGGGGGACCATAACAATGGTCCACTCTCTTGTTTTTTGCTCCACTCTCACAATGTCGATCTTTAATTGGTACATTTAGACCATTAACATTTAAAGTGATCATTGACATAGTTGGATTAGTATCTTTCACATTTTCATTATTTTCTATCTTTTGTCCTTGTTTTTCTTCTTTTTTGGTTTTATTTGAGCATTTGTATGATTCCATTTCTTTTCTCCTTTCTTAACTATCAGTTATTCTTTTTTTTTTTTGGTACTGGGGATTGAACTCAGGGGCGCTCCACCACTGAGCCACATCCCCAGCCCTATTTTTATATTTTACAAAATAAAAAGAGAGTCTTTGTATTTTGAGAGGGTCTCACTGAGTTGCTTAGGGCCTTGCTAAGTTGCTAGGGCTGGCTTTGAACTCTCGATCCTCCTTCCTCAGCCTCCCAAGTGCTGGGATTACAGGTGCGTGCCACCACGCCCTGCTAGTCATTCTTATCAGTTAAAAAAAAAACCACTTTTCTTAATAATGGCTGTAGAGTTTGCAGCATTCATTTACAATTAATCAAGTCCACTCTCAAATAAGTTCATGCTGCTTCACTGGGAGTGTAAGTTCCTTTTAATAGCAAACAATCCTAATTCTTCCCTCCGGTTCCTTGTATCATTGCTGTACTTCTTTTCACTTATTCCTAAACAAATATTAGTAAGCATATAATGAAATAAGTTATTGCTATTACTTTGAATGAAATGGTATCTGTTTAAGAAAAATATATTTAAAATTGTATCATTACTTATTCATGCTTTGATATTCTTCTATACTTCGTGAAGATTTGAATTTCTGACATTTTTCTTTTTTCTGAAGGACTTCTTTTAACACTTCTTGCAAGATGGGTCTACTGGTAACAATTCTCCTCAATTTTTCTTTGGGAAAGGTTTCATTTCTCTTTCACAATTTTTTTCTACTTCTCAGTATTGGAGACTGAACCAGGGATTCCCAAATAGTAGGCAAGTGTTCTACCACTGATCCACACCCTGGCCCTCTTTTTCACTTTAAAAGACAATATTGTAGGGGAAAGAATTTTAGCTTGGCATTTTTAAATTCCAACATTTCACATATTATACTCTATTTTCTCTTGCTTGCATAATTTATGGAAGAAGTCAAAGGTAATTCCATTCTTTTCCTTTTTTATAGGTAAGGCATACCTTCCTCTCCCTGGCTTTTTCAAGATTTTTTCTTCATCTCTGAGTTTCTGCAGTTTGAATATAATATGCCTAGGTAGAGATTCTTGGCATTTATCCTACTTGGTATTCCCTAGCTTTCTTGATCTATGGTTTTGTTGGTATTAATGCAGAGAAATTATTCATTGTAAGTAATGCTGGTGCTTGTTTCTATGATTGTTCTCCCAATTTCCTATTACATGTATACCATTTGTAGTAGTCTCACAGTACTTGGATATTTTGTCCCCTTTTTTCTAGAAATTTTTTCTTTTTGATTTCAGTTTTAGAAGTTTCCATTGTTATATCCTCAAGCCCAGGAATTCTTTCAAGGAACTTGTCCCATCTATTAATAAGCCCATCAACGCCATCCCCCAACCCATTTCTGTTATAGTGTTTTGATCTTCAGCATTTCCATCTCAATTCAATTCTTCCTTAGAATGTCCATCTCTCTGCTTCCATTGTCTGTTATTGCATATTGTCTATTTTTACCATTAAAGGCTTTAGCATATTAATCATAATTTTAAAGACATTCCTAACCTGATAATTCCAACATTCCTGTCATTTCTGACTGTAGTTCTGAAGATTGTTCAGGCTCTTCAGTATGCCATGTAACTTTTTGTTGAAAAGCAGTCATGATATATTGAGATAAAGAAACTAGTGTATACAGACCTTTAATAATGTAATGGTAAGATGTAGGCAATGTGAATGACCATGTAGTCCTATGATTAGGTGCCAGTCTTTTGCTGGACTGTAAACTTCACCAGCAACACTCAGTTTTCCCTCCCTATTCCATCCCTGCCCTTAGATGAGAAAGGATGTTTGGTAGGGGCTGAAGTTTGGTATTTCCCTATCTCCAATTACATTAGTCACTGTAATACCCCACTGACTTGGGCTTTGGTAAAATGGTCTTGAAGATTGGACTTGTTAAAAAGAACACAATGCTCTGGCATGTTTAAAAAATTTTTCCTTTCCCCCTCCCTCTGCCAGAAGCATGAAGGGCTTTTTCTTCTGATATTCACTAATAGGACCTATTAACGCTCCTAGATGTAATTCAAAAGTTTTAATAGATGACTGAGTCTTCCTGAATTTCTTAGCTTTCTGTGTTTTCCACAGTGAGTTTTCCATAATTCATCAATTATAGCTGTGGCTCACCTTCTCTGCTACTGGTTCTCATGGAGGTTGCTGCGTCAGTCTATTATAATTCCCTGTATTTGCCGAGATGTCTCCGGTTTGGTTTTAGCAGTTTTTCCTGTGACTACACTTCTCTGATAGAGTACCTCCCAAGAGTACCCCCCCACACAAGAGTTTAAGCAATAGTAGATATTTGGGGGATACGTACTCAAACCATATAAATCTACAACTACACCAACTTGAATCTCATTAACATTATAATAAGCAAAAGAAGTTGGACACAAAATAGTGCATATTTTATAATTTCCTTTATAGTAAATCCAAAAATAGGCAAAAATAATCTTAGCTTTTAGAAGGCAGGAAATGTTCACATTTGGAGTATAGCAATCAGGATGCTTTTAGTCATTTATTTATAAAGGTATCTCCCTAAGAAAAATGACCAGGTTGGCTTATAGCTTTAAAGGAGGAGACAAATAAACACACAAGAAAATAAATAAATGACAATTAGTGCAATAAAGGAAATGAAGAGATTGTAGCAAATATTGAGTGTGTGAGTGGAGAAAACACCAGAAAACAACAACAACAATCTTTGGTTATCATAGTCAATATGTGCAGAACCTTTGGTGATTCAAAATTGCTCCATGTCTTCAGGTACTGTAGGTATATACCAAAGGAGGTACTTCAGGTCTAGTGAAGGATGCTGTAGATTGGTCAGGAGGTTGTCATGATCTTTTCAGTAATGCACAATTGTGCAGTGCATAATTACATTCTCTCTAATTATTTTGCTGACCATACCTATCTCTTCTACTGGCATCTGTTCCCCTTTTATATTTCCTCCTCTGTCCCAGAGGAGGTACTAAGCATCATCAAGCATTTGAGGACTTATAATATGTATGGATGATACTAAAAACATCTGTGTGACTGATACTTGACTTTGCTTATGGACTGACATAATTTAAATCTATTTATAAACTGATTTTTGGTAGCTGAGATCCCAATATAGCATGCTTTTTTTAAACTTCAAAAACATTCTTAAATTTTTGGAGGCTATATTTAGGCATCTGGGAAATTTCTTGTATATATTTAATAATGATAGCAAAATCTGTCAATTTAAAAAAGATCCTCATTGTATTGCTATAGTAAATTAATATTGATAGATTGAACTTTAAATTAAATTCTACTTGATCCCAATTTAGTCATCTATCCAAAAGTAGGTCGAATTGTACCAATCTGTCTGTGAAATATCCCTGGGCCCTAGGATAAGTAATGAATCAATAACTAAGCCTTCATCATCACTTTTTTCTTAATTAACTTGTGACCAGAAAAATTCATTTTTTATAATTAGAAACAATTTGTAGAAGCACAAAATGTGTTTACAACATGTTGTTAATGTGCAACAGACTAAGCAACCACTAAGAGATGTAATTCTGATTGATGAGGGAAAGATTCTACTCTAGTTACTCTTGTGCTTCCAAAGTTCTTAGCTTGATTTTAGACCCCTGCATGTTGCTAGCTGTCAGATTACATCATCTGCATGAGAATCAAGTGATCTTAACAAATTGATTTCTCCAGTCTGGTAAGGGGACAACAATTTGAAGTCTCCTTTGAAAAGAGCGATTTTAAATCAACTCTTGACTACTTAGGATTTAATTGCCTAGTTTTCTTTATCCAGGGCTCTGCCCCTCCTCATCCTTACTCCTTGTTTTCCGGCCAATTCACTTCTCATTAATTGAAACCGAAAGGAGGAGGCAGAGTGAGAAAAGAGAAGGAATTTAATTTTTGTCAACTGAACACATTGGTACAACTCTGGGCCTCCTAGTATTTTTATAATACATTGTAGAGCTGATATTCATCAACTGCTTCTGTGAAGTGCTATTTAGGAGAGTGAGAAAAATCACATTTAAATTTGGGTCTTAGGGAAGCAAATTTAAATAGTACAGAAAATGTGATTATTTTCTAAGCTTCAAGTTTATGATTCAATTTATTAAAGTAAAGATTCTGGTATGTCAAGTGGTTAAGTTTTAAAATTCAGTCTGTAATTTTTCTGTTTTGTGCGTAAAGTAATTTCTTGGGTTATGTATTTGGGAAAAAAAGGATTTTTCATCCAAAATGAGGCATATCTTTGAGAATGGATGGTATCTATGTCTAAATACACTGCAATTAATTTTTCTTTCCTTCCAACATGAAATTATGGTCAGAAAAATAAGAGCTTACATAAGACTGGATTTTGATCAAAAGAAAGCCCATGATTCATATATATTTATGTATATCCATAAACACAGAAAATAATAGCAGTGCAACTTGAATAAGGGAGGAACATGAAACACAGGAAATAAATTCAACACAAAGTCTCATTGTTTCTAATCTTTTGCATAGTGAAGGAAACTGAGGGATACTTTTAACTGAATTCCATCAAATTAATGATTGAATGAATAACTCAAAGTTTGAAGTATATAAATAGTCTTAATTTTTAAGCTAATTCCTGTACTCACTAAGTATTGAGATCCTCCTCATATTCAAGGTACTCCTCTTCCACTGAAGAGATACAGACAAGCTCCTGTCCACGGAACTTTCACTATGACATGAAATGACTAAGGAATACCACTCTTGGGAAAACCCAACAGTGCAACACTAGAGAATAGAGCACAAAAATTGCCTTCCTGATTAACTGCCAAAGTTCCAGCACTCCTGTGGGTGGCAGGTTGATTGCCTAGACAGGTATAAATCAAGCATTCTCTTGATACATGTTTTGCCTTTTTATTGATAAAAAATGCTTGGGGGCACACAAGTTGGTACCGGTTGGATCCCCTCAAACATCATTACTTTTTTGTTGAAAAGGAAGGGCAGCCTGAACACAGAAGGCTACCATTCCCTAATAAGATTTTTTAAAGAAAGAACTCATAATGGATAAAGCATTGTGTAAATACCGTAGGGAATGCAATAAAAGTAGAAGGCAGATAGATACCTTTCCTTCCAGTCAAGTGTAATTTGGTGAAGATGATATAACTACAAGAAATAATAATCAATGCTAACACAGACTTTTCTTTAGAGTTTGTGACAAATTTTCATATATATACTTTACATATGTTTTAGTTTGAAAACAATTCTTAGGTTGAATAGGAAAATGACATTATTATAGAAGAATTTATAGAAGAAACTGACCCTTAGCAAAAATAAATGACTTTTCGAAAATCACAATGCCAGGGATATGGAACAAGACTTAACTTGGTTTTTCCTACTTACTGGTCAATTATATATATATTTTTTACCACATCTTGCTCTTTTCCATAAAAATGTTGATGATATTGTATATAGACTCTCACTCATATATTCATATATTTATTTTGTCAGCCACTGCAAAAAATGATAGGGATTAAAAAATGAGTTATTGTCTGCTCTCAAGGTATCTATACATATTAGAATAGCATTTCATCTCTAATAAAACTCTTCACAAAAATGATAAAATCATCACCACATCATATGCAATGTGTCATTACATTTTGCTGATGAGGAAGCCGAGGCTTAGAGGAATTTAATAATCACCTTAGATCAGAAAGTTGGTAGGGGCTCAGGAAGGGTAAAGCATTTCTTAAGTGTAAAATGAGTACAAAAATATAGGACTCTAGCAGTAAACTTTGTTGTACATGCAAGTCTCTATCACTCAGAAAGTTTCAGCATGCACTAGCACACATTTTTTAAAAGATTTCATAGTACACATGTGCTACTGCACTAATGGTAGATACACTATAAATCAAACCAAAATTAACATGTAAAAAAGGTGAAATGAAAAGGAAATACAAACAGAAGCTTTACTATTTACTTCCTGTACTGCAATGGATTATTTTGCATATACTTGAAGGTACACATACTTTTTTTTTGGAGATCACTGTTGTAATAGACAATGATTTTTTTTTTTCTTCCAGTACAGGAAATTGAACCCAGGCGCAGTTAACCATTGAGTCATATCCCCAGGCCCTTTTTTACACTTTATTTAGAGACAGGGTCTCATTTGAGTTGCTTAGGGTCTCACTGAGTTGCTGGGGATGGCTTTGAACTTGCGATCCTCCTGCCTCAGTCCACCAAGCTGCTAGGATTACAAGTGTGCATCACCATGCCCAGCATAGACAATGATTCTAAACAAGTATTTGAAGAGGAATAGTCAACATAGGTAGGTGGTGCAGTGGAGGTGGTGCAAGTTTTTCATGCTCACTTCTACCAGTGTGTTTCTGGGTTATACTTTCCAGTTTTTGACAACCTGACAATCAAAAAATTTGAATGCCAATAATTATATACAGGAAAATTTTGAATAAATGAATGTTTACTGTAGACGCACAATAAAGACACAATAAAGAGAAATACTTAAATATCATTTCATTCATGTGACAATCACCTAAATCCTTTTTTTAAAACTCAAAAAGCAGAGTCCTTGAAACTTAGAGACATTTTATTTCAATTCTCTATTAGCTATTAATATAATTTGTGCAGTCACAATAGCAGAACCATTCCATGAAAACCATTTCCACTCATGAAGAAGAGTCACTTTTTCTTCTACAACAAACACTTTAACTGAGATCCATTTCAATTACTTCTTTATAATTTGTTCAAACTCTTCCTCAAGAAAAAAATTCCACTTCAAACACAGTAAAATTGAAATTCAATTTTTTAGATGTTAACTCAGTGAATACTTTTTACCAAGAAAGAAAAACAAACTTTAATTCATTCTTTCTTTGAAGGATCTAAGGCATGTAATTTAGAAGTATACAATCTTTTCGTTAAATCCCAAACCTAACACACACCCTTCCCCCTTACATAGTCACATACTCCTTCTAAAATTAAAGAAGTAGCCAAATAATAAATGAAAGTTTCCATCTGTGCCATTGTATTACCCAATTTCAGAAGGCAAAATTTACAGTACATTTTTTGGGCACGGCAACTCTTGGAATTTTGCAACATGTTGGTTTTCCTTGGCCCCTATTAAGTCAGGACAAATTACTGTGAAAATGAAAATATGGTTTTTTAAGGAATAATGATGTCTCCATGTTAGACTAAGACTCTTTGAAAAACTAATTGAACATAGTTAAGTCTTGAAAAAGACTTTTTCAAAGTTCAACAACAAAGACCATTCAAAATTGAGTCACTGTGCAATTTTTGGGAATATTTCATCATGAATAGAGAGCTCAGTTATAATTCATTTATTTAACACTTCCATTCAAGAAGAATTGTATCTTCCTTCTGGCTTATGTCAGAAAAATTTTGAGATGATTTTTTTTTTTTAATGCTGTGTTGGGGATTGAACCCAGAGCTAGCACATTTGATATGATTATCAAAATAAATATTAGGAATTAACAAAATGCTAAGTCAGGTAATAAAATGAATAAATAGAAATATTTTGAGGACATAATAATTTACACTACAGGATGATGATGTAAGAGCCATTATTCCAAGACAAAAAGCCATCTGAGCTTTTAAGGCATACATACTTTTCAATGCCTTCCTCACTTACTACATCCCTCTGCATACAGGAAAGTTTGCATTAGGAAATGTTATTCACTGTTCATTGGATAACAGTTTTTTGTTTTGGTAATACTTTGCCAACAAAGGCATTAAAAAGCTGGAAAAGTATGGAAAACAAGTAGCAAACATTGGAAACTTCAGAGGTAAGTACAGGTTAGACAGACCTAGCATCACAGTCCACAACTTTTTTTCCAAAGTCACTAATTTCAGGTTCCACATCTGTGAAAAAGGAGCAAAACCAACCTTTGTCTCAGAATGTAATCGTGAGACCTGAAAGAATTATTCATGTAAACACATAATACTGTGCATAACATGCAATGTGTATGATTAGCTGTAATTATTCTACAAGAATAAGTCACCATAGAGTAAAAATGGACCTATCCCCTGATTCAGTGCTCAGTCCACTGTTCACCCTAATTAACTGCAAGCTGTTAAAACTACACTGGGGTTTCCACCTGTGTATATAATTGAACATGATGATTACCAACAGAGGTGTTTATCAGAATGAAAACTTCCAAGCTCTTGTCTAGGATTCTGATTTGGCAACTGCACCAGTAAAAACCTCACAGATGATCCTGATGTGTGGTTAAGAACTACTCATCTAGCTTATGTGGCAATAAGGAACTGGGCCTGCTTTTTATTTCTGAAATCTCTAGTTTAATCAGGGCAAAGCTACATTTGCCTTAGTTGCTGCTATTACTGTGTGAACTTTCTTTGCTTCCGTGGAATCAGAAGTTGGAATATGCCATGTGACTGCAAAAATCAAAGGAGCAGCTCTGCAACTTCATTTGTTGATGGTTTCTTCTACTGTGTTTCTGGCCTGACATTAACTTATGCTCTTCAGAGGGTTTGCAACTAGAGAAAAGGCTCCTACAAGACAGGACTCTTAATCCAGGTTTAGCCCCAAGACATGAAGAAGTAATTCATAGTTCAAATGTGGCATACATGATTTCAAATGAATGCGGTCTCAAATAAACAATTTGTTGAAGTGGGAGTCCACATCCATATTAAAGGAATTAGGCAAAACACATTATTTTTCTCCTATTGTTACCATCAATGTGTTGTTTAACAAAAACTGATAAATGGGTAGTCATTTTGCTGAAGCAAGTTTGTGCATCTCCAATAGAGAGTGGGATCCTTTGATTCCCTTTCCATCATAGAGTAGGCTTAATGTTTAGAGATTCCTGATTGGCTCAGTGGAGGGAAAAAAGAAAAGAAAACCCCACATAATTTTGTGTAGAGATTTTTCCATTTTAAAATAAATGATCCCCCCAAATTGAATAGAAAGTAAAAAGGGTATAATTATTTTTTAATTCAATGTTTATTTAAATTTGGTCCTAGCACAAAAATCATTTGAGACTTATTAAAAATACAGATATCTGAGACTCCCCCGGATCTACTGAACAAAAATTTGTCAGTAAGGTGCCAAAATATATTTTTCAAGATTGTTATATAATATGTAAATTGTTATATAAGGATGTAAAAATATTACATAAAAATTCATCCCCAAGTAGTTCTTATGGAGTGTTATACTTTAAGATGATAAACTAAGTCAAATTTTTCTTTCAGTTCTGAAGGTAAATATTCATTGGTTCCCTTTTTAGCTGTTCACAAAAAACAATGTAGACAGCTGAAGCAGTTGATTATAAGTTTTCAAGGAATACTGAGAAAATGAAAGATAATAATATGTTGTCATGTAATGTTATTTAGTCTGAATTACCTATACAAAGACCTTAATTCTGTGTATTACCTTTCTTATGTACAAAATGAGGAAAAGTCAGAGATTAATAGACTGAATTATTTACATGAGATACATACATGGCAAAATATGAATTGGAATTCACAGACTGACAAAATGCTGGGCCTACCTGTGGAAGAACAAAAATTTATTTTCTCTGACTCTGATTTCAACAGAGTTAAAGAGTAAGCCATTAAGCTACTCATTTGCACTTGTGAGCAATACCCCAACTCATCTCTTCAAATGGCATTAAGGCAGTAAGTGTGGTTGAGGAGGAAGGGAATGACTGGCAGTGATAATTATACTTGAATACTAGAAACATTAAATAGAATACTAGAATTTAATAAAATTAAATAGAATACTAGAAAATTAACTAGAGATGCCAGGTGTGATGGTACATGCCTTAATTCCAGTGACTTGGGAGGCTGAGGCAGGAGGTTCACAAGTTTGAAGTCAGCCTTAGCAACTTAGTGAAGTCCTAAGTCACTTAGTGAGATTCCGTCTCAAAATAAAAAAATAAAAAGAACTGGGAATGTAAGTTTAGTGGTAAAGTGCCCCTGGGTGCAATCTTCAGTATAAAAAAAAATTAACTAGATCTAACATACTCTAATAATAATAATAAAAAAAAAACCTATAAGATAAATCTTGTAGGGCACACTGACATGTCCAACAAATAAAAAATCAAGGTTTTAGTCTTTCAGATATAAAGATGAGAGCCACTTCCATTTGATGTGCATTTTTATGCACATTAAAAGTAAAGACAACTGGACCTTAGAAGTGGTTAGAGTAGGATTGCAGGATAAAAGGTTAGCAGCAAAAAATGTCAATTGCTTTCTGTATACCAGGAATCAACAAGTGGAATTTGAAATTAAAAACGTAATAACAATTGTTGTGGTTTAATTGCTTTACTTGTGTCCCCTGATGGCCCATATGTTAAAGGCTTGTTTCCCAGGGTGGTATTACTGTGAGGCACTATGGACTTTTAAGAGGTGGGGACTTGCAGGAGGTCCTCAGGTCACAGGGTATGCCCTGGAAAGGAATCATGGGACCCCAGTCTCTTTTTCTCCGTTCCTGGTTTGAGATGTAATGGTTTGCTCTATAGGTGCTTCAGACATGATGTGCTGCCATCTACCTATCCTCACCAGAGGTAAAACAAAGTCCCCTCCCAATCCTGAACTTTGACCCTTCAAAACTCTGAGCTTAACAAATCTTTTTTTTATATAAGTTAGCTGTTTTAGGTATTTTGTAGTAATGCAAAGCTGACTAGTATATTCATTTACATCGAAATCACTCAAAATGAAATACTTAGGTATAAATTTAACAAAATATGCACAAGATCTATACTAGGAAAAACTACAGAACTGATGAAAAATATTCAAAAAGAACTAAACAGAGATCTTCCATGTTCATGGAGAGAAAGACAATATTGTCAAAGTGTTAGTGTCTCCCAATTTGAGCTACAGATTCAATGTAATCTAAACCAAAATCTCAAAAAGTTATTTTGTGAATCTTGACACACTGATTCTAATGTTTGTATGAAGAAGCATAAGACCCAGAGTAGTCAAGAAATACAAGAACAAAATTAGAAGACTGACACTGTCCAGTAATCAAGTCATTAGGCTATTGTTGCAAGTATTTATAAATAAATCGATGGAACAATATAAAGAACCCAGAAACAGATCCACATAAGTACAGATCTTTAACAAAGCAGCAAAAGCAATAAAATAGAACAGATTGTCTTTTCAACAAATTGTGCTGAATAACTGTACATCCACAAACAAAAATCAATCACAAAAATTATTTCAGTAATGGGCCACAGGCATAAAGGCAAAATGCAAAACTATAAAACTCCTAGAAGATAACATAAAGGGGTATGAAAGGATGAATAGGTAAGAACTGGGAATGGAGGAATGAACTGGCAAACCACAGAGGATTTTTATAGCAATGAAACTACTCTGTATGATACTATAATGGTCAATATATGTCATTTTAAATTTGTCCAAACCTATAGATGAATGTACACCACTAATACTGAACCCTAAGGTAAAACATGGATGGTAGGCAATAATAAAGGGTCAATGTAATTTCATCAGTTGTAACAAATATATCCCTTGGTGGGGATGATGCTAATGGGTAGGTTATCCATGTATGGGGCAGGGTTTATGTGGGAAATCTCTGTACCTTCCTTTCAATTTTTTCTGTGAATGTAAAACTACTCCAAAAAATAGTGTCTATTTTTAAAAAAAGTCAAGACATGCCAAAGTAAGTTTATAAATTTACGGTATACATTTAATGAAATCATCTTTTAAAGACTTGTAATACAATGCAATATACTTGTTATTCATAAGATGAAGAGCTTATCTGAAAAGTCAAGATACCCTGATGTTGTAGTAATGGGATGTAAGTTGAATTAATAACACTTTGATTTCAATCACATCAGTGTATTTTAAACTATGGATAACTTTATTTGAAGAGTAAAGTCAAGCTGTAAATTTAGAGCTCTTCCTAAGAGTGAAGCTGCACTAGTCACCTCTTCTTGCTATAACAAATTACCACAAACTCAGTGGCTTAAAGCAACGTAAACAATACAGTGCTGAATATCAGATGTCTGAAAATGGGTTGGCAAGGCTGCACTCATCTGGGAAGTCTAGGAGAAAAATTTGTTTCTTTGCATTTTCCAGCTTCTAGAGGTTGCTGGATTTCTTTGCTTACCGCCCTGTCTCACTTAGACTCCTTCTCTAACTCTGACCTATTTTTTGTAAGACTCGTCATGATTTTGTAGGGCCCATTTGGATAATCCAGAATATTTTCATCATCTCAATATCCTTTATCTTAATCAAATCTGTAATATCCTGTAGCAATTTAAGGTAATCTATTCATAGGTTTGGGGATTAAGACATGGGCATCTTAGGGGAGCTATTATTCTGCCTACCACAGAGATCTAGAACAAAAACTGTTGTACCCAAAGAAAACAAAATCATCCAAGTCGATCACAGTAAAGCCCAAAGAAGCCTTTATTTTAGCTGGGCAGCGGCAACCTCCCTTACTCCTAAAAGCGGGTTCTGGGGGATCCCACATTAATTGTGTCATTGCCAACTTTTATAGGGCTCCGTTGGGATTAGGGCGGGGTATAGGGCATGGGAGGGTTTGGGGTTGGGCTGTAGGGAGGGGGGATTAGGTTGGGACTGACTTTCTCCTGGTGGCACTGGAGAATCTTTCTGGGAAGTATAACAAAACTACTCCAAGAATTTATAATATTTTCATTTCTCAAGATTCTTTCTGAAATCTCATATTAGCTGTTGATGGGTGATTGATAATTATGAACTAGCAAATACTCTTCAGTTATCACTAATTTATTCTATCAGCAATTCATTCAGTAATTGTTAAGTTTTTGTTTCATTTCAGGATCTGGGCACACAACCCAAATCCAAAAAGCAAAGCAAGGTCCTGCTCTTGTGGTTTACCTTTCTGGGACCTAATACAATAATGCTCTGGCATTCCAAACACTCCACTATATTTTCATGGTAAACACCGCCAAGGACGGTACTAAATAAGGGCAAAATATGCTTCAGGACTGGGATTCCTCAACTCTGGAAGCACTTCTGTACAAGGGCCTGAAGGCTGCCCTACCACTGACTGCAATCTTACCAGTCTCTTAAACATTGCGTTTCTCCTTTTGTAAAAGAAACACCGCAATCCCAGGATTCTTCTCCTGGAGGATAAAGGAGATGTGTGGTCAAGTGCTCAGCAATTAGTATTGGTTCTTTGACTCTCTGGTTCCAGAAAAGTGCCTGCTCCTTAAGGTCACCTGAGGATCTTTAAAAACATTCCAAAACCCAGTTCACACAGGAGACCAATTAAATTCCAGTAGTTGAGGGTGGAATACAGGCTGCAGGATGCTCTCCACAGGTGTTGATGTTTTATAACATTTGCTAGTCGAGGGTGTTTACTCTAAGTGCAACTAGAAAGCCTCAGGAGCTTAATGAAATTAAAATAATGGAGGGGCATACACTCGGTTCCATACTGAATGCATAAGATATATAATATATAAAATTTGGTAGCAGGAATTAAACCCAGGAGTGCTTAACTACTGATCCACATCCCCAGATCATTTTATTTATTTATATTTATGTCGAGACAGGGTCTAGGTAAATTGCTGAGGCTGGCTTTAAACTTGCGTTCCTCCTGCCTCAGCCTCCTGAGTGGCTGGGATTACAGGCCTGCTTCCTAGCGCTCGCCTTGCCTTCCACATATCTTAAGAGGAGAGAGGAATGGGGCAGAGTCCTGACTGACCTCTGTTGCGTGTGCACTGTTAGTGTAAGGGGCCCTTAGGTATGTAAGGACAAACACCGGCGCCAGGCTGGGCTTGCCGGGGGAGAAGCTAAAAGCCGGGAAGCCAGCCCCGCCGGGGGCGCTGGGCCGGGTGCAGAGGCCAGAGAAGACAGGCAGGCTCAGCTGCGGCCGCGGCTTTTTCTCTCAGGGCCAGCCACGGCGGGGTCCTGAGGCTCAGGGCGCACTTGGTCCTCAGCCCACGCCGCGACCCCAGCCGAGGGCCCTAGCAGCCGCGGGGCGCTGCGGGCAGGGACTCGCAGGGCTCGCCGAGCCACCCGCTGCCGTCATGGAGCCGGGACCGCGCGGCGGCTCCAGGCCCGCAGAGCCGGGGCCTTGCCTGAGCAGCCCGTGCGGCGCGGACCAGGCGGCCTCGGCCTCGGTGCTGAGTGCTGCCTGGGCTGAGCCCGGGAGCCGCACGCTCGCTGTGGCCGCCGTGTTGCCGGCGGGGGGGTGCGGGGAGAGGATGGGCGTCCCCACCCCGAAGCAGTTCTGCCCCATCCTGGAGAGGCCGCTCATCAGCTACACCCTGCAGGCCCTGGAGAGGTAAAGCGGCGCCGGGCGTGTCTCCGCAGAGTCCGGGGCCGGCCTCCCGCGCCCAGCCCTGCGGCTCCACTGGCGGCGCCGGAGCTTTCACCTCCGGGTACTGCTGGGCCGGATCCCCGGGTTCGGTCTTTCCGCCAGTGCTTCAGAGACCGGCAGCTGGCCTTTTAACAGATGAACAGGGACGCTGAAGCTGCACTCAGAGCCCTTTACGGGTTCAGATAACGTGGCTGGGGGGTGGCCGAAGTCCAGCACGTGAAGCTGGATTCGCTGAGCGCAGGGGCTGGGGCGGAGGGGCATTGGGTCCTACGCGTGGCCCCTGTGGGGCCAAGGAGAAGCTGTTCTAGGAGCGTGTCTAGCGCGCACTCTGCGCATGTGTGCAGCGTGGTAGTCGAAGCACTTCCAGTTTTCTAAGCGTTTTTTCCTTCACTCACAAAAGTAGACTGAGCGCCTTCTGTTGTGTGAGAGAGAGAGTATGCCGGTTACCAAAGTGCTGGAGGTGGAGAGGGGAGCAGACCAAACGTTTCAATAGTGGAAAAGGAATAAAGGGCGCAATTGAAGTCAATAGACTATTTATCTTTTTTTTTTTTTTTTTTTTTTTTTTTTTTTTTCTAGTTCGAGGAATGGTGGAAGGCTGTCTTAAGGACGTAGTAGCGAGGAAGTGAAAAAGGAAGGGATATGTTAGTTTTGCTATTAGCATCAAGTAATGTGATAGATGGGGAGAGACTGAAGGAGTTGGGAAGCATCAGGATCACGAACCCTGTAGTTTTGCTAGGTGTTTAAACATCTTTTTCAAGCCAGTGAGGTAGTTAAGTTAAACCCTTGGATTGAAGTGAACCATCTGCATTTCAAAGATAGGTGACATCCTTCAGCATAAACAGCCTTTTCAGGAGGCCATTGTCCTTGGCATGTTATCCAGAAAGGCACCCCCCACCCCAATTCAGAAGCCAATGGGCCAAAAATTGTTGCTTCTTAGTTTATTTTACTTTCTGAATATTGTCATTTGGAAAAGGAAAGCGTAAAGAGCTATAATCACCTTTGATGAATGTAATCAGGCCAGTGGTTACATCTGAAACTCATACAGACTTTGAAACTGTTCCAGTTCCTACCTCTTGTTTCTCAGCGGTGAAGTCAAACACTCTATAGGCACACACCTAAAATGTTCTAGTACCCTAGAGATGGTAACAACTTATCTCAAATATGCAGGTAATCCTATGGGACATAATGGATCTTGGCCAGCCAGGATCACTGTCTACTTGGTAATTAGATGGAGGGGATTATAGTCATTTATACATTTAACATTCCTTCCCTTGGAAAAAATCTACTGGCATTTTTTTTTTTTCATCTTCTGAGATAGCCTGAGCTAGGTGGACCCTAAAAAAATTATAAAGTAAAAGTGTTTGGAAAAGTCTTGTTTAAAAAAAAAAAAAAAAAAAAAAAAAATTTCTATTTTCACTTAATTGATAACAGCAGTCATGAAATCTTAATAGTCTATCAAGGGAATTGAAGTATAAATTATAATAGGTTATGACTTAAAGAGACTTTTTTTGGTCCTTTCACTAACAACTGAGATCAGGAGTATCAGTCCCTTATGTAACTATTGCGGGTGTCTTTGTGTGTGTGTGTGTGTGTGTGTGTGTGTGTATGTGTTTTAACTATTGCTTTTCGATTTGAGTTTCTACTAGGAAATGTTGTTCCAAGAAATCATGCAACAGTGGTATTATCGTCAGGGGCATGAAGTGCTGACAGTCTATAAAATTCACTGTTGATCAACTCATGTATCTAAATTTTATTGTTTAGAAAAATGCACTGCCTGGATCTGGAGTAACACTTTATTTTGTCCCTCATAATCTTCAACTAGAGTCCCCCCCAAAGCTGCAGCAGGAGAGTTCCCTCAAGGGTTTACCTGAAATCCTCCCAAGATGGGGCTGGTTGGAATTCCAAAGAAAAGCACTAAATATCAGACATCAGTCCAAAGCATTTTTTTAGGGGAGTTTACAGAGTACTGTAAACTAAGCTTATCCTCAGGACACAGTGAAAGTGATGTTCTACCAAGGTTTCTCCATGAAACAGTCAGGGTTGGGGTTAATGAGAGTTTAAGGAACTTTAGCTCAGGTTTGGCACTATTTTCTTTTGCCCCTCTGGGAAACAAACATCTTTATCAGTGTTTGTGAATGTTCAAGGCCCTGGCATGGGCTGAAACCTGCTGGGAAAAACTTGCAGCTGACTGGGTCACAGAATGGCAAGGTGTTCTGATTTTTCAGGGGAAGAAAAAAAAAGTTGGAGGAGAGGGGAACTGGGGGATTCTAGTGAACTAAAAATTCCTGCCAGTAATGTGATTTCTGGTTTCATATACCTAAGGAAAGAAAATGTCATTTAGGAGGGTGGGTTTGTCTGGAATAACCAAAAAATGAATAAGGTAACAACTACAAGAACAAGATAGGTCAATTTTGTCCCTGTTTATTCATAGATGTGGAATGGGAATTCCCCTGAAGGTAGATGGGAGCAAGATCTGGCCAGGCTTTTCCCATAACTGCTGAGGTTTCGTGAGCTGTCCTATGTGGAGGACCCTGCTTTAGAAAACTTATTCATTGATGTGATTCATGCTCAATCAACAACAGCATTATTGTAATTGGCCTTCCCATATAAATCTGAGGCTGAGGTACTGTCCAATTGGTAAGCAATCCAGACCTGCAGAAGATGCACTGGATCTACTGTCGTAGGAATTCACTTCCTTGACTCTGAGTAAGAATGGCCAAAAATGGCCTCTTTCTTGATCTTGTAGTTTTCATCTTGTCCATTTTTTGGCAATTCTAGACTAACCAACCCTCCTAAGTGACATTTTTTTTAAAAAGTATTTGTTACTTGTAACCGTATTGTGTGCCATCATATATTAATATATTGGCATTCCAACCCACATTTCTGTCTCTTTAAGAGTGAATTAGTGCCTTTGTAACAACTCCAGGTACATTTGAAAAACAGTTTTGCAGATCCACGTGTAGACAGTGGAAACTCAAATCTTGCAATTTGAGGTTTGGTTGCTTTCTTTTTTTTAAGGCCTTTAAAGTTTTATTTTCTTGTCTGTCCTTTCGCTCCTTTCTACATTTTATTAATTTTTATTTGTTCCAATTAGTTGTACATGACAGAAGAATGCATTTATATATTTTGACAAATCATACATAAATGGAGTATAATTTCACATTTTTTTGATTGTACATATTGTAGAATCACACCAGTGGCGTGAATATATATGTACATAGGGTAATTATGTCCGATTCATTCTACTATCCTTCCTACCCCCATACTCCTCCCCCTCCGTTCACTCTTTTTTATTTTTTTTAAT
>JAJEJO010004630.1:344731-405491 GCA_020662805.1 Glaucomys volans
CCCCCCCCCCCCCCCCCGCATTATGCATCATCATTCATTTATCAGAGAGACCATTCAGCTTTTGGATTTTTGGGATTGGCTGATCTCACTTAGCATAACAGTCTCCAACATCATCCATTTATGTACAAATGCCATAATTTTATTCTTCTTTATGGCTGAGTAATATTCCATTGTGTATATATACCACAGTTTCTTTATCCATTCATCTACTGAAGGGCATCTAGGTTGATTCCATAATCTAGCTATTGTGAATTGAGCAGCTATGAACATTGATGTGGCTGCATCACTGTAGCAATCTGATTTTAAGTCCTTTGGGTATAGGCCAAGGAGTGGGATAGCAGGGTCAAATGGTGGATCCATTCCAAGTTTTCTAAGGAATCTCCACACTGCTTTCCTGAGTGGCTGTACCAACTTGCACTCACACCAGCAATGTATGAGTGTACCCTTTTCCCCACATCCTCACCAACACCTGTTGTTGCCTGTGTTCTTAATAAAAGACATTCTAATTGGGGTAAGATGAAATCTTAAGGTGGTTTTGATTTGTATTTCTCTTATAATGAGTGATGTTGAACATTTTTTCATAAATCTGTTGATTGCTTGTAGATCTTCCTCTGTAAAGTGTCTGTTCATTTCCTTGGCCCATTTATTGATTGGGTTATTGGTGTTCGTGGTGTAAAGATTTTTGAGTACTTGGTAGATTCTGGAGATTAGTGCTCTGTCTGAAGTGTGTGTGGCAAAGATTTTCTCCCACTCCGTTCACTCTTTTACCTAATATAAAGTAACTATTCCACCCTAGTCTCCTCCGCCCATTGTGAATTAGCATCTGCATATCAGAGAAAACATTAACGTACACCTGTTTTTTTTTTTGGGTTTGGCTTATTTTGCTTAGCATATTATATTCTCCACCTCCATCCACTTGGAAATTTGCAAATGCCATATTTTTATTCTTCTTTAAAGCTGAGTAATATGCCCATCTCTCTCTCTCTCACACACGTATATATATTATGATATATACGTGTGTGTGTATATACGTATATAAAATCACATTTTCTTTATCCATTCATCTGTTGAAGGGTACCTAGATATGTTCCATAGTTTAGTTATGCAGTTGAGCTGCCATAAATATTGATGTGGCTGTGTCACTGTAGTATGCTGATTTTAAGTCCTTAGGGTATAAACCTCAGAGTGGGATAACTGGGTCAAATGGTGGTTCCATTCCAAGTTTTCTGAGAAATTTCCATACTGTTTTCCATAATGATTGCACCATTTTGAATTCCCACCAGCAATATGTGAATGTACGTTTTTCCCCATATCCTCACCAACACTTTGCTTGTATTCTTGATAATTGCCATTTTGATTGCAGTGAGATGAAATCTTTCTTATTGCTTAGAAAATCAGTGGAGGTCCATGTTTAGTTATTGTTTAATATACCAAGGTGTTTTTTTCAATATGTCAAACTTACATGTATTTAACTTTCTTTTTTTCAACTTGTTTTCTTGTGTGCTTGAAACAACTGTTTTGTTCTACAACCTATTTTTTTTTTTTTTAAATATACTGGGAATTGAACTCAAGAGTATTTTTCCACTGAGCTCCATCCCCAGCACCCTTCCCAACTTTAAAAATTTTGAGATGGGGTCTCATTAAGTTGCTGAGGAGGCTGCCCTTGAACTTGCACTCCTTCTGCCTCACCCTTCTGAGTCTATCCTACTATATTTCTGTAAACCACTGCAAGTTCTGTTGAATGAGCTAGATTAGAAGTAAATACACGAATTAGTCCAAATGAGCAATATTTATCATGTAAATTAAGCAGAGGTAGTAGGAATGGAATGGAGAAGACAGGAGAAATATTTAAGAAGTAGAATTGATTAGTCTCAGTGCGTAACTGGATTAGGGATTCAGAGAAAGTTATAGGATGCTTTTAGTGAGTGATCAGATAGATGAAGTTAACCTTTTTTTTTGTCTTAAGGCTTTATTTAGAGGGTCAAATCTAAGTCAAGGAAAGGAATAGGGCGACTGCATTTTGTACAGGTCACATGATTAGAAGATTTTATTGTGTTCCCACAGGCCCCATCAGATTTGTTCAAAACAAGTAGGGTGAAGCTTGATAGCTGGAACACTTCACAGGCCATAGTAAAGAAACTTGACATTGGGAAGGCAATCAAGAACAGGCTGTTGCATCAATTCTGTATTTTGGTGCTAAAACATCAGATTAGGTATGGAAACCCATAGACAATGGCCACAGTGCAGTTCAGAGGCCACATTTTAACCCAGGCTGTTCTGATATGAGCAGCAGCTGCCACTGTCCCTTTGAGGTTGAATTTATGTAGCCTGGATTAGAACACTTGGGAGGTGTTAATAGGGTTTGATTTTTTTTTCCCCATGTTTTTAGAAAAAGCATTTGTTTAAAGGTTCTGTTTTCAACTGAACTAATTAAACTGTCAGAGCAGAGTACTGTTTATAAGTAGTAATCATTGCTCCAGAAGAAAATAAATTGTCAGATATTAAATTTCTTCCTCAAAATGTCTGTAGGTGTTATGGAGCTTGGGGCTAGATTTATATTTGTCTATGGAATGTGCTAGGAAGGAAATAATCAAGTGTACTTGATAGAAATAGGCTGCTGGGGGTTTGGTGTAGACTTGCCTTCAGCTAAGAGGTATACTAGATGCCTTTACTCAGCAAATATTTGTTCTGTAGGCACTGTGTGAGGTACTTAAGATCTTTTTCAGTCCTGTGATTTTACATTATTAAAAGCCTTTTACAGTATTAAAATTTAATTCTATAACTAGAAAAGAATGTGAATAAATCCTTTGAAATACAAAAAGTACTTATAACAGCTTGCAAGTATTGGGTATATCCTTGGTTATTGAATAAAATAGCATAATAGGCCTGTTTTTTCTCAAGTGGTCTCAGTGTTTTCTAAACTTTTGTGGAACTTTTTCCCTGGTTATGTGCTGTGCATTTTAACTTTTCTAGTATCTGTCATTTACCCAATGATGTTGGTCTTACTACATTGATTTCATGACACACTAATGGGTCTTGAAATCCAGTTTGAGGAACACTGGTTTAAAACATTATAATTAGACCTTCATATATTGTTTGAAGTAGTCTAAAGCCACAAGTATATTTGTAATTCATATCTACTTTGCTCTCTTTGGAACATAGAAAATTGTTTTATAGCTATTTTGAAGCAATCTAGTAAAATTTAATCTCATTCATTCACTGAAGAGATATTTGAAGATTTTTTCCTATGATGTCCCTTCATTTAATAATCTAAAATTTTTTTTGGTACCAGGGATTGAACCCAGGGGCACTTAACCATTGAGCCACATACCCAGCCCTTTTTATATTTATTTTTCACTCAGTTGCTGAGGCTGGTTTGGAACTTGTGATCCTCCTGAGTGGCTGGGATTTCAGGTGTGCACCATCACACCTGAAATGGTCTACCTTTTAATTCTTTAATATCCAGTTCAGTGTAATTTTTTCTAATTAAAAATAGCTATATGATCTCTTTAAAAGTTGCTGTAATGTATTTTTGTTTTTTTCTAGTGGAATATGCTATGAAAAGTAACAGGTGAATAGCTTGAGGGATAAATTAAACTGTTAAGTTCACTTTATAGGAAGATCCTCCCACTGATTTAATTGAACATGTATGATAACTCTTCTAAAAAAAAAAAGGCAGTGTGATGTCACATTAAATAATTGACACATATAGATTGCTTTCTATAACTTCTTAGAATTTAAAAATAGTTTTTGTATCCCTAATCAAATATTCATTTATTTAGCAGACATCGGACTTGTGATCTTTGACATAGGAAATGCTGTCTTCATTTTTTTATCACCAGTGTCTAGCATAGTACCTGGAAAGTACTTGGTGTTTACTTGATGTTTGTTGAATGACTCAATGAATACAATGGTTAAAGGAATACCTACTTTGGCTTGAGTTCTTAAAATTTTTAAGAAAATTGGCTTTTTGGCTAGAAAATCAGCAGTGTCATATGGTTCAACCTTAGTAACATAAATTAAGTCCTAGAGGCAAAAGACCCAGAATTGTTTTCTCTCCTGGATGTTATACCTTCCCTCTAAGACAGTGTTAGCTCATTTCCAGAGGTTAAGGGTATGAGCTCCAAAGTCAGATTGGGACTGCAGCCTCCTGGTCCCTCATTTTCTAGCTGTGTAATCATGGATAGGTCATGGCCTCTGTGTCCTCATCTATAAAATTGAGATAACAGTGATTGGCCCCATAGGGCTGATGTGGATACAAAGTAAATATCGCAGGCAGAATGCTCTAACAGTCAATGACAGTTAGCAAGCATTCCATATTTCTTAGCTGTTGTTTTTATGATTAGTATTACTGAAAGCCAAATATGTACCAAGTCTGGGGAGGAGGCTGCTTTCTGTGAGGTGGCAGCTTCACAAGGGTGATAGAAAATTATTACTAGAATGTGGTATGATATATAACAAGACTAGAGATGCAACCTAGTGGAGAGTAGGAGTCTGAACCCAGCTGGCAGTCAAAGAAACCTTCTTTGGTGGGGCCTGTGTCTGAAGTGAGATAAGAGCAAGTAGGATTCAGACAGGATGGATGGGACTGGGGAGAAAGGTGGGTATGAGCAGTGTTATGGCAAAGAAAGCAGTACAAGCAGAGAGCTGTGGGTAAGAGAATGCAGTGCCCTCTCTTCAGGGAACATCTGGGTGTGAGAGGAAGAGCAGCATGGAAGAAAGGAAGTCTATGTGGCAAGTTGGCTGAGGTCAGGTCTCCAAGGGCCTTGCTCCAGAGCAGAGTTTGGCCTCAGAATTCACACTTGAGAAAGATCATTCAGAAGTGGCAAGAATGGCTTGTGTTGGGATAAGATGAGAGGGAGAAAGCTAAGAGGCTTGATTCATTAAATTATGGGGGAGATGAAATTATGGGAGAATGATGGCTGCTTGCTATAGGAGTGAAGCCAGAGCCTTAGGAAACTCTACATTGAAGAGGGACTGTTACTTGCCTCTTGCTAATGACTTTATGAACAGTATGAATTCTAGAGTGTAAATATAATGTAAATTCTAGAATTGCTAAATTTTTGATGAAAAGAGTGGGGGATGGGCTACAAAGAAAACCAAGGAATAACCATTATATTCCAGAATCCCTTTTATTGCATGTAGAAACCTATAGGCTGGAAATGGGGGAGTGATTTAGTAGTCAAGGACATAGCATACCCAAGGCGTTGGGTTCCATCCCTAGCACAGGAGAAAAAAATACCTATCTATATAGTTCTTTGGCATCCTGTGTTCTTGCATTGGTTTAATTTGTGATTAAAGTCCTCTCTTGGTGTCTGATAACATGATTATTCCTGATTCTATGGAGCCTTAGGACTTGGAAATCAGTAGAGTTCAACATCTAATAACAGTGAAAAAAAAACAAAAAAAAAACCCTGCCCTTCATAGATTTATTTTTATTTATTTATTTATTTTGGTAATTTCCAAGAGTAATGAAGATTACTTTTTTTCATAATGAAGCAGCCTGTGGGTGTGTAATGTTATTCTGCTCCTAGATATTTGTTCCACAAATGTTCATTGAGCATCTACTAAGAATTGGATATAAGTCAGTGGGCAAAATAGATATGTCCTCTGCTATGGCAGAGCCTATGTTCCTATGTTCTGGAAGTAATGTGTTTTCTTGATTAAAAAATGGTAAAAATGTTTTTCTAATTCAAGTCCTTTTTAGAATAAAATGGTAATATAGAAAAATGTATATTCATCTCCTCCTGACTTGTTTTCCATATTATGAAATAGACATTATTGTGAAGATTACATGAGTTAAAACATGAAAAATGCTTTTAAGATATTAGTGCTTAATTTTTGTAAGTTATTTTATATTTTGTGACACTTGATTTATTTTCAAGACAACTGTTCTAGCATGAATATATCTGATTTCACAGGCTAGTTATTACATTAAAAAATTTTAAGTGACCTTTATTCAGAGTTGATGACATGGGTCAGAGGCAGCTGTCCGGCTTTGGACCTGTTGGCTTTGGAACATTGTCTACAATGATACTTGCTTCCTTTAGCGTGTGTCCAAGAGAAGTCTGACTTTTTAAATTCCATAACCAGTTATAGTATGAATTATTTTCAGTCAAGTAAGTTAGTAGGTCCTTATTTAGCAAATGATTTTATAATAGAAAAATTGTTTGACATTTGATTTGAACAATTCCTTTAACTTCACTGAATTGTAAGATTTTTCTATCTAAACCTCATTTAATACAAGATTATTATAGGTTTTCCCCAATTAAAGTACATTCTTTATCTTGCTGTAGCCATATTTTGTGTTAGGCCGTTTTCTAGCTTTGATATTTAAATGGTCAGTTGCCAACTCATGGAGTTCTTGAAAGAGTCAATTTCTGAAATTCAGAAGTGCTTCAAGCTGTTCTTATCCCATTGAGGGGGAAAACATTGAAAATAGAAATTTAAAAGCACATGTCTACTGATTATTCTTTCAGGTAATCTACTGATACTCTAATTATTCCAATTTAACTTAATTAAAAAAGTGACATCTTGTATATAAATGTGACATATAGTATACTATTTTAGGTGAAATACTCTGCATACAATTCAAAGCACCGTATGTACCTATGGTATGAAACACTTGTTCTTTTCCACCAGCCCAATAAAAATGCATGGGTGGACCTGACTTGATTATTAGTTTTTAGTATCCCTTTGTAAATACACTGTTATTTATTAGTGCTGCAGTTCAGTTTTCTATTAGCTTTATAGGTCTAAAATTCATATGTATAAAATGTCTAAATACTTTCCTTTTAGAGCATGTTGGATAAAGGACATTGTTGTGGTGGTAACTGAAGAGAACATGCAAGCAATGGAAAATATCATCCAGAAGTATAAGCATAAAAGTATCTCACTAGTTGAAGCTGGAGTGACTCGCCACAGGTCAATTTTCAATGGACTAAGAGCACTGGCAGACAATCAGCCCAACTCCAAACTTTCTAAGCCAGAAGTTGTGATTATTCATGATGCTGTGAGACCATTTTTTGACGAAGATATCCTCCTCAAAGTTGTCACAGCTGCTAAGGAACACGGGGTAAATATTTTTCACTCCTGAGCATAGATAAATGGGGCAAACACTAGTGTTGGTTTGCTGAATTTTGATAGAAATGCATTTAAATGTCATTAAAGTGGGCTGGATGACCTAAAGATGTTATGGTAATTTGTTTTAGGAACTTCATAATATTGAAGATTGTAAGACTGTTCTGGAATTTCTTCTATCATTTATCATAATGTAATATGAGCTATCTCGAGAAGAATGCAATAATGTCAGTAGAATATAGATTTGAATGGAACCTTAAGCCGAATTAAATAAGCAGTTACGTTAAATGCCAAAGAAGTTTCTCAAAAGTATAGGATACAGATATTTAACAAACATGTGGCCCATGGAGATCAGTTTTGTGTTTTCAATTTTTAAAATTGGTTTATTTTCTAGTACAAATCAGCATGCAAAATTTTGGCACCCTGTTAGATGAATAATTTCAATGGGATTTTTCTCTGTTGCACCAAAATAAACACAGGATAGCAAAAACCTATTGTAATATCTAGAACATATTGTTTTCCTCCAATTCCTAGGTATAATTCTGTGAATATAGTAAAGATAATAGGACTTTGAAAAAATTTATTGCACAGAGAAGGTATAATGCAGTAGAACTAGGCCGTGAAGTTGGACAGAGTAAGGCCCAAATCTGTGGGTTTTCTGACTACTAATCATATAGTATCCTTGACTCTCAACCTCTTAGACCACATTTTCCCTACTTGTAAAAAAATAAATACAGCATTACACATGAGATAGTTTTGGGGTTGGAAATACTTTTGGTCGTATCTGAAAAGGCAAAAAATTTTTATCTTGCTCCAGTTAACATGCCAGGGATATCCCTGTTTTACACGTGATTAAATAAAGCATGTAAAAATGTATAGCAGTTACTTAGTTCAACATTTGTGGGAATTCCTATTAGACCACGTAATTTTTAAGTTTGTGAATCAGAACATAAGATACAGTCACATTATACATCTTGGAAAAATGAAACCAACAAATTATGCTTTATGAAGTCTATAAAACTTTCTGATTAGAGGAGCTGGTTTAAACACAAAACTTCACAACTTATTTTGAAGCAAACTTCAGAAATATGGTCTCTTTCAGAGATATTCCTTCATTTTTGTTGATATTTAAAATATAATTTTCAAGAAAGGGTAAAATCATGGATTTGTGTCATACTGGGAATTGAACTCAGGGGTGCTGCACTACTGAGCTGCCTCCCCAGCCCTTTTTATTTTGAGAAAGTGTCTTGCTTAATTCTGTCAGCTGCCCTCTTACTTGTGATCCTCCAGATTCAGTCTTCCGAGCACATGGATTAAAGGTGTGCATGACCCTGCTTGGCTTCCTTAATTTGTCATGAGAAATCTAAACAGATATTGCAACTGGTTCAAAACGGAATCCAGAGAAACAAACCTCTATGGCTTAAAAAGAAATGTTGAAATGAATTTAAAAACACATAAAACTGGAATTTCCATAGATGAGTCTAGTCAACCTCCACTGAGCAGAATTTATTTGTATGTTTGTAAACAAGAAACATTTCAAAGTACTATCAGTTATCTACAACTTTTTAGAGTTACAAAAGAGCTCAAAGACTACAATCGGCTAATCTGGAAGAGTCGGCTCTAAGCAACATTCTTTCACTGGAGCCACTGAGTAACCATTTTTGTTTAAAATTTCTTAACATTCAGGGCAGAGGCCCCATCGCCTCAGTTAACTTTGGGCACTGCATCCTGCTAACTTTAAAACTGTTCTGACTTGTAATCATGTAACCATAAATGCAATTGAGATTGTTACTGGTAGTTGAAGTTTTTACATTGGTGGGAGGTATTGGCATCTTTTTAACCTGTCAACAAATAATAGAAGTATGATCTGCATCATATGCTACCATATCACATGAAAATTCTTTTGACTGCTTAGAGTTGCTTCAAATTTATTCCATGGCTTCCTTTGTTCTCCCACATAATTTTATATAGACTCCTTAACTGATTTTTTTTGTTGTTGTTGTCATTTTTTTATTTTTGTTTTAAAGACAATTTATTGACTGTTACACTGTGACTGAGGGTGGTAGTGGTGGTGCCTAGAAATGCGTAAGATAACTTGATTTTTTAAAAATATGTTTTAGTTGTCAATGGATACTTATTTATTTGTATGTGGTGCTGAGGATTGAACCCAGGGCCTCACACATGCCAGGCAAGCACTTTACCACTGAGCCACAAACCCAGGCCAACTTTTGATTTTTTTGACTTACATTTTGGTTTAAAAAAAAAAAATGGTGAAGATGTCTTATCCCAAGAGTAAATATAAGGCTGGCATTAAGGTCGCCTCCACACACAAGGTCAAAAGTATAACCAGGCCCCAGTTTCTCTTTTTATATATACTTTGTTCTCAGACTCCTGAGAGCAAAATGGTTTCCACGGGGCTAGTGGCTAAATTCTCTTAGGATTATTACTCCTTTACTGCTGATGATTGTCTGGATATAAATATCTAAAGTCTGTAGTTACTTTTTGCTCCATTAGTTTGAAAGTAGAGTATATCCCTGCTTCCTGGCATTTATGTGCTTTTGAGAAATGTGCTAACTTACAAATTGTATTCCTTTTTAAATCTGTTCTTTCTTTCTCAGTGTTGATTTTCTTTTTCACAGCTATTGAGTTTCTATGATGTGTCTAGATATGGATTTCTTTTTTCTCTTTGCTTTGGATTCATTGCCTTTTATAAACTTCGATTCATCTTTTTATTCTACAAAATTTGGATTCATTTTTCTGATTGATTCAATGTTGATTCTGATGATCTGATTCAATGTTGATTTGTACCCCATTTCATATCCCCATTTTTCCCCCTTAAGGATTTCCCCATGTAGACTAGATCTTTATATCCTGCCATCATGATTCCTAAATTCTTTCTTATTTGTTTTTTTTTTTTTTTTTTTTTTTTTTTTTTTGTATGTTACATCCTGGGTAACCATTTCTGATCGCTTGTTTAGAATTTTTAAAAATACTAATATTTTTCAATTATTTAGAGTTCTTTTTAGTCCTTTGTCAAATGTGATTAGTTTTTGTTTTTACCTTTTTTGGTCTTTTAATATTTAAACAATTTATCCATTATAGTTAATTGCACTTCTTGGTAGTTCTCCAACTTTTTTCATTCCTGTTCACTTTTGCTCATGATTTATTTCCTCATTTGCTTTATAATTTGAATTGTAAGCTCATGTTTGGCAGGACTTTATCAGCAATAATCCTTTGGTCATGGAATAGGGTGTGTTTTTGAAGCATGGATTTATGCTCCTTCTGCCAAAAATTCCAAGCACTTTACCACCTTGGAACAACTTTACATTAATTTTTGGCTTGAGGTTTTGTAGATCCTTTGGTAATGTTAAATCAAACTGTACCTACATGAAGCCAAACTGACGGTTATGACTTTTCATAAGAGAGTGTCCCTGCTCCTTAGGTCCAGAGGCAAGATAGAAAATATTGTTTTGAATGAAGACATTGTCTTTCATGGGTCTCTGTGTGAGAGCCACAGTTCTACCTAATAACATAGGCTCAAGATAATAATCTTCATTCTTTGTCATGCGTTATAACCAAAGACTTGTTAACCCAAGCATCGCTGCTGTCTTACTTCCTTTGCTTCTAGCTATTATGATGTTTTACTCCCAGAATGTTTTGTTATGAGTTCAGTCATACTTTAAAAAGGTTGTTTGTCAGGTTCTTACCCACATTTCTTGATCTTTTTTATTATAAGAGGTTTTCCAGACACTTGGTCATTGCTATTTTGCCAAAAGTAGAAGCCTTTTCATCTGTGCAAAGGATGAAGAAATTATATAGTTCTGCATAATTATGTAAAGATATCAATAGCAACAAGGATGATATGATTTTTTTCCTTAATATTATTTATGTGATGAATTACTGATTTGTGTATGTTGAATCAATCTTACATCCTTGGGATAGAACCAACTTTAATCTTAATATATTTTTGAATGAAGATTGCTAGTATTTTATTAGAATTTTGCAACAATGTTCATAATATTATTGGTCTATAGTTTTCTTTTCTTGATGTGTCCTCATCTGGTTTTGATATTAGGGTGATATTGAATTCATAGAATGAATTCAGGAGTGTTTCCTCTCTATTTCGTGGAATAATTTTGAGGAAGCTTGGCATTAGTTTTTTTTTTTTTTTTGAAACATAACTGAGAATAAGTTTCTTTACTAAACATCCATTTTATAAAATACATGGTTTCAATCTAAGCCCATCTGGGCCTTAAAGATGACCAAGATATCTTTTCTGAAAAATCACAAACAGGGCTTCACTGCCAGGCCAAGTAAAGGCCTGGTGACAGTAGCTGGCCCTGATATGGTTGGACCTGGGGCAGCAGCACCACATGTGAACCTGAAGACACCTGTTCTTTTATAAAGCCGTTTTCAGCCATATTTCTCTGTTCATCTCTAGTAAGCAGAAGGCTGCTTGTTCCATTCCTCAACTGAAGATCTAGCACAAGTTTAAGAGGGAAGGGGGACATGGTATCACATGCCCAGTTGCTCAGTGCTGCCACTAGAAATTAATTTGCATAGTCCAATGGATGTGTGCTTTAACACCATTATGTTGCACAATCCTTTGGAGGGGAAGGGAGTTGGCCTCTCAGATGAAATTTCAGATGACCAAACTTGCAGCACTTTCTTGCCCCAGGGGTAACTGCCTCACATGGGGTCCTTGCATACCCATTGGGGGTTGCTTTGCTGCCCTCAAGAAGAAAAGCCTCTGTGATCCAGAGTTGCAATGCACCAAATTTTTGATGCCTTTTAAATACCTTGATGCCTGTAGAATTAGAAATGCTTTATTTAAAATAAGTTAAATTTTAAAATAGAGCTTTGTATACTATGTAAGCAGTTTCATATCAGTTTTGTAAGATCTTTTGTGTAAGAGTCAACAATATTTTTTGGCATTAGTTTTTTAAAGGTCTGGTAGAATTTACATGAGAATCATTACTTTTTTGGCTTGTTATTTTTTTTGGAAGGTTTTTTTCTTTTACTGCTTTAATCTTATTTCATAATGATCTGTTTGGGTTTTCTATATACTCTTGGTTCAACTTAGGTATGTCATGTGTCTAGAAATTTGTCTATCTTATTTTCTAATTTATTTGAATATGTTTCACATAGTCCCTAATGATCCTTTGGATTTCAGAAATGTCTATGGTGATGTCTTTTTTTCATCTCTAATTTTGTTGATTTGGGTTTTTTCTTCTCTTGGTAAGTTTGGCTAAGGATGGATCAATGTTTATCTTTTCAAAGTACCAACTCTGTCACATGGATCCTTCATATTGCTTTTTAAAATATTCTCATTTTAGCTTGGTTCATTATTTCCTGTCTTCTGGTTTTGGAATTAATTTGTTGCTACTTTTCTGGACCTTGATATGTAACATTAGGTTGTTCATTTGGGATCTTTGTGATTTTTAACGTAGGCACTTAATGCTGTAACCTTTCCTCTTAGAACCAATATCATAGTGTCTCAGAGATTTTAGTATATTGTATCACTATTGTCATTTGATTCTAGGAAGTTATTCTATGTTTCTCCTCATTTCTTCTTGATCCATTGTTCGAAGTGTATATAGTTCAGTCTGCATGTATTTATGTGGTTTCTATGATTTTTTTTTCTTGTTGACTTCTAATTTCATTCCATTACGATCTCATGAACTTTTTCTCCATATTTAAGACTTATTTGTGTTGAAAAATCCGATCTATTTTGGAAGAAGTTCTCTGAGTTGCTGAGATGAAAGTGAATTAAGCTGTTGGATGAAATATTTTACAGATGTCTGTTGGGTGTCCTTGTCTGGTTCTGGTATCTGGTATCTGATTCTTGCTTCATGGAATAAATTTGGGAGTGTTCCCTCCATTTCTAATTCCTGGAATATTTGAGGATTTATAGTGGTGTTTTTTGTTTTTGTTTTTTTAAGTCTTCAGTGTTTTTTCTGATTTTATGTCAGGGGAATTTATCTGTGAGAGGAGTATGTTGAAATCTCCCTGTATTATTGTGTTGGGGTCTGATACCTTATGTCAAGAGTGTTTTATGTCATTAGATGCACTGTCATTTGGTACATATTTATTATTGTTTCTTCTTAGATTGTTCCCTTTACCTAAAATTAATCTTCTGATGAATTTTCTTGAAATATGCATCATTAGATATGAGAATAGCTACTCGTGCTTTAGAACTCCATTTGCATAGAATATTCTTTTCCATTCTTTTATTTTCAGCCCCATGGATGTCTTTGTAAGACGAGTCTCTTGGAAACAGCATATAGTTGGATCTTGTTTTTTAATTCAATCTGGCAGTCTTGTATCCTTTAGAGAGTTGAGACCATTTACATTCAAAGTTATAATTGAGAGATGTTTATTCTTGACATTTTGTTTCATATATTTAATTTGGTTTTCCTTTGTTTAAATGCCTTTCCAGTGAACTTCACTTGAGAACTCTGGGTTTGTTTGTGAGTTCTATGTGTAGCTTTTCATTCAGTGTTTTCTGTAGAGCTGGCTTAGTTCTCACAAATTCTTTTAGTTTATTCCTCCTATCTTGGAAAGTTTTTATTCTTTGATTGTAAAGGACAACTTTGCTAAGATAACAATCTTATTTGGCATTTTTTTCTTTAAATTTTAGAACCTGGATTATTCCAAGCCATCCTGGATTTTAGAGTTTGAGTTGAAGTCAGAAGTAATCCTTATTGACCAGCCTCTAGATGTGACCTGATGTTTTCTCTTGTGGCTTTTAATAGTCTATCTTTATTCTGTTAGACATTTTGATTATGATGTGTCTTAGGTTCTTTTTTGATCTTTTTATTTGGGGTTCTATATGAATCCTGTATGTAAATTTCCATCTCACTTCTAAGGTTTGCATAATTTTCTATGTTACTAAAAAGGTTATTAATGTCATTAGGCTATATGGCCATTTCCTGAATTTGGTCTCTCAATGTTGTCACACAGTTCTTGTATATAGTGATTTTGGTTTGTTTTTTAAAACTGTTTGAGTGTTAAAGTCCTAATATACTGTCTTCAAGGCCTGAAAATGTTTCTGTGTAATAATCTGTTGATACTTGAAACTGAATTTTATATTTGATTTTGGTCTTTCATTTCCAGGAGTTCTGATAAGTTCTTTAAAAAAAATCTATCTCTTTGATGAAATCATCTTTCCTCTGTTTTCTCTCTCAATTCATTATTTAGATTTTTTTGAAGTTCATTATAGTATATTCACATGTATTCATCAGAAAGTTTGATCAATTTCATTGCAACATTCTTTCCTTTTCCTGTCCCTTCTTCCTCCTACTCAATCCCCTTCCTTTAGTCCACTGATATCTTTTATTTTCATGGGATTCTTTCCCCCCTTTTCCAAATTTTTTTTTTCTTTTCCCCTTATTTCGGTCTTGCTTCCATATATGAGAAAAAAATTCAACTCTTAACTTTTTGGGTCTGGCTTGTTAGCATGAAGATTTCCATTTCTATCCATTTATCAGCAAATGCCCTAATTTTATTCTTTATGACTAAGTAATATTCCATTGTGGATATATATATATATATATTAATTTTGTTTATTCATTAATCTGTGAATGGGCAAGTTGGATATACTATGAGTTTAAACATAGCCCTGGATATTTTGTTCATTGGAAAAGTTAAAAGACAAAACAAAACAAAAAAATCCTTAGTATTGGTAGAATGTTACAGCACACTTAGAACCAAAGGTTTATATAAAAATCATTTCTTTGGGTTGAATCCTGTATGTAAATGTCATCATTAAATATTTTAAGGTAGTTTTTAGTTAATGCATCATTTTTATTTCTCTTGGAAAAATAATGAAACTAGAAATATTGGTGTGTTTTGAGTGTATCTGTGTAATCTGATTCTTTTACACTTGGAAATCCTATCATTGTTCTTTTGTGTGTATCCAGAAGAATGTGCTTTTCTATTACTAGTATTACAACTTTATGCCATTTATTCTGGGCATATATTTTAGAATAAAGATGGAAAATCATTTGGTATATTTTGACTGTGTTTGGAAATTTGATTCAAAGTGGGATTAACTTTGGCTAATCACCTGTATTTAATTATGATCAGTGCAGTGAAAATAAGACTGATTTCTTTGTGGTCAAGGTAATGATCTTTCCTGGGTAATTGGATGCCATCTCATTATCAGAGAAAAGCTTTGTATTGATACAACTCTTAGGACTGAAGAAGCAGTTCTGTGACAAAGCAGAGCAGTTAGTTCTGTTAACTATATTTAGGCGAAAAGTTTAAGAATATTTTAACAACTTAAAGTGCCCAGAATATGCACTGAACTTTCCAGGAACTGCCATGGAATGAGGTGAAACATCTATTTTTTTAGATGGAGAAGCTACTGCTTGACAAGTTTTTGTTTGGATTTATTTTAAATTACTTTTGTATTTCTGTTCTATGAAATAACTTCAAATGAAATTGGAAGAAGGTCAAGACAGATGAGTATATTGAGGTATCAAAATGAAATAAGGTTAATATATAGTATAATATTCCTGATCACATTAGATTTAAGGTAAATGGTATTTAATTTATAGGAATTAAAATTTACCATATGAATTGGAGACTGTTGCTTTTTGCTGCATATATCATATAAACATGTATTTTGTACAATAATATAGTAATTGTAACAGATTTTTTCTATCTTGGATAAGTTGTATGTACAATTTATTAAAACAGAATATTTCACAATTTTATAAAGTACTTTGAAACTTTCCTAATCACCAATGGTTTGCTTTAAATATATTTTATGAACATGAAGTAGTCTCTCATTGAACACAACTTGGCCAACCAAAATTATAATTAAATAGTTGGAAGATTTCTGTTGTGCATTGTCATAATTAGCTAGAATTCAGATGCCTGAGGAGGACTACATGTTAGCACCTGCTTCGTGGATGGATCACTGGGATTGTTCAATTTTGCTCTTAAAAGTAAAAAGCAGAGGTGGGGTTCATTATTGTGTATTTTGTGATTTGTATCTGATGTCTTCCATGATTGACATATGTAAATACTTTGATAGATTAGTGTGAGAGATAAGTAATTACTGTGGTGCTGAGCTGTTAAACTTCCACTCAAAGCTTCTTAAGCTAATACCTAAGGGGACATTTTCATTTGCTAACTTGGGAATGATGCTTCATATAAACAAATTTCCCAGATATAATGTTTTGTAGGTTACTGGATTTGTCTAAATTTGTCTTAATTTTGATATTTTGTTTCTCAGAAAACTTAAAGTGAGGATTTATTCCATGTTTGTTTTCAAACAGAAGTGTGTTAAGAGAAAAAACTCTGGGAGTACGGGCCTGTTAGCATTATCATCTTTCCTCTGTGTCTGCTTTTACCAGATGGCTAGGTGAGAGACAGAAGGGTCAGCAAAAAAGAGTTTACTTGTGAACCCTCTCCATCAGCCTTTTGTTTACTAAGATCCCTGAAGCTGCTGTCATTCCATTCTCTTCACACTGTAGTACTTTTCCTACTGATCTTCAGGCTTCATAGACAAGAGTGTACCAATCCTTGAAATTAATTGATCCTATTTTGTGGATGGATTCTGCTCCTGAGAAGCTACTTTTCAGTAATCTCAATAGCATCCATATACACATTTAAAAAATTCCTTCTTAAATACTGAAAATATGTGGAGAAATTTGGACACCTCTACCAAAGGGTATAATAGAAAATTACATCTAACTTTGAAACTGTCTCTTTCCCAGTCTTACTTAGTTTCCCAAATGGATAAATATTACTGGGGCTTTATTTTCTTTTTAGTTTTGAAATATGTGTCCCTAAAGAATAATTTGGTTATGTCTATTTGAATTTTGTGTTTTGCATATATTTTGGCACTTTTTTGCACAATTTATTGAGGAAAAACTATCTCATGTAAATCTCTGCAGCTATGTTTCATTCATATACATATCACACTCATGTATATATCACAATGTATTTATTTTAGAGATGACTTTTTTTCCCCTAAGTTTTTGCTAATGCAGATGCTTCTAGTATGAACATCGTTATAGCTGTCTTCTGGTGCCTGTGTGTGATGATTTCTCTAGAGTGATGATATATGCAGACTATCAACTTTAACAGGAAATCTTTCTCCAAACTTGTATCAATTTACAATTTCATAAATAATTTTTAACAGGAATTTGAGTTGCCCACGTCCTCACTATCATTTGATATTGTTAGGCTTATTTTTTCCCAGTAAAGTTACTGGGAAATGCTTTCTGAGTTTAAATCAGCATTTTAAAAATAGGTTTGGGATTTTTTCATATTTATGGACTTGAGATATTGTTACTGAAATGTGTATGTAAATCTTCTGTACTTTTTAAATACTGAGCCATAGTAACTGTAAGACACTAACATTTGGATACTAATACTTGGCCAGTGTTGTGCATGTTCTATAGATAGTATTTTGTGATAGAAAACATTTTTTTTTGTTTGAGTAAAAATTACTAATGCCTTCCTTTATGACTTTTGTATCTTTTTTTTCCCTTACACTGAGGTCATGAAGTATTCATCATTTTTTCGTTTAGAACTGTTAGGAATGTAAAATTTAAAACTATTTTTTGAAACATAGATTGGAGACCAATTACATTTTTTCTCTAAAAAGGTAACTCACTGTTCCAGCACCATTTATGTAATAATCTCTTCCTTATCCTGTGTCTCAGTCATATATTGAGTTTCTATGTATGCACGGGTCTGTTGAGATTCTTGCCATTGGTCTATCTTCCCATGCTGTCTTCATCACTGTCTAATAACTTACCATAACTGCTAGGTCAAGAATCCCACCCCCATTTTTTTTTTTTTTTTTTTTGGATGGGGGGATTGAATTCAGGGGTACTTGGCCACTGAGCCACATCCCCAGCCCTATTTTGTATTTTATTCAGAGACAGGGTCTCACTGAGTTCCTTAGGGCCTCCCTAAGTTGCTGAGGCTGGCTTTGAACTCACGATACTCCTGCCTCAGGCTCCTGAGTCGCTGGGATTACAGGCATGCACCACCATGCCTGGCTTCCACCCCCATTTTCTTAAGAACACTTGAACTACTTCTGTGGTCTAGTTTTTTTTCATGATATATTTGTGTATATGCATTCTAAAATTTTAGAGATGTTTTCTAAGAAGTAGTTTGCTCATCATTTATCCATGTGTCAAGCATTTGAAAATCACTTAGGCAGTTAGAGGCTCCCACACTTTCTCTGGAACTCTGGGTTCACTGCCTCCAATATTTTTCATTACCTTATCTTCTAATCATTATTGCTTATCAGTTATGTGCACTAGACTTCAAGATTCCTAACATTATCTCCTACTTGTCTGAATCATTAGAAGTTGAAGGTAGTTACTATGAAGAAGGTGTTCAAGAAATGTTTGTTGAAAGAGTATAAATAAAGGGATTGCTATGAGAGAAGAGATACCTGAATCATGTTCCCTCTCTTTCTGGGAACTCCTCAGGACCAGTGAGGTGCTTGACTTACGTGAGGGGAAAATAATTTTAGCACATGCCAGTGAGAGGAGTAGACAGATTTATTTAGGAAAGCAGATATACATTCAAGGGAGAATGCAGGCTATCTCAAGAGAGAAATATGTTTTTGGGGTTCCCAGCTCCTCTTTTAAAGGAAACCCGATGATGGTGCATATGGTAAGTGCATATATAAGATGACACCAGTCTGGTGATCTTGAGATGGTTTATGATGGTCTGGTCATTCTGAGATCTTTAGGCTGACATGGTCTCAATTATCTGATTGCTGAAAAGTCCATGTAGGTTTCTCAAAATATTCTGTTCTTATTTGCTTATTTTATTTATTGGTTGGCTAACAGAGCACAAAGTAGTTATCACACGCGAATGAATTCATGGTTAACTTTAAGATTTACAAATTCCCCAGGAATTTGGGAGTGAAGACCTGGGAAAAGAATTCAGACAGGGAGTGACAGGCCTGTAAAAGTATGTGGAACTTAAAATTTTATTTTCTTGTCCTTTTATGTCTTCTGTCTACCCATTTCTTTTATTCTATTTTAGAATGAAAGTACATTTGGGAGAGAAAGTGTTGTAATTAAAAAAGATTATCTGAGTATCTAGAGTATCTGGATAAAGAGTATTTATTGTTGGCTTACTCTTTGCCTTTTATTGCTCTATAGAGGTGCATATGTGAGTGTTTTATTTAAACCATATAATTCTTTAAAAGCAAAGTGAAATGGAGTGAACAGTCATAGTTTTGATGTAAATACTTCCTAAAAATTTCTTATTACAACAGGAACTGAGGTCAGTTAATATCAAAGGCAATTTTACTAATGATTCATGTTCATCGAGGAACTGAAATGTGGTAACAAGCACAAAACACATTTGAAGCCCTCTAGCATATTGTAACTGGCCTCTGGTAGGAATCTATCTACACCCCATCCTGCAACACACCAGAGCTGTAAACCTTTCAGAGCAAGTATTGCATTGTTGCTTTATTCCTCATTATACCAAATAGTGTTTAGAATATAGTTATTCAATTTCTTTTAAATAATAAATATAAATCTTTCATGAACCAGATCATTAAATGAAAGTGAGGCCACAATAAGAATGTAAGGAGACCATCTAACCATATGCACTGCTGAGATTGATGTTTTCGGAATATGTGACTGTATTGTAGATTTCATGGATGAATATTTGACAAAGTTCTGCCATCTTTTCAAATTGGTGTTGCTATTTTAGCCATCACATACCTATTATTAAGTAGGAGTATGACTGCTATTAGGAAGACTTTGATATGGGGGTAGGGGCAATCCTCAAAAACAAAATTTTAAAGCTACAGGGGCTTTAAAACATGTGGTTTAAAGTTCTTCATTTCATAGAAAGTAATTTAAACCAGCGAAGATGTTATATTCACTGAAACAATTTCTATTAAGTGGCATAAATGAGCCATTATGTCACTGTTTATAGCCTACAAATGTAGGCTGTTTATCACAACAAGTCCTCTCATTTAATGACATGGGATTTGGTTAGTCTTCTCTTAAAAACGTTCCAGATGCTGCTTGTGTAAGGTAGCCTTAAGACATCCATATATTACCAGGTGAGGTCTGAGTCTTATCTAATGTTCTAGACTGAGGACACCGACAATTTCAACAACTGTTCACTGAGTGCAGGCTATATGTCAGGGACTCTTCTGGGTGCTGGAAAAACACTCATAGTGAACATTCTAGGGTAGTGCTGTTCAGAACATTATGCAATTGGGATGAAAACATCCTAACTTTGCTGTCTGGCACTACAGCAACTGGCCAAATACAACTATTGAATACTTGTAATATTATTAGTAGAAATAAGGAACTGAATTTAATACATAAATGGAACGACTTGGAATAGTCCTGAGATGGAAATCTGTTGGAAGGTCTTGAACAAAGGAGATATGTGATCTTATTCAGCTGGACCAGAACCCTTCTAGTTCTTTGTGAAGACTAGGTCCTGGAAGGACAAGAGTGAAGGGGAAACTAATTGGAAAGCTATTGGCATAGTCCAAAAGAGAAGGATAGGTGACTTGGATTTGTACTGATTGTGGAGAGAATGAAAACGGGATTGGTGGTTTTTGAAGTCAATGGGGCTAACCAGTGGATTTTTTATGAATAATGAGTGGGAGAGTTCAAGAATGACTTTGAAGGATTGGGCCAAAATAACCAGAAGAATAGAGTTGATGTCTTTGTAGATGGGGATGTCTATAGGAGCAGTTGGGAGGTGTACAGCCCATGAATACATGTTGTTCATCATAAGAAGCCCTCTCATTAACCAAAACTTTGACTTGAATATATTACAGTTGAGATGTTTATTTTGAACTAAGTGTCAACATTCAATAGGTATTTTGGATGTAGAAATTTAGTCAAAGAGAAAGACTGGGCTAGGAATATAGGTTTGGAAGTTTTCATATAGACAGTGTTTAATGTCACGGGTTATATATGGGGTGAGTGTAGATTGAGAAGTCTGGAATCTCAGCTATAATATTTTATCATTTAAAAATTTTAGGATATAGGACCTACGATGAGAAAGTGCTTGCAAATGTTTTCTAAACGCCAAGAAAACACACTCAAAATGTAAGAACTACCAATTGTTTTCAGCAATGTGGGTCATTGTTGACCTTGGTGAATGTATTTTTTTATTGTGGAGGTAAGGTCCTGACTGAAGTGGAATCCAGGAATTTGGGGAGGAAAGAAACTGGAGATATACAGTAGTGTAGATAATTTGGAGTTTTGTTTCACACGTGGGTAAAGAAATTTGATGTGAGCTAGAGAAAGATGTATGATCAGAAAAGGATAGATTTAATGGTGGCAAATGTCCCAGCCTATTTGTATGCCAATCATAATTCAGTAGAATAGAATAGAATAGAATAGAAATTGAGAAAGAATAGAAAGAGAATATTGATGTGTAGGAGTAGTTGAGAGGAAATGGGTAATGATATACAAGTGTAGATGCTGGCTCTTAGGAGCAGGATTTTTTTTGTGTGTGTGTATTTTTAAGAGTATAACTTTTGAACTTTTTGGTTAAATTTACTTCAATTTTGTTTTGATACTATTGTAAATGGATTTTTAAAAATTTTTTGTTCACTATCCAGAAATAAAATTGATTTTTGTATTTTGAGCTTATTCTATATCTGAGTTTATTCTAACAATTCTTTAATGAGTTTATAAGGGGTATTCATTATAAAAGGCTGCCATCTGCAATGAGAGAAAGTTTTATTTCTTTTGGATAGCTGCTATTACAGTTTTTTAGTTAATTTTCCTGGCTAAAACTTCCATTACGCTATTTAATAAAAGTGGTGACAGTAGAATTTCCTTGTTCTTTTTCCTGATCATAAACAGAGAACATTCCGTCTTTGACTATTAAGTATGAGATTTTCGTAGATGATGTTTATCAGATTGTTTTCTTCTATTTTTAATGTGTGTACTTTTTTCACAAAGGAGTGTTGAATTTTGTGCAGTTTCCTGCTTCTATTAAATGTTCATGTGCTTTGTCCTTTATTCAATTCCTGTGGTGTATGTATATGTATTTGTGTGTTGAATTGATCTAGCATTGCTGGAGTAAATCCCGTCTGGTCATGGTGTGTAATACTTTTTATGTGTTGCTGAATTTGGTTTGTAAGAACAGTCAGCCCGCCACATAATAGATTAAACCAACTGCAGATGGAAAGTATTTGGAAAAAACTGCATTCATACTGAACACATGAGACTTTTTCTCTTGTCACTCCCCAAACATGGCATAACAACCATTAACAAAGCATTTACGTTGTCCTGGGTTCTATAAAGAATCTAGAGATTTATTTTAGTCAGCTTTTTTGTTGCTGTGATTAAATGACCCAACTAGCCCAATTATAGAGGAGGAAAGTTTATTTAAGGGCTCACAATTTCAGAGGTCTTAGTCCATAGAAGGCTGGCTCCATTCCTTGAGGCCCAAGGTGAGGCAGAACACCATGCAGAAGAATGTGACAGAGGGAAGCAGCTCACATGATGATCGTGAAGCATAGATTCCACTCTCCAGATTCAGAATATATACCCCATAGCCACACCCCCAAGGAACGATTTCCTCCAGCCAACCCCATCTACCTCCAGTTACCTCTCAGTTAATCCCATCAGGGATTAATTCACTGATTAGGTTAATGCTGTGACCCAATCATTTGTCCTCCAAACCATCTTGCATTGTCTAACAGGTGAGCTTTTGGGGACATCTGATATCCAAACCATAATAAGATTTAAAGTACACAAGAGGATGTGTGTAGTTATACACAAGTATGTTGAAATTTATATAGCAGATTTGAGCATTGAGGGATTTTGGTGTGCTCGGGCAGTTCTGGAACCAATTTTCTGAGGATGCAGTGTGAGAAGACAAATTTTGAAGATATTTGCATATTCATAAGGTATATTGGTCTGTAGTTTCATTTCCTTGTATGGCTTTGTTTTTTGGCATTAGGGCAATACTAGTTTTACAAAACACGTTGGAAAACTTCTTCCTTTAAAAACATTTTTTTTTTTTTTTTTTTGAAAACCTTGGAAGGAGGTACTGTTCTTCACATTTTTGGCATAACCAGTGAAGCCATGTTGGTTTTGGGTTTGAGTTTTCATTCTGAGAAGGTTTTAAATTCTTAGTGCCATAGATCTAGTCTGATTTTACAATCTTGAGTTTTTATAATTTATATCTCAATTTATTCATCTATTCTCTGATTTGTTGAAATACAGTTGTTATAGTTTCATATTTCTACAAGATTGGTTGAAATGTCACTACTTTCATTTTTCTTTTTCTCTTTTTTGCAGTGCTGGGGATTGAACCCAGGGCCTTATGCTTGTGAGGCAGGCACTCTACCAACTGAGCTACATCCCCAGCCCTGCTTTCATTTTTGATTTCACTAATTTGTCTTTTTTTGGTTACTAAAGTTTTGTTCTTTTCTAAGAATCACATTTTAGTTTTTTTCTTAAAAGATGAGAGCAGAAATAAATTACTGACATTTTATGTCTGCCTTACTTATAGTTTCCTTTCTTTCCAGTGACCTAAAGTAGAAAGTTACGTTTTTGACTTATTTTCTTTTATACAGGTATTTACTATTAAAAATTTTCATTTACTGTTTGTTTTAGGTGCATTCATTGTTTACATATTGTCTATATTTTCATCTGCAAGTATTTTATGTTCTCTAGTGATTTCTTTGATTTGTTGTTGTTTTACTAGTGATTTTTCTACTTCTACATATTGGCAAAATTCTCATTTATTTTGAATTTTAGCCTATCCTAAGGAGAGAACCTGCTTAGTATGATTCCAATTCTTGACACTTACTGAGTCTTGTTTTATGGTCCAGCACATAGTCTGTGCTAGAGAATGTTCCACATGCACTCAAGAACCTGTTTTGCTATTGCTGAGTTACGTTGGATGGATGTCTGTTAAGTTTATTTGGTTGATGGTGTTTTTCAAGTCTTTCATTTCCATGTCCCTCTGTTTAGTAGTTCTATCCTTTATTGAAAGTGGGGTATTGATGTTGCCAACTGTTGTTGATTTTTCTGCTCAGTTCAGTTTTTTTTCTTGTGCTTTGGGGAATCTGTTAGTTAAATGTGTTCAATTATTACATATTTCCCATGGATTTGCCTTTTTCTTATAAGATGGCCCTATTTAATATTTAAGGAATTTTAAAGTGTGTATATTTTATATGGATTTTTTAACAGTCTTTTATGTTCAACCTATTTGTATCTTTCTCAATTGTGGATCCTGGATCCTGTAGATAGCATATAGTTGGATTTCTTAAAAATCCAGTTTGACAAGCTCTGTCTTCTAATATTAATATATTAAATATGAATGGATTTATATAGTTGGATTTATGTCTGCCAGTTTGCATTTGACTTTTCTTGTATCATGGTTTTTTCTTTTTTGATTTTTTTTTTTTGGTTACCAAGGTTTGAACTTGGGGGCACTGGACCATTGAGCCACATCCCCAGTCCTATTTTGTATTTTATTTAAAGACAGGGTCTCACTGAGTTGCTTAGCTTTTGCTGAAGCTGGCTTTGAACTCTCAATCATCCTGCCTCAGCCTCCCAAGCCACTGGGATTACAGGCATGTGCCAGTGCGCCCAGCTTTATTTTGTATTGGAGGAATGTTTTTTTTTTTTTCCTTTAATGTAGCTTTTTAAAAAAATTCTAATTAGTTATAGATGACAGTAGAATGCATTTTTACATACTATACATACATGGAATATAAATTCTCATTCTTCTGGTTTTACATGATGTAGAGTTACACAGGTCCTATAATCATATATGCACATAGGGTGATAATGTCTGATTCATCCTACTATCCTTCCTATTCCTATACCCCCTCCCCTTCCTTTCACTTCCCTCTGTCTAGTCCAAAGTACTTTTATTCTTCTCTAGCCCTGCTCCCCTATTGTGAATTAGGATTCGCATACTGGAGAAAACATTTGGCCTTTGGTTCTTTGGGATTGGCTTATCTCACATAGCATAATATTCTCCAGTGCCATTCAATTACCAGCAAATGCCTTAATTTCATTTTTCTTTAAGGTTGAGTAATATTCCATTGTGAGTATATATCACAATTTCTTTATCCATTCATCTGTTGAAGGACACCTAGGTTGGTTCCACAATCTAGCTATGGTGAATTGAGCTGCTATAAACATTGATGTGTCTGTGCCACTGTAGCATGCTGTTTTTAAGTCCTTTGAGTATAAACCTCAGAGTAGGATAGCTGCGTCAAATGGTGGTTTCATTCCAAGTTTTCTGAGGAATCTCCATATAGCTTTGCATAGTAGTTGTACCCATTTGTAATCCCATCAGCAATGTATGGAGTGTACCTTTTCCCCCACATCCTTGCTAACATTTATTGTTGCTGTATTCTTGATCGTTGCCATTCTGACTGGAGTGAGATGGAATCTTAGTGTAGTTTTGATTTGCAGAGAGGAATATTTTCTATTGGAACATTTTAGTTCCTCTTATTCCTTAATTTTTTGAGTTATATTCTGAGGTTTCTCTGGAGATCATAATAGTGCTATCTTAATTCAAGTGAGCTATAGAGGCATTACTCTTACATTGCTTGATCTCTCCCCCGCTCCCAGGTTATTAAGCATACACATCTGTGTCAGAAACTCAAATCCATCATTTTAATTTATTAGTTTATATTGTCCTTTATAGAAACTCGTAGGAAAAATGTGTTTATAAAGTATCTTGTTTGCAATTTTTAGTTTATTTATGAATATGAATTCATGTTGCTATCCATAGTCATTTCCTTATTTCTATACATCTTTTTCCCTATTCATCTCTGTACTTTTTTTTTTTGATAATTATATTAAATTTCAGCATATGATAGACTAATCAATTAACTATTCATTTACTTTTGTAATCAATTAATAAAAAGGGAAAAATAAGCATTTCTACTGTCTTTTTAGATTAGATTTGCTGTTTAGGGTTTTTTTTTGTAACATTCATTTTACATTATTTTTGTAAGGTGAATTCATAGCAAAGCATTGTGCTTGCTTTCTGTGAATTTTTTTCATTATTGAAATGTTGCCCTTGCTGATTACAAAATCTTTTACAGATTTTGTTCCTTTTAGCAATGTATAATGTTACCCAACTGTCTTCTAATTTTCTGATGCAAAGTCAGTTATTAATCTTTTTATTGATCTTTTGTTAATGATCAGTTATTTTCTTGCTGCTTTCATGATTTTTTTCATTGCCTTTGGCTTTCAATATTTTGATGTGATACAATGATATCTTGCTGAAGCTGGCCTCCATCTTGTGATCCTCCTGCCTCACCCTCCCAAGTTGCTGGGATTACAGGCATTTACCACTGTGCCCCGCTGATCAACTTTAATTATGTCGATATACAGAAAAGCTTTTGATATCAGGGTGGACACTTGGATATGGGTGTAGTCAAATTGGAATGATGTGATTTTAGCAGGGCTCTCTTTGAAATGTTTCATTCCCTCATGTATTATAGTGTCCACCCCTGTTGATATCACACCTACCTGTAAACTCTTCATTGCCTACTAATAGCTCAAATTTATTTTTGATAGTGCTTGGGACATAATTGTTCTACTCTGATGCAATTAAACACAGTCCCCTTTGCAAGGGTCGTTTTGGGGGCCAGTTTGGGATTTGTTCTGATTCCAGATGCTCGATTTCTAACTGGCTTACAGTTCAGCTTTTTACTTTCATGTAGATACCACTGTCCTCCTAATTACTTACCACGATTAGTAATTTTTTTTGAGAGTGCATTTTGCATTTAGGCTTGAATCTCCCTGTACTTGGTTTCAAATAAACTTAGTTCCTTTGGAAAGCATCATAGATTTCTATTCTTAGATCTTTTCTCCACTTTAAAAAAATCACTGCATTCATTACTGCTCTGAAACTGTGGATGTGTGCAGTCCTCTTTTCCTTGTAAAGACACCCCTATTTCATGGTCAGAGTGCTGCTTGGGGACAATGGAAGACTCTAGTTTTTTTCTTGGTCTCCTTTCCTGGCATATAATTACTGCCCTATGTGAACCAGAGATTCTCTTGGCTACACTTGCCCAGATTTTAGCCTCTGTGTAGTATTGAGGGGAATGGGAAATCCTGGCACTGTGTCCCTCCCCTTGGAGAAGATAGAGCCCCATTTAAAAAAAATTCTACCTTTAACCAGTAGGGCTTGTGTCATTCTGAGCTGGGGGAAGGCATGTAAAAGAAACAGGGCATGGGTAAAGACATGCCATGGATACTTTTTGCTTTAAAAAAAAAAACAAAATTCAGAATATTTTGAGTGTGACTTCAACTGCTGATTGTCTTAGGGAAAATTCTTAGAGGCTTTAAATGGTTTTTTAAAAAAATAATCTTTCACTAGTTTGCTGGCAGAAAGTAAGAGAGCCCCTCACAGTCATTTTGAATGTCTCATGTTCTCTGTTGGCTCTATTTTTAACTTCATAGTCTGCCATGCAATTCTAATACTACATACAAGTAGTTTTGGTGGAAATTTAATTTTTGCCTTAAGAAGTATCCATTGGTGGGTATACATATGTTTCCTTCCTGTCTTATCTTCTAAACCCTAGCAGGTGTTAGGCTTGTCCAGTTGGGTTTGCTCTTTATCTACTCTTCACCTAGTTGGAATACTCTTCACTCTTTCCTCTGTCACTCCCAGCTGTCTCATTTTTGCCTTTATGCCTAGGCTCCAAATTTCCACTTGAGGCCCTGGAAATGGTGATGCAATTTGTAAACTGTCTACTTGGCTCATACACAAGCTTTGATTTTCATCCAGTCCCTTGGCTTTTGTAAACTAGCATGTGGACTTTATCTTGCTCAGATGTTGGTCTCTTCAAGAGAACACTTGTTCTATTTGTGCATTGGCTTCATGTGCTATGATGCTCATGTAACAATTGCAGAAGAAAGGACATTTTGAAGTCAATATAAGGTCTGGTTAACTGCCTACCACAGAACTTTATTTTGAGGCAACTTCATTAAGGTAACTCTTTGGTAATGACATTCAAGACTTCATTACAAATGAGACCCTAATGAAAATTAAAAAATTGTCAGACATGAAGGTGTCTTTTTTTTTTTTAAATAAAGTTCAGATCCAATAATTAATGAGTCATAACTTTCATCATAGTAATGAAAATCATTGGACATGTTGCTGGAGGAACTTTGCATGGAGATTTTATGTCTGAAAGGAACTGTTTTCATAGGAGTAAGACATAAATTCATTGTTTGGGTTGTTTAGTCTCATTTTGGGAATCTTGGGGAGTTTGTTTCCTTAAATGATCTAATGTGTAAATTAAATGTTCTGGAGGCACACTAATAAGTAAACATCAATTTGCAACTCAGTTTCACAATAGTTTTTCTCCTGCCTATCTCCAGGGAATACCCAATTTTATCTTAGCATCCTTTTTTGGTATTTGACCTCAATGACCTGTAGTAAAAAGGATTTGAACCTACAATGAAAATTTCTACCTCCTGGTATGTGGAATGATAACACTGTAGAACTCATTATTTACCTGAGATAATTGACTTGTGAACTGGAGAAAGCTTTGTTTGGATATTTTCTTGAGATAGCTTGTTGAGGTTTGAATAAGCTCTGTTTTCAAAAGTGAGATTCAGAATCTGGAGTTTTACTTTAAAATGTTCCATAGGTGAAATAAGTGTGACGTTTACCCTTTTGTTTGTTCTTTAGGCAGCAGGAGCAGTTAGACCTCTCGTATCTACTGTCATCAGTCCTTCTGCCGATGGTTGCTTAGACTACTCGCTAGAACGTGCCAGACACAGAGCAAGTGAAATGCCACAGGCTTTCCTGTTTGATGTGATTTATGAAGCATATCAGCAGGTAAGAATCCTGGGTTTTTAAAAAACCTGTTATTATGCTCTGGTTTTCTCAAACCATGTCTATACTTGAAGAATTTCTAGAAGAACTCAGGGAACTCAGCAGTTAGTTGCATTCTAGGACAAGATATATTACAGGGATAATAGTAATAGTGCCGCTGGCTCACAGGAGTCACAGGCCATCTGGAGGAATGCATTTGGAGACTTCCCTTGTTCTGTCCCTCTCCTGAAGGGTCATCCCTATCCCCTAGCAAAGAAAATCCTTCAACATTTGCCCAAGGTTTCTCCCCAGTGAAGCCCATTAGAGACTTAGTGCCCAAGGTGTTTATTGGGGTGATAACCGAGCTATCCCCTGGCCAGCACATACAAAAATTCCACATTCTCTGAAGGAAAGCGGACGTTCAGCATGAACAATGCTTTTATGCAAGCAGTAGAGCATTTCAGCCTTATCCGTTAACTTTCAGACATTGGCCCAGGACCTCCCTTCTTAATGGGTTTTCTTAAGGACAGTTGTCTCAGGCCTGTCATGGTAAATTTTCTGCACAGATGCTAAGACATTTTCTCAATTAAAATCAGTTAAATGTAAGTGACAACTTAAATGTCAAAAATTTTTGTTTGTGTTACTGGAGTAGCTTTGTTTTGTTTGGAAACACTGCTGTCCTTACATAGTTTTATTGCCATTCATTTGCAAATTTTAGTAGATGAATATTGAATATCATGTATTGAACTTGTCAAATTCCTCAGTGAGAAAAGTTAGAGCGGCTAATTCAGTGCTTGGCTGATACTAATCACTAAACAGTTTAAGATGGATGAACTTTTAAGATTACAAGATAATGGTAATACGAATATTGACTTTTGTGTTAGAAATTTATATAATAGATATAACTTGGACAGAGATCATTCATGTGTTAAATTATGAATCAATAAGCTTGGCTTCACTAGTTACTGTTTTAAAATGAGAGTATGTATAAATCCATTTTAATGATAGAAATGTTCCACTGGTGTTTGATTTACTTAAAATAATTGGGAATGCAGGAATTTTCCTTTTGTGATTTGATCATTAATTATATACATATTCTGTTACAAATTTGAGGTTTGTGTTCATATATCCTTTTTTTTTTTTTTTTTTTTTTAAATTTTTTTTGTGGTGCTGGGGATTGAACCCAGGGCCTTGTGCTTGTGAGGCAAGCACTCTACCAACTGATCTATATCCCCAGCCCTCATATATCCTATATAAGCTAAATCTGCTTGGACTACACAGCTATATTTCTGATATTAAGGACATAATTTATTCCCTTTCATATAATCACTTGTGCTAGAATAAATATGGCATATAATAGCTGTGTTTTAGAAGAAAATTTGAGTGGAATTTTGGGAGACTTACATTAGAGTAGCCTTTTTCACCTACTTTTGCCATACATTTCAGGCACAAGACAGGGTAAGAATGTTTGAGAGGCTGGAGAAGAGGGAATTCATGAGGAAGTGGGGGCAGCTGTGGATGGAAAGGTCCAGGTTCCATTCCCCATAGGGCCCTAAATGTGGTGATATGGTCCTCTGGATTTTACCCGGAATAAGATGGCAGTCTTTGGAAGTTAATGTATAGTTTTTTTCTGGTGTCACCTTGTTAGTGGTGGGGACAACAGACTACGGAAGAACAAGGGAAAGTGAGAAATTATCATGATGACCATAACTAAGGTAAAAGGTGATGTGACAGTTAGGACATCTTTGATAGTAGAGAATGTAGTGTGAAGCCCTTGCATTCTGAATGTAATTTTCCTAGGTAAAACTAGGAAAATTAGTAGATTGTACGTGGGGTTTCAAGGACAGGGAAGAGTCATAGGCCCAAAGATCTGCTTTAAAAAACTGCTTTAAAAACTTGAATACAGTTGCCCTTTGAGATAGAAGAGAAGGTTTTGTGGGAGCAAATTTGGACTTTAGTTGTGACACATGTGAGATTCCTTATAGATGCATAATGGCAAGTGTTAGGGAGTATTGAGTATATAAACATAAAGATCTTTAGCTAGGGATGAATATGTGAGGGTTGATTGAGATCTTCAAATGAGTCTGTGTAGAAAGCAGTAGTAATCCAAAAGCCAAACCGAAGTTTTGAGCTGGAAGTAGGTGGTGTCCTATTGCTGCTGTTAACTGTAAAACTCGAGAAAGGGGTGATGGGGCCCCGGCCGGTAAAGCTCCCAAAGGCGATGGGCAAAAAGGAGTGCGCTCGCCAGAGTCAGACAAAAGTGGTGGCTTGATTTTATTGGAATGTGTGTCCCGGGCGAAATCTCCAGCCTCCCCGGGGTGAAAGTCATGGTGGGAGAGCCAGGAGAAATCGCACGTGGCTTTGGCTGCTCAGGGTTTTTATACAGAGGAGGGGGTAAAGGGGTTCTGCCCAGGAAAAGGTGGACCCAAGGTGGACGTCAGGGTCAGCAGGTCTGCCTCATTGGTCACTTCTGGAACAGTGTGTTGCTAGGTGACCGTGCTCCCTCCCCCTGCAGCCGCCCAATATGACCTAACATTAACAAATTACCAGAAACTTAAATTAAAACAAGAGAAATGTATTCTTATATTTCTGGACATCAGAAGTCTGAAATCAGGATTTAAAAAAAATTTAGTGTATTAGAGTCTTATAGTTACCTGTAGTAGTTGGGTTCATTTGGATAAAATTTACATGCAAGGAATTTGATTTCAATATTCATTACCCCACTTTTCTTCCTCTCCCCCCCCCCCATTCTCCTTCATCTGCTCTACTGACCTTCCTTTTGCTCATTTATTTTTTATTGATTCTTTTTAGTTGCACATGGCAGTAGAAACTATTTTTTTTCTTTTTTTTTGATCTGGGGATTGAACTTGGGGGCACTTGGCCACTGAGCCACATCCCGAGCCCTTTTTTGTATTTTATTTAAAGGCAGGATCTCATTGAGTTGCTTAGCATGTTGCCCTTGCTGAAGCTGACTTTGAACTCGCGATCCTCCTGCCTCAGCCTCCCAAGCCACTGGGATTACAGGCTTGCGCCACCACGCATGGTACTAGAAACTATTTTGATACGTTTCCATGCTTGTATAAATATCTTACTCTAAGTAGGATCCCAGTCTTGTGGATGTACACAAGGGTGAGATTCACTGTGATGTAAACATGTATGTAGGAAAGTTATGTAGATTCATTCTCCTGTCTTTCCTGTTCCTATCCCCTTTCCCTTCCCTCCCTGTTGTCTAATTCATTGAAGTTTTAGTCTCCCCCTAAGACCCCTGTATTATGGGTTAGCGTCCATGTATCAGAGAAAGCATTTGACTTTTGTTTTTTTTTTTTGGGGATTCATTTCACTTAGCGTGATAGTCTCTAGATCATCCACTTAACAGCAGCAAATGTCACAAGGTAATTCTTCTTTATGGCTGAATAATATTCCATTGTGTATATATATTACGATTTCTTTATCCATCTTTCTTTCTTTTTTTTTTTGTATTTGGGATTGAGCCCAGGGGTGCTTAACCACTGACCCACATCCCCACCTGTTTTCTATACATTTTTTTTTTTTTTTTTTGAGATAGGGTCTTGCCAAGTTGCTATTGCCTTGCTAAGTTGCTGAGGCTGGCTTTGAACTTGCAATCTTCCTGCCTCAGCCTCCTGAGTTGCTGGGATTACAGGTGTGTGCCAGCACATCTGGCCCATTCATCTTTTGATGGTCATCTAGGTTGGTTCCATAGCTTAGCTATTGTGAATTATGCTGCTGTAAACATTGATGTGACTGCATCACTATAGTGTGCTATAAAATCAAGATGTTAGCAACGTGATTTTTACCTCTTTTACCTGAGAACCTTGAGGTTCTCAGGGATAGCCAGTTTCTTTTCCAGATCCTGAGGCTGCTTGTATTCCTTGTATCTGACTCTTCTCATGTACCATTCTAGCCTCTTACTTTCATTGTTGCATCTGCTAGTACTCACTCTGGTTCTCCTGTCTACCCATTTGAAGGCTTCTTGTGATTACCCCAAGCTCAGGACTCACCTGGATAGTTCAGGATAATCTCCTCAGCTCACGATTAATTTAATCATATGGTTAAAGTCCCTTTGCCATGTTTTAATGTGTTCACACATTTAAGGGATTTTGACATGGACATCTTTGTTGAGGGACACATTGTTCAGTATGCCACAGCAGGTGAGGAAGAACTGGCTCAGGAGATAGAACAATGGCCATAGGGACAAGGGTAATGTCTCAGAAGTCTAGTGCAGAAAGTGTTTTAAGATTGAAACAATGGTGCATATGGATTTAAAAGAAGTAGTGACAGAACTGCCCATAAGTTAGAGCAGAATGAGATCACCAGTGTTGGAAGGTTGTGGTAGTTGGGAAACCCTGGTTAGAGTTGATTTCAATAAAGAATAAATAGGAGGGCCAATTTTGGGAGGAACATTTATGCATGTTGAGCAGAAAAATGAAGGGTGTAACTGGAAGCTGATTTAGATGGAGAGTTTTGTTTAAGATGGATGATACAACAGTTTATTGATACACTGATGGAGATGATTCAGTAGACAGAAGGACAGTGCTGGAGTGAGGGGAGTTGGGACCCAGTAGAGTAGTGGTATTGAAGTTGATCTTGGCTAGAAATAGTGAGAGCTCATTGGTAGGAACAGAAGGAAAGGTTGAGTTTATGGATATAGATGCAGAGGGACTAATGGATGTGGTGGGAGGATTTAGAATTTTGCTTTGTGATCTGGGAAACAGGTCTGAGAGTAGGGCAGTTGAAGTGTCGAGGTTTCAGAAAAGAGATGAAATGCAAAATGGTAAATATGTCTTTTATTCTGTTATTCCTAAATTTAGCCAAAAAAATATACAAAACTGTCCCAAGGACAAAAATGTCAGGTGTTTTTGGGGCATTGGTGGCAAACTGTAATAAACTTAAAAAAACACTACAAAGCTACTGAATGGTTTAATCACTTATGTGGCCTTGAGATATATTCTCATGTTTGCTTTTTATCAAGGTATAACTTTCCTTTGTGGCACTCGTACAGAAAATACATAATAGTGTTCACTAGTTTGCAAAAGTTGATCAGAAATTGAGCAGTTTTAAAGAAGGTCATAGGAAGCTGAATCATCTTTAGAAGAAACTCTAATAAGTCAAATAATGGTCATTTTGTGCTGTTGCAAAATAAAAGTAGAGGTGTGCATTTGGACTTTATGGATGACTCTTCCTGGTTCAGTGTTGGTGGAAAGTCACAGAGGTCAAGATGCCATTCCGTATGCTGACCTGCTGGCTTGTTATCCCATGATTTCTTCTGGTTTGTCTCATACCCTCTTATGTGTTCTAGCCATACTCTATTTTAGTTTCTTAAATATGAACTCCCTCCTTCTATCTGGAACTTCTTTCTTTCCTATCTTGCTATTTGTCCATTGGATACTAATTTGATTGCTTGGGAAACCTTATCCTGCCCTGCACATACTAGTTTAGGTCAACCCATTATATGGTCTCTTGATGCTTTTTTTTTTTTTTTAATTCCTTCTGAATTATAACTGAATAATTACTTGAAATTTCAATTGTAAAATGTCTGACTCCTTTCCTAGAGTGTGATTCTGATGAAATCAGGGATGGTATTTCCTTTTACTATTTTTTTTTTGTTATTAAAACATTGTATAAATTAATGGATTTCCCTGTGATATTGCCATATGTGCATATACATGCACGGATGGTATCGGTTCTCCATTCTAACCTTGCTTGATTTGCTTTCTCTCACAACTACCTGTCTCCTTCATGTTATATTCCCTAATAGTCCCTTGTCTACTTTGAGGTCATCTTTTGTTTAACTTTTTAAATGTCCACATATGAGAGAATACATGTGATACTTGTCTTTTGTTTGTGGCTTATTTTGCTTAAGAGGTCCTCCAGTTCAATCCATTTTCCAGAAAAATGTCATAATTTCTTTTTGGATGAATAATACTTGGTTGGGCATGTTTGGATATTGAGTTGTCCCTCAAAACTCATGGGTTAGGCAATATAGTAATATTCAGAGGTGAAAAGATTGAATTATGAGAGTTGTAACCTCTTCAGTGTATTAATCCACTTATTGCTTAATAATTTGAATAGACGATTGGTGGTAACTATAGGCAGGTGCGATGAGATTGGAGAGAGATCACTGGAGTTATGCTTTTGGACACTGTATCTTGTCTCCTTTCTTTTCTCTCTCCTCTCCTTCTCTTCCTCTCTTTCTCTCCCTATCTCCCTCTCCCCCACCCCCCTCTGCAAAGTTGACAAATAAAGTGTGTATATACAGTGTTTTCTTTATTCATTTATTTGATGGTGCACCCTTAAGTCAATTCCATATCTTAGCTATTATGCATAATACTGTAATAATTATGGGTATGTAGGTGTCCCTTTTTATACGCTGATTTCATTTCCTTCAGCTATTTACCCAGTAATGTGATAGTTGATAGGAGGTCATATGGTAGTTGTATTTAGGTTTTTTTTCAGTAGGGATTGAATCCAGGGGCACTTAACCACTGAACCACATCCCCAGCCATTTATTATATTTTATTTAGAGACAGGGTCTCACTGGTTGCTTAGGGCCTCACTAAGTTGCTGAGGCTGGCTTTGAACTCACAATCCTCTTGCCTCAGACTCCCAAGCTACTGGAATTACAGGTGTGTGCCACTGTGCCAGCCTGATTAGGTTCTTAGTAAGTATTATCGAGTGAGTTTCATGCATGCCTAGGTGTGCATAGGTAGATATTTACTAGTTTATACTACTGCCAGTTATATGAACATTGCACACATCAAAAACATACGCATATTGTTCTTAAAACTTTTAATAAATTCATTTGTTAGTTCACGTATAGGCAGAGAATTGCACATGAAGTTAGTAATCCACAGCACTTTTATAAATGCAAAAAATTCTTATGTTTCTTGGGGTCAGTTAAATTGTGACATGTTCATTGGCAAAAGTTTAAAAAGGTCACTGAAAGTTTATACAGAATATTTGAGCATGAAAATGATTGTGATAGTATCATTATTAATAACTATCAAGTTATATTAGTAATATATGGAATGTGAAATTTTTGGTGGCATGTCTAAGTATATGTGAGGGTGTGTATACTCACAGAGCAGAGAGATGGGTTGCTTTCATGTATCCTGAAATGTTGTTATTACCTGTCTGGATTAATAATTGAAAGTCATTAAAATCTACAAGTGTGATATTTAAGATGCATAAGTACTTAATTGTTGTTTTTGATGGGTCTTGGTCTCTTCGGTATAACTAAATATTTGTTCATTGGTTTAAGATCATCTGGGGAGAAAAACTTATTTCCTGGGAATTTTTAAATGAAAAATTGAGAGATTGCTAAAGGAAAAGATTCCTAAAGAAAATAACAATGACTATTAAAGAGTAACAAACAAATTGAATAGTGAAAATTATGCAGTCTCCAGGAACATGAAGAAAAGGCTGCTCCAGAAGATTCTTATTGAATGAATATTCAAATAAGAAATTCTGTCCTATTGAGTTTTAGGAAAAACAATAGAATTTTATACAAAGAAGCTTTTCAAATCACATTAATCTGTTCCTTGAGAAAATTAATGTAGTGGTCACAGATGGTATCCTGGACTTCATTGTTTAGAAGCCTGGCTTCATTTCTAGCATTCAAAGTTTTAGGTACACAGAATTTTAGAAGGTAATTTGTTAATTACATTTCATGAAAATGCACATGTATGAGAAGTGGGCAGGATTCACCAGTGAATTAGGGTGTTCATTATGTACCTTTGCTTCAGTATCCTAGACTTTACTGTGGGAACATGTGATATTTAAATGTTACTGGAAATTGAGAATCTGTGTTCCTAAAATCATTGCCTATTGAATTTCAAAGAATAAAAATACCTTTAAACAGATACTCCTTTTCCCAAACTTTTAAATATTCTTGTCATGTCTCTGGGTTCTGAAATATATTAACTATAAAACTCAAGGAATATAGTAGGAATTCCTATTCTTACTACATAGTTTGCCAATGTTCCACTGAATTACAATAAATAAGACCTGTTTCTTGCATTAAGTGTCAACATATTTGAGCTTCAGATGCTCAGTTAATAAACTACTTTTAAAGATGGAATTTTGTGAAAAGTATCTTTATATCCACCAAACATAATTCTCAGAAGTATTATCCACATTTTTAGAGTATAGTTTCCTATTCCTTCACCCTCAAATTCTAGCTCTTTTCTTTCCTTTTTTTAAAATTAGAACTTTTTAGGTATACATGATAGTTGGGTTCATCATGACTAACTCATACAAGTGTGGAAATAATTCCATTCTCCCATTGTCCTTCCCCTGCCCTATTAGGCTTTCTTTCTCTTCAATTTATGTTTTCCGTTCTAGCTCCTGAAGTGAGGATGAAAGCAGACTTTGAGTGTTTAGTTGGGCCTGGAATTTGAAGGTCACTGTGTGGAAGAAATTCTGACTAAAGTCTGGGTAGAAACCTGTCACTTGGAGGGTAGGTAAGAAGGGATAGGAGGAAGACACATGTCATTTTTAAACAAATGGAAATTGAGTTAAAGGGTCAAGGAATATAAAGAAATTCAGGGGGGAAAAGTGAATGAAAGGAAGTATGAGGAAAATGAATGAGAAAATGAATAGTTATGTAAAGATGAAGCATTTTGAATAAGAGTGTAAGGAGTTCATTTCATGCTTTAAATGTAAACCTTGCTGCTTGACCACTGATGGCTTCTTTTAAAACTGACATCTGTTATTTTTCATTTGCCTTCCTCTTCCCCTCTGTAACCTTGGGGCAAGCAAGATTAACATTCTTCTGTCCTCAGCTGAGTTATCTGCCCTTTAGCTCACTGCCCATAAGAATAAAGCTCCAGGCCTAGAAAGTGGAAAAACAGCTCTTTCAAGGATAAGATGAACATTAATTAGATTTACTGATAATGATACTTGGAAAGCATCCCTTTTAAAAGCCCTCTGTTCTTGCTGGCAGTTAGAATCACAGCCACTGAGAAGAGAATCCACTGCATTTCCTCATTTACTAGCAAATCAATAAAATTTCGTTTTCCTTTTCCTCAAAACTTTGTCCTTGTTATTGGATCATTGTCAGGGACAAGGATCAAACTTGTGGTATTAAGAAAATGCTAACTTTAACAAATTAAAGGTTAAAACATCCACAAACTTTTGTTTCATAAAAATGTCATTTGCAATCCATAGTAGCAATTGTTGCATCTAAGTTGTTAATGAAAGCATGTTTTATGTTGTGAAATAGCAAATATATAAAACAAATTTAGAATCTAAGTGGTGAGTCTATAAAGATGTGAACACTTTACAAAGCCATGTTTTTCTCTGCTTGTAATGTTTCACATGGTTTTGTCTTTATAATTTTCTATTTTCTACATTTATTTTTATTTTTTTTTCAATTCAACTAGGTATGTTCATAGCCATGTTATTGTCTTGGCCTTATCTGGAAAAATTTCAAAACTTACAGAAGATTATGGCCTTGGTTGGCATCATCTTTAGGTATAATAATCCTTATGCAGATAAATTTCTTAATCATTAGCTTGAAAACATAAATTTTGATATTGCCAAGTACTGTGAGTTTTAGGTCTTAAAAATACTCTATCACATATTGAGGTTGTATTTTATTGGTGTGTGCTTTTCATTTCACACTTAGATCTTTAATTGATTTGGAGGTCAGTCATTTTAGTATATTCTGTAAAGTAGGCTCTTTTTTTTTTTTTTTTTAATAACCTTTATAAAGTAAAACTAGCTTTTCCAGCATCATTTACTGAATTATCCATTCTTTTCTAATTTGTACCTCTGTTATATTGCTAATTTATGGTACATATGTAGGCTTATTTTGAGGCTCATTATTCACTGATTTGTTTCTTGTGAAACTAATTCATTGCTTATTTTCTTAATTACTTCCAAAATTGTGTTTTTAGCACAAGTTCCTTAGCAAATATAGCCTTAGGCAAAACTTAAAGATACAAGATGATATATTACTGGTCTGTCCATTGCTTCACAAACAAACACAGCTGGTCACTTCATTATGTGGAACATATCCAGACAGGGTTTATCCAAAAGTGTCTGCATTCTTCCCTCCAGTGGAGCATTCTTAGAGAGAGAATGCTCCTGCCAGCTCCTTTTGGTTAACATTTCTCGCAGAGCGAACTTCAGCTTGCACCACCCAGCCCCTTTAGTAGAAGGAATGTCAGATCACATGATGAGTACCATGGTGCTGCTTTGCCTGCATCTAGAGGTAGCTAGAGGGAGAAACTACCTGTGTTCTCCGTCATAGAACCAATGTAGGTCCATAAGCACTTACTCTTTTGGTGCAGAGAGCTGGAAAGCAGGTGAGACCAAGAGAATCTGAGGCAGGGTAGCCAATGTGACTTTTAAACCATGTATTGATCTTTATTATTTTTATATAAGTTAGATACCTTAGGTTAAATTTCCTCTGTTTGAAAGGTTTTTATTGGTATTCATTGGAATTATAATCTTACAGGTAAAATTGATGTCTTTAAATTTTAAATTCTCATTTATGAATATTATCTCTTATTCAGATGTTTTACATTCTTTTAAAGATTTTACTCTGTATATTCTTAATAATTTCTTAAACTACATTTTTAAAAACTGTTATACAAAATTTTCTATTGCCCTTTCCAATTGATAATTTGCTTTTTTGTTTTCCCTTGGTATACTGAGATTATAGCAGGCAAATTATTGAAAATACACTCAAATTTATACTTGAATTCTGAGATTTATATGTAGATCATCATGTTTAAAGATAATCTGTTTTTCTGTTTTTTTTTTTTTTAGCTTTAGGAGCTTCGTATTATGCTGTAGAATAGCAAGTTTTGTGATTGTTAAATGCACATAATCATGAACATTTTTAAAAAGATTTTTAAAGTATGAACTATAGCCCGCTCTTAAAGCTGCAAATTTATTTTCCTTATGTATTATAGAATACTATACTATTATAGCTAGACTTTGCTATAGAATCCTTAAAGAACAATACTACCAAAGTTTTAGATCATTATCCTAGTTCACACTTGTTTTCTATGGACATGTCTTAAGACAGATTTCTAGAAAAATCCAATGTGGCTACAGTTCAATTTCAAATGTATGAAGAACAGAAAACAAAAAATGAGGCAAATGGAGGACATAGAATCAGGCTATATAGGGGACTCCGAAAATTAATGTCTTCTTGTGGTTTGTCCTGAGTTCATGGCATTAGACTAGACAAAATAGGATCCTGGGAAAAGTTTATGATGTGAAAGATTACTGGAAATCTCTTGTACTTTTCTTATAAAGGTGGGGAATGAAATGCGTGAGAAGAGGCATACAGTAGGAACATTTATTCTGTCATAAGGAGTAGGCAAAAGGGCCTCTTGGTGCTGCCAAGGGCTTTTTTGTGTTTTAAAATCCTGATCTCTTTGTTACACAATTTGGCAAGAAAGGCTACCTTTCTGAATAAATAGAAATGAACTTACAGATGCAGTGTCTTCATCCTGATCTACTGTAGGATTCCACCTCAAATCAGGTGCTGACTTCTGGGCAGTGTCAGGAGGTGGCAGGGGTTATAAGGAAGTATGAGACATCATGCAGATGGACACTGAAGAAATAAACACAAGTGTAGTCCAACTCTTGGCTTTGTATCTGGTAAGAGCCAATAGACACCAGGACCCAGGTGATGCTCTGATAGTACTGTAAGAGTGGCAGAGCCACAGATGACCAAGCAATTCCTCGATGACTGTACTTGTTATCATATCACCAGGATGAGTGTTCTAGGAAGGATGTGTGCCATTGTGTAGAAGGAAGAAGTAAAGTTCAAAACAAAAAACATGCTGATTCATTAGAATACTGTAGGAGATCTTGATGGAAATCTGGTTACATTTTGTTCTTTTTTAGTTCTGAAGATCTCATTGTGTCCTTTGTAAGTCAACTGGCATATGTATTGGCATTTAGGCAGTACCTTGACACTTCATGTCCAAAACCTATTTCCTAGGCAGATCTAAGAGCTTCAACTCACTGTTTTGGTTGTTTTATTTCAGAAAATTGCAGCACAATGAAAAAATGATGAGATGAGGGAAATACTTTGTCATGAAGAATTATGGATTTTAAAATAATGTTTAATAAGGGTTAATAAAGATAATTTATTCTTAATTTTAAGTCTTACTATAGAAAATGCAGATATTTGTACTGTAATACTGAATGGACTGGAGTCTCCAGCAGGTGCTGCCCAAACAAATCATTATTTTGATATGTGTCCTCATTAGGTCAACTTGCCCTGCCATCTACTATCTCATCATCCATACCTCACTAAAGCCAATTCCTCCAAGGATGTTGGACACGAGAAGCAATAAAGATATTGGGAGCTCAAAATGACTCACTTTTATTTGTAGCTAAGAGATCTTGAACAATAATGGTCATACATATGAATGACTCTGGGTCTGTTTTTACTTCTGTAAATGAGGTGTTTAGATGATGTTTGAGATTTTCTAGTTCTGACTTCCTAAATCAAACCTGGTAAAGGGCTGGGTAAGGCAGTGATAATCCAGAAAGCATGCAGAAGAGATTTAAGAAACATCCAGTGATCATTTGGTTGGTTGCATGAAGGTAATGGGCATGAAATATCAGTTCAACTGAAAGGGATTGTAATGGTGATTCAGTTCAAGTATGAGGAGTTGCAAAGACATTTGCCAGACAGATCACTGCCAGGATAGTTGAAATTGTGTTGGAGAAGAAAAAATTAAAAGAAATTTTGTTACTTGGAGAACAGAACAAACTGAAAGGTTCATTTGTACTGCAAAACACTGACCTTTGAATCCAAAGCTCCAGTGTAATAGATTCTTTAGCTTATAGCACCAAAACGTATTTAACTACTGTCAAATTTCTAGTCGTTGACATATTGCTTCTTTCCTGTAAAATAATTCATAAATAGTAGCTATATCTCAGAATGCATTACTCATTGAATAAAAGAAAATAATCCCTGTTATGTGGTTCAGAGTTGCTTCTCCTTTGCATTGATCATAATTCTGATTTGGGTGTCTGTTGCATCTAAGCTGCTACTTGAAGCAGAATTGTTTCTCCTGATTGATGTACAATTTAAGAGTTTGTGTAGAGTAGGGATTGACTGGGGAGTAATGTTTTTGAGTCCATTGAAACCGTGAGCTAAAATGACCTCTTCAATCTCACCCTAGCATGTACTTCTTTGCTAAATTATGGAATTTTAAACTCAGGTCAAGGGAAAGGGAAGCTATTTTTTTGAATACCCATTCTGATAGTTCCATCATTAACCTAAGTCAAAGTACTTAAATGGAGTCAATAGCTATTAAATGACAACTGCAAGATAAATTTAATTATGATACTTGCTACATTTCCAGAAACTGAATAATACCACAGTGACATAATTTATTCTAATAATATTTTTGATGACACATGCCTTCGAAATATACTAAGAAAAATCTTTTTGATAAGGTTTGGTAACCTGGTATAGAAAATCTACAAAGCATATTTCCTTAGCTGGTTAGTGAGGAATATATTTAGCACTGCATTTTTATTCACATATTGTCTACCCTTTTATCTGTGGTTTTCATCTTTTAGGATAACTTTGTGGTTTAGTCCTAATGTTGAGTATTTTCTTGATATACATGATTTAGGGGAAATGAATCTACCTGAAATATAAGAAAGAAACTGGTGACTAATTTCTGATGACTAGTTCAGTTAGGAGGTTTAGGAAACCTCCCATTAACTATGTGGTTTAAGACATTAAATTCCTTCTGAAAACACATTTTTCTCAAGCATAGTAGTCTTTAGGGTAATCAAAAAACTGCAAGGAAAAAATTTCTATCCCTCATTTCTTAGAATAGCTAAAAATGAAGAATTTTTCCCTTTTCCCCTATGGTAATCTCAAGCCTCTTTGCAAATTAAAAAAAATATATATATGGAAGAATCTAAAGCTTCCTTAGGCTGATTAAGATAGGTTACATCATTTTGTGCAGTGGGTATGTTCCCTACCACAAAATATTAAATGGAATCAAGAGTATTGGGAAGTCACATAGACAATTTTTCCTTTCATTAAAAGGAGGCTGGTCTACCTACTGCATTCCTGATTCTGAGGGACTGTGGAATGCATCAATGCCCTTTGTCTTCAACTGTATTACAGGTCGTCATGTCATATCATGTCCTGTGTATACAAAGCAGTATAACATTTTGTGGGGAAAGAAGTTCAACTGTACATTGAGTGCTGCATTTTAAAATACAGCTTTTATTTATACCATGGCTTATTAATGCAGATGAACTCATTAAATTCAGTTTTATTCATAAAAGGAATGTTGTTGGTATCATACCTTTTTATAAAAGCTGTTGTCATCTTCAGATTGTTTACTTAAATTGTAACCTGACAATATTCCTAGTATTTCTGTTGAAACTGAATTTAATTAGATTCCTTTCTCAGAATCAAGTTTAAATGATACATAGTAAAATCATATTTTTAATTCTGGTGTAGCTACTTGCCGCTTTTTTAGTTTTACTTTTGGTTGACAGGTAATTGTATCTATGTAGAACGGTATGTGTGTATATAGTGGAATGATCAAATCTGGTTAATTAACATATCTGCTACCACAAATATTTCTTTTGTGAGGACATTGAAAGGACATGTATGCATTATACATACACAGGGTGCAACCTATTATAATTTTGATCACATTCTTGTGGTTGAACATAATGTGGAGTTAAAGTGGTGGTGTATTTATATCTGAGTGTAGGAAAGTTATGTCCGATTCATTCTACTGTCTTTCTCATTCCCATCCCCCCTCGCTTCCCTTCATTCAGTTTTGTCTAAACCAATGCACTTCTATACTTCTCCTCCCTACCCTCTCTTGTTAAGGGTTAGCACCCACATATCAGAACATTCAACCTTTGGTTTTGGGGACTGGCTTATTTCACTCAGCATGGTAGTCTCCCATTGACCAGCACATGCCATAATTTCATTTTCCTTTATAGCTGAGGAATATTCCATTGTGTATGTATTACCACATTTTCTTTATCCACTCATCTGTTGAAGGGCTCCAAGGTTGGTTCCATAGTTTGGCAATTGTGAATTGAGCTGATCTAAACACTGATGTGACTCTGTTACTGTAGTATGCTGATTTTAAGTCTTTTGGGTATAAACCTCTGAGTGGGACAGCTGGGTCAAATGGTGTTCCATACCAAGTTTTCTAAGGAATCTCATACTGCTTTCCAGAGTGGTTGCACCAACTTGCAGTCCCCCTGGCAATGTATAAGTGTACCTCTCCCTGTACATCCTCACCAACATCTATTGTTAACAGTATTCTTGATAATTGCCATTCTGACTGGAGTGAGATGGAGTCTCAGTATAGTTTTAGTTTGCATTTCTCTAATTAATAGACATGTTGAACATTATTGTTGACCATTTGTGTATCTTCTGCAAAGTGTCTGTTCAGGTCCTTTACCCATTTACTGATTGGATAAGTTTTTAAGTGTTTGAGTTCTTTGTGTATGCTGGGGATTAATGCTCTATCTGATGTGCAGGTGGTAAAAGTTTCTCCCATTCTGGAGGCTCTGTTCATGTTCTTCATTGTTTTCTTTGCTGTGAAGATTTTTAGTTTGTATCCCATTTATTGATTCTTGATTTTACTTCTTGTGCTTCAGGAGTCTTATTGATGAAGTCTGTTCCTGAGCCAATATAGAGAGTTGGACATTTTCTTCTAATAGGGTCAGAGTCTCTTGGGGTCTAATTCCTCAGTCCTTGATCCACTTTGAGTTGAGTTTTGTGCAGGGTGAGATATAGAAGTTCAATTTCAATCTCCTACATATGGATTTCCAGTTTTCCCAGCACCATTTATTGAAGAGGCTATCTTTTCTCTAATGCATGTTTATCGAGCCTTTGTCTAGTATAACTGTATTTATGTGGTTTGTCTCCGTGTCTTCTGTTCCATTGGCCATCAATTTTGTTTTTCTGCCCATCTCTACATGCTGTTTTTGTTTCTATGGCACCGTAGTATAATTCAAGATCTGGTATTGTGATGCCTCCTGCTTTACTTTTCTTGTTAAGGATTGCTTTGGCTATTCTGGGCCTCTTAGTTTGCAATGAATTTCATGTCTGCTTTTTCTATGTCTGTGAAGAATGTCCTTGGAATTTTAATGGTAATTGCATTAAGTCTGTATAGTGCTTTTGATAGTATGGCCATTTTGACAAAGTTAATTCTGCCTATCCAAGAGCACGGGAGATCTTTCCATCTTCTAAGGTCTTGTTCAATGTCTTTAGTATTTTATAGTTTTATTGTAGAGGTCTTTTCACTTTTTTTTTTTTTTTTAGATTTAGTCCCAAGTATTTTATTTTATTTATTTATTTTTTTTTGAGGCTATTGTGAATGGGATAGTTTTCCTGATTTCTCTTTCAGCTGACTTGTTATTGTTGTATAGGAATGCAATTGATTTATGGGTGCTAATTTTATATCCTGCTACTTTGCTGAATTTGTTTGCATGAAGGTTTTTGGAATTTTTTGGATCCTCTAGATGTCAGCAAATAGGATGGTTTGAGCTCTTCTTTTCCTATTCATATCCCTTGAATTTCTTTCTTCTGTCCTATTGTTCTGGCTAGGGTTTCTAGGACTATGTTGAATAGAATTGGTGAGAGAGGGTATCCCTGTCTTGCTCCAGTTTTTAGAGGGAATGCTTTCAATCTTCCTCCATGTAAAATGATGTTGACTTTGGATTTTTGCATACATAACTTTCGCAATGTTGAGGTATATTCCTACTATTCCTAGTTTATCTTGTGTTTTGAACATGAATGCATGCTGTATTTTGTCACTTGCCTTTCTACATCTATTGCAATAATCATTTGGTTCTTGTCTTTAAGTCTATTGATGTGATGAATTACATTTATTGATTTCTGTATGTTGAACCAACCTTGTATCCCTGGAATGAACCCCCTTGATCATGGTGCATTATCTTTTTAACATATGTTTTGTATGTAGTTTGCCAGGATTTTGAGAATTTTCACATCTATGTTCATGATGGATAGTGGTCTAAACTTTTCTTTCCTTGATGTGTCTCTTGGGATTTCTTTCATTTGGTATTCTCTGAGCTTTCAGTTCTGAATTTGTTTCATTTGTCAGGCTGGAGAAGTTTTATGACATTATTTTTTGAAATTTTTTTATTTCTTCTTTGGGCACACTGATAAACATGTATATTTTGTGTAGTAGTGTGTTTAAATTTACTGTCTTTCATCTCTTTGTTTCTCAGATAAGATAGATTGTAATGTGTTGTCTTTACGTTCATTGATCCTTTTATTCATCTAGTCTCTTATACATACTCTTTATTGGATTTTTCAGTTTGGTTATAGTCCTTTTTAGATCTCTGATTTGTGTTAGATACTTCAAAAAAATAGTTGAAACAGTTTGCTTTTGCATATTTTCATAGCCTCAGTGAATATCTTTTGATCATTTTTTTGAGTTTATTGTCAGGAAAATAATGTATTTCCATTTGATCTGGGTTGGTTTTTAGAGATTTATTTTGTTTGTTCATTTGGATTATTTCCCCCTATTTCTTTTTTCCTTGACTTTTACTTTCTGCATATCCAATAAGAAAACTGTTTCTCCCAGTCTGACCATACTTCCTCATGTAGAAGGGTTTCATCGTTCCAGCCAGCCAGGAATTTTAAGGTTCCTCTGAAATTATTTTTGTGGGTGTGTGTCAAAAGTGCTGTTTCTGGTTTTGGTGACACCCAATAAGATTGTGATGTAATCATGCAAGTATCCTACATCTAATAAGGTAGAAGCCATATCCTCTTGATGCAGCTGGGAAGTTTGGGATACTGTGTATGTATTTCAGTTTCTTGTACTCTTAATGTGAAGTTGAATGTAAGCATTTGTCTCCCAACTCTCTGCATTAAGTTGGGGAGCAGATCTAGGGGAAGTGCCTGCACTGCATTTAGTTGCACTCTCTGATCCTGGGAAGTGGCTGCTGAACCTGGGACCATTGTATGCTTACCATTGTTTTCTGTTGTCTTGGACAGCTCAGGAATGCAAAGACCCATTGACCAGGGCTCATTCATTAAAGAGACAGTTACTTGTGTGGGAGCTGCAGAATTTGTGGCACCCCAATTGTGGAAAGACTTTTTCCAGAAAGAATAGGTAGAAATGCACTCATTCTGCCCTTCTAGCTCCTTGATGCATGAGCATTAGATGATAGGCTATGAGGTAACCACTGGAGCAGTGTGCAGTAAAACCCAGAGAAAAAATTTCTACCTTCCATTCTTTTTTCTGCAGTGCTTCCAGGTGGTATAGCCTTCGAAAGGGTTTTGCACAGCCATTTAAACCTCCTCTTCGTTCTTTGATCTAACTCTTAGAGCCTTTAGCTTTAACTGTAAAAATTGGGGCACTCAATGCATGATTTAAACCCTACTGGAGAGAAATGAGGAGTTGCATTTTTTTGGAGCCCCATCTCTACACTTCTTGTCGCTCAATCTGCAGGAGATGCCTGTGCATCTTTAAATATTCTTTTTTTTTCTTTAGTACAGAGAGACTTGCATGTACCTAGTCCTTTATGCTCCTAGAACCAAGAGGATTAAGGTACAGTCCCTTGTGTGGAAGATGTAAAAGCTGGAATGCTTCATTCATAGTCTAACTTCTTCCAGTAAGGACTAATGGACTCAAAGTCATCCTTGGGGTTAACTGGGGGAGAAGACTTGGGAAGCACTGATGGGCTTCTTAGGCTGCCAGAGGGCTACTTGTCCCTTTATCTCCTCAGTGCCAGTCAATCAGAGGGCAGGATGCTAAGTAGCCACTGTGAATGTGTCATAAACCCATTCCAGGGAGCTTTTTTCTTTAAAGCTCTCTGGGTGCTGCTCCTAGGAGCCTTAGCTCTGGAAGTGCTGTGTGCCTGCCACTTTCCCCCATAGTCTAGAGAGGAAAAACTGCTACTGTGTTGTCTAGAGGGACCCATGTATTCCTAATCCCCTCTGCTTCCCAGATTGGTGAATTAAGAGCCAGAGCTCATAGAACCTTAGAATTAGGGTGCTATCCATGTGGTCTGAATATACCTTGCCACAAGTAGAAGTTAGGTATTAATGATTCCTTCCTAATTCCATGGCACAGTGCCCCAGGAAGAGTTCATGCTCTACTGTTTCTCAGTTTTTCCTGCCTATGTGATGTGGAGGTTCTCACAAAGGTTCAGTGGGTAGGATTTTAATTTTTTTTTTTTTAATGAATCCATGGGTAGGGGAGAGTTTGGAGTTGGTGTTAAGATTTATATTTAGTCACTGTTGTCTGAAAAATGCAGTAGCAGCATTATTAAAAGTGGCATCAAAACTTACTAGCACTTTTAGTTTGTGCCTGGACATAGCGAATCCTTACTGAGGCAAGAATAACTGGAAACACAAGCCTCTTTTTTTTTTTTTTTTAATAGTTCTATACGTGCTATAGTCGAAGTAGGACAAGGATGTATTTGTTGATGCTAATGTTAGTAGACTTTAACCACTTTGAAGGGAGGCTATCACAGTGAAGAGAGTCATGTGACAAGTCAGGCTGACTGGGTTTGATCTTACTGTGACTGAGATTAACAGGTTAGATAACTCACTAAGTTTATCTGTTAGATACTGCTTTTAGCTCTATTTATCTCATGGGATTGGTGTTAAATTTGGATGAACTAATCCATTAAAATGCCCAGTATTGTGCCTGATATTTTAACTTTGTGTTTTCCTGCTGTGACCAAAATACCTGACATAAACAATTTAAAGGAGAAAAAGTTTATTTTGGCTCATAGTTTCAATGGTTTCAGTTTATGGTTAGCTGGCTCCATTGCTCTGGGTCTGAGGTGAGGAAGACAGCATGGTGGAAGGGCATGGCAGAGGACAGCTGTTAGCTCGTGGCAGTTGGGAAGCAATGAGAGACAAACAGGAAGGGACTGGGGACAGTTCCCAACAGCACACCCCCTGTGGCATCACCAGCCTACAGTCATTGCTTAGTAATCCAGTAGGGAACAACAGCCATTTATCGTTCACAAGTCTTCAGGTTAACAGGGTGATGATTGATCTAGGCTGTGCTTGACCTGGTGACTCTTCTTATGGCTGCAGGACTAGCTGAGCATGGTTCCTTTCTGAAGTTGTACTCTACCTTCTCTGTTTCTTCTGAAGCCTAGGCTTATGGTACAGCAGCTTGGATTGGATATTAACAGCATTGACAGGAGGTACAAGATGATAAATGAAAAGATGTGTTTCTTTAGAAGGAATAGTCATGGAATGAGCCTATTCCATGTCACTTCCACTCACATTCCTTTAAACAAAGCAGGTCAAATGACCAAGACCAAAAGGAGATGAGAAAAGAGTGAGCACTGATTTAATCTACTGTAGCAGTCAACAAATGCTGCTATTTCTCCTTCTGCTATTTTGATTATTTTCAAGCTCTTCCACTTACCTTTTCCTCTTACCCTGAATATTTTGGTATAAACAACACAGGTGCTGAACTTGTAACATTCTTGTGGTTTTAGCAGCCTTACAAGCCTGACTGCCACATTGTTTTTTCTCAACTGACACAAGATCTTTTTCTTTTACTTTGCTTAATTTCAACCCTGTAGTTACAGACAAAATATCAACTCCTTATGCAGGCTTCCTGGCTGTGCTTTCTCATAATATTTTTCTACTTCATTTCCTTTGTAGTACTTATTTCTACCAATGATCATCTAAGTGGTTGGTTTGATACTTGTATGATACATTTCTTCTCTTGTAAAATACAGTCCATGAAGGCAGGGATTTTGTCTTGTTCACTGTGTTAATCTCAGGGTTGAGTATGGTGCCTGACACATAAATCACTCAATGAAAATAATTACTTATCCCTTAAAAGAATGAAACATTTGGAAGATGATGGAAAGAGATTTATGTGTTGAGTTAAAATAATTACCTTCTGTAGATTATCTTATTTTGGTGTGATAATTTGAAAGCCTTTGTTAAGTAAAGCATTAGGATACTCACCCATACAATAAAGGACTTTATTTGTGAAATACTGTTTTTATAAAGTAGTAAATTTAGTAAGGCGTGAACAAGAGCTTTTACATCTTAATGAGGCAGAGCAAATCATTTGCTTTGAAGGAGAAAACTGGAGTGAATATTCCTGTTCTAGCAGTGGATTGCTTACACTATTAGAAGGAATTTCATATATAAAATAAGAATTCTACCTATTTTGTAGATATTACAGGGTGGAAAGTGACATTATAATAAAGTGGGCAAACTGGTGGCTGAGGGTTAAGTATTGCTTGCATGTCTGTTTATCCTATTTTTTTAAATTAAAAAATTTCAGTATAAAAATTAACTTTTTAAACATAATTTTCAGTAGTACTGGGTTCTCAATACTCCACAGTATGCTATATTATCATGGAAATTTTGTACATTGTGTACACTTCAATATTCATTTATAATGTTTGTGTTCTATAATTATCTTTGAAATAAGACAGGATAAAGGATTAAATTAGGAATCCCTATCATATAAATATATGTGTAGTACATGTTTATACTATACATGTTAATATATATGTAGTATATATTTATACTATATATTTATTTATGTGTGTCGTTGCTTTTACTGGTTGTCCATATTTCTTCATTTAGATTCAGGATACTGTCCAGTGTCCTATGACTTCAGCCTCAAGGACTTCCTTTGCTATTTCCTATAGACCAAGTTGACTAGGAACAGATTCTTTCAGTTTTTACTTACCAGGGAGTGTCTTAATTTTTTATCCTTCATCTGAAAAGGTTTCTTTTACTGATATAGAATCTTTGGCTGACAGTCTTTTTCTTTCTTTTTTTAAAATTAGAGCTTTATAGTTATACATAGTAGTTGAGTTCATCCTGGCAAATTTATATACACATGGAATTAAGTTTCAGTTCATGATTGTGAATTGTGCTGCTACACACATTGAGGTGGCTATATTGCTATAGTATGTTGATTTTAGATATTTTGGGAAAATACCAAGGAGTGGGATAGCTGGCTCATATGGTAGTTCTATCCCTAGTTTTTTGAAGAATCTCCATACTGTTTTCCAGAGTGGTTGTACCAGTCTGTGTTCCCACCAATAATGTGCAAGTGTACCTTTTCCCCCACAGTCTCCTCAGCATTCTTGATCATTATCATTCTGACTGAAGCAAGATGAAATCCTAGTGTAATTTTGATTTTCATTTCCCTGATTGCTAGAGATTTTAAACATTTTTTTTTCATATATTGGCAATTTGCATTTCTTCATTTGAGAAGTTTCTGCTTAGTTTTTCTTTTTTGGTACCAGGGATTGAACCTAGAGGTGCTTAAACATTGAGCCACATCCCAACCCTTTTATTTTTTTATTTTGAGACAGTGTCTCACTAAGTAGGGCCTTGCTAAGTTGCTGAGGCTGGCTTTGAACTTGAGACCCACTTGCCTCAACTTAATCTTTGGGATCACAGGTATGTGACACTTTCCATTGAATTCTTTTGACCATTGATTGATTATTTGTTTTTTTGGTGTTTATTTTTTGAGTTCTTTGTATATTCTGGCTATTAATCCCTGACTGGAGGAATAGCTGGTCAAGATTTTATCCCATTCTGTAGATTCCCACTTCCCACTCTTGTTTCCTTTGCTGTGCAGAAGTATTTTAGTTTGATGGCATCCCACTTATTGATTCTTGGTTTTATTTCTTGCACTTTGGGGGTCTTGTTAAGGAGTAGGTGCCAGCCTTTATGATGGAGTATTGACCCTATGTTTTCTTCTTAACAGTTGGTCTAATTTCTAAGTCTTTGATCCATTTTTAGTTGAGTTTTTTTTTTTCAGGGTGAGAGATAGAAATTTTTTTCTTCTACATGTAGATATTCAGTTTTCCCAGAACCATTTGTTACAAAGGCTTTTTTCCAACATATATTTTTGATGCCTTTGTCAAGTATCAGGTGATCATAACCATGTGGGTTTGTCTTTGTGTCTTTTGTTTCATTGGTCTTCATGTCAAACTCTGTAGTATAATTTCAGATCAGGTATTGTGATGCTTCCTGCTTTTATTTTCTTGTTTACTATTGCTTTGGGTATTCTGGATGTCTGATTCTTCCAAATGAATTTAAGAATTGTTTTTTCTAATTTTGTGAAGAATGTCATTGGTATTTTGGTGGGGATTGCATTGAATCTATTGGTTTTGGTAGTATGGCCATTTTTTTTTTTAAGAGTTAACATAATACATTTTAAGTGCCATTCATGCATATCAGTCTGGCAGCAAAAATCCTAATGACACTTGGAATATTTCTTTACAGCACTAAACAGTTACAAAGAATGGGTGTAGTTCATCATAGAGGCAGGATACGAAATCGTGCAATAGCAAAACTGTAGAAACATTAAAATGCTGATTGTTCAACAGCAGAACAGAGAGCAGGTTTGTGTTTGCACAAGAAGCCAGTGCATTTTAATCACATATATACAATATAGGTATGTATACATCACCCTTTCTATGAACAATATCAAAATACTCTATTTCATTTGAAATTATCCCCAGATTGTTTCCCTCCCACTTCAAAGGACGTTTGAGAGACATACTTACAAGAACACACATGAATACATTTGCATTCCAAAAACTGCCACATATGCCAGTCGGATTATTTTCCTCAACAGAGTGCCCCTTTTGATTACATGCATTTATTATTCTTTTCCCCAAATTTCTTTAGTCAGTCTAAGCCCAAGACCAAACTTGCTTTTTTTGCATTAGCAACTACCAACAAAAATGGCCACTAAAGGGATTCTCTATGACTCACGAGGTAGCCCTGTCTGGTCATGACCCATATACCAGTCCTGAGCTCCTGGGCCACATGGGTCACAGAAGACTGGGATAGGTCTGGATGGAGACTGCCTCCTGGGGGTAGTATGGCCATTTTGACAATATTAATTTTGCCTATCTAAGAATGTGGGATGTCTTTCCCTCTTCTAGGTTGTGTGTGTATGTTGGTACTGGGAATTGAATCCAGGGGTGCTTAACCACTGAGCCACATCTCCAGCCATTTTCAGTTTTTATTTTGAGACAATGGGTCACAAAGTTGCCTAAGGCCTTGTTGAGTTGCTGAGGCTGTCTTTGAACTTGTAATCCTTCTGCCTCAGCCTCAGGTCATCTTTTTAAACTGTATCATTTATAAAGTCATTTATAAACTGTACAAGTCTTCTGGTGGAGTTTCTTTGGTCTTCTAGATATAGGATTATATTGTCTTACAGACGTTGTTTGGTATTTTCTTTGATTGTTCTAATGTTTCAAGGATTATATTGAATAGGAGTGGTGAAAATGGACATTTTGTTTTGTTCCTGATTTTAGAGGAAATATTTTTAGTTCTCCATTTAGTGTGCTGAGGTGATCATGTGATTTTTTGTCCATAATTCTATTTAGGTGACGAATTATATTTAATGATTGGTGCATGTTGAACCAACCTTGCCTTCTGTATGAAATGCACTTAGTCATGGTGTATTATCTTCCTGATGTGTTTTTGAATGCAGTTTTCTAATATTTTATTAAGGATTTTTGCATCCATGTTCATTAGAGATATTGGTCTATTTCCTTTTTTGTCTTTGTTTGGTCTTGGTATCAGGGTTATACATGCTTCATAAAGAATTTGGGAATATCCCCTTTCTTTCAATTTCATGGACAAATTTGAGAATGGTATGTTAGTTTTTCTTTAAAGTTCTGGTGGAACTTAAAGCATCCATCAGCTACTGGGGGCTTTTTTGGAAGACTTTTAATTGCTATTTCAATTTAAATTACTTACATTGATCTGTTTAGATTTTCTATATCTTCCTGATTCAATTTGGGCAGGTCATTAGTGTCCAGAAATTTGTCAGTATCTTCCAGATATTCCAGTTTATTAGAGTACAAATTTTCAAAATAGGTTCTGAAAGGGTCTTGGTCATATCTCATTTTTCATATCTTATTGATTTGCTTCTTATTCTTTCTTTTGGTTAGTTTAGCTAAGGATTTGTCAATCTTATTTATCTTTTCAAAGGATTTACTCTGTTGCATTGATCCTGTGTATTGTTTTCTTCTAAATTTCATTGATTTTGGCTCTGATCTTAATTCTATTTGTTTTGGGGGTTAGTTTTTTTTTCTAAGGCCTTGAGGTAGAGCTGCAGGGAGCCACCCATGGCCTATAGGAGAACCAAGCTTGGTTAAACTATTAGGGAAACCTGGCGTCAGGAACTCACAATTATGGAAAACTGTTCGAGGTTGACTGAAGCATGTGGTTACTCTGCATTGGTGTACTACCACAGTTTGAATGCAAGTCATGGTTATGGAAGTGACCCACTAGAACCAAATGGTTTGCTTAACTCCACCCAGTCTATTTTTTACAGAAGCTCCTACTGGTCCTTTTTAAATCTGTATTGTTATAAATAAATAAACCAAGTGTGGACTCCTTCCTTTGTTAGAGCCAGACCCTTCTGGATGGCTCAACCAGTCACACCCCTCTTCTAAAGATAATTCTGTCTTCTGTCCTTATTTCTGATAAATTTCTTAGCCATTATTTCATAGTCGGCCCATCCCTGTAAAAGGAACCCTTTTCCTTGCCCATGCAGGATGTGAACAAGAGCCACCCAAGGCTTGTATGCAAACCAAGCTTGGTTGACCTATTATTGACAGGAGGATCTGGCTTTAGGAACTGCCTGAGTCATGTGGTTGTTCAGTGTTGGTTCACTGCTAAAGTTCAATGCAAGCCCTGGATGTGGGAATGACCTGTTAGAGCCAAATGGCTTGCTTACCTCCACCTCCCATCCTGTTATTCACAGGAGAAGCTCCTACTCATCCACTTTGATCTGTACCACTCTAAATAAATCAAGCATGGGCTCCTTCCTTTGTTAGAGCCAGACCCTTATGGATGGCTCAATTGGTCATGCCCCTGCCTTTAAGATATTTCTGTCTTCTCTTGTTATTTCTGATAAATAAATTTCATAGCTTTTATTTTGCAGCCAGCCCATCCCTCCTACAGGAACCCTTTCCCTTGCCCACAATGCGCTATGTAAAGTGAAATAGAGCCTAAGCTTATTTATTAGGGACCTCTGTTTTGTTACTGTAGGCAATCAATATTATAAATTTTTATCTTAGAACTGCTTTAATAATGTCCCAGTGATTTTGATATGTTGCATCTCCCTTCTCATTCATTTCTAAGAATTTCTTCATTTCTGTTCTCATTTCTTCTTTGATCCATTCATCCATTTTTTGAGTATTTTCAATCTTCATGTGTTTGTTGTTTCTATTTTTTTTTCTTGCTATTGATTTCTAGTTTCATTTCATTATGTCTGATATAGGATTGTCAATTTTTTTTCTGTATTTGCTAAGATTTAGTTAGTGTCCTAGAATATGATATGTTTTGAAAAAAAAAATTCCATGCTCTACTAAGGAGGTAAATTCAGCTGTTCTGCAGTGAAATATTCTGTAGGTGTCATCACTCTCATTTGGTTTATAGTTTTGTTTATGTTGGAGATATGATTACTGATTCTATGTTTTGAAGACCTGTTTATTGGTAATAAGGGTACCCAGTACTGTTTTGTTGGGGTTTATGTGGATTTAATGTCATGGAGTTTTTTTTTTTTTTTTCCATGTTATTGGGTATGCTGGCATTTGGGGTATAAACGTTTACTGTTACAGCTTATTGGACTATTCCCTTTTTTCGGATGTAGTGGCCTTCTTTGTTCTGATTATTTTTCACTTGAAATATGCTTTGTCAGATATGAGAATAGCTAGTTCTGCTTATTTTCTTGAACCATATGCATGGAATATTTTTTTCCATCTTTTTATCTTAAGCCTGTGAGTGCATTTTCCTTTGAGTGTCTTGTAAACAAAAATTAGTTGGATCTTGTTTCTTTTTCTATTTTCTTCTTCTCTGTGTGTGTGGGTTTTTTTTTTTTTTTTTTTTTGTACTGGGGATTGAACCCAGGGGCATTCCACCACTGAGCCACATCCTCAGCCCTATTTTGTATTTTATTTAGAGACAGGGTCTCACTGAGTTGCTTAGCGCCTCATTAAGTTGCTGAGGCTGGCTTTGAACTCACGATCCTCCTGCCTCAGCCTCCTAAGTACTGGGATTACAGACATGCATCACCGTGCCCGGCTTGTTTTTTAACTGGAGAGTTGATACCATAACATTCAGCATTAGTATGGATATGTCTTGGTTTCCTGCCATTTTGTTTTTTGCTATATTTTATTCTGTCTTCTCATTTAGCAGATTATTATTCCACTGAACCTTCTCTGTTTGGAATTGTTTATTTCCTGTGTGCAGTTTATTTTTGAATATTCTTTGTAGTGCTGGTGTGGGACTCATGAATTCTTTTAGTTTATTCTAGTTTTGGAAAGTTTTTATTTTCTTCTCAAATTCGAAACAGATTTGCTGTGTATAGTAAATAGTAGGCGCCCCCCCCCCCCCTCAAATATCTCATTCCAGGCCTTTCTTGATTTCAGATTGGACAGACTTTTTCTGTCATTTCTTTCAATCTGTTCTCTCACCGCTTCTGACCTCTATGGTTTCTGATGAGGATATGAGGGACTTATATTTCTGGTCAGTTCTGCACATGGCAAGCAGCTTCTCTTTTGGTGCACTCATTGCACCAAATGACTGTCTTCGTCATTGCCCTTTGATGGTTTAAACCTCAGGCATCTAAATGTGAATGCCTTATTTATCCTACTTGAACTTCATTAAGCTTTTTGGATGCATCAATTAGCATTTTAAAAAAATTGGGAAAGTTTTTAGCTATTACCTCTCTTACTGTCTTTTTTCTATACCTTCTTGCTGACTCTTCCATGATGCACACTTTGACATCCTTGATTATGTCCCACAGGTTTCCAATATCTTAGTTTCTTTTACCATCTATTCTTCAGATTCGATAATCTCAGCATCTTTAAGTGTGCTTTTGTGCCTGCCTAAGGAATTTTTCACTTGCATTCTATTTCAATTCACAAATTTTTTTATGTGAGTCTCTTTTAAATATTTCTATTTTGTTGTGAGAATTTTCTCATACTTTTTAGACAGGCTATTATTTAGTTTATCCAACATATGTAAAATAATTTGTTTCCTTTTTCTAGGTGTCCTTAGGACAGTTTTTCTTGTGATTGCCTTTTTTACTGTGTATAAGGGTCACATGTTCCTTTTGTTTGCTTATATTATAGTTTAGATATGGGGTGTCCTTCAACATCATGTGTGAGAGGATGCAAAAATGTTCAGAAGTGAAATGGTTAGATTATGAGAGTTGTAACTTAATCAGTGCATTAATCCACTGATGTATGTATTTTAAACAAGATTCAGAATAGTGTACTTAAATATTGTGCATATTGCAACATGTCTTACAATTTTTGCTGAGGTTTTCATTTCTTTTATGGTAAGAGAGAATTTTTGGATCTATTCACTGAACCATTTTCTCTATCTCTCTCTCTGTGTGTGTGTGTGTGTGTGTGTGTGTGTGTGTTTTAATCCTTTTAACATGTAACTGGATTATTTGATTCGCCCCATACATGTTTACTTTCTCATGTTTTTGTGTGTAGATGTGTCAACACGAAATGCACGAGTCAAAAATATTAATATTTCAAGGTTGGTTGTTAACTATAGGAACTATTTACATTGCCATATCTATAATATCACTATGTTTTAATTGTTTCAGTAGTAAATGCAAATATTTTAAATGTCTTTTCCTTTCATTGGACATATCTTTAAAATGCAAGTTTGAGCATGCTTTGATATTTTAATTATCATTAGAAATAATTTACCTGCTATTTTAGCATATTTTATTTCATTAGACTAATAGTTCATTTGCACATTATTGGGAAGTTTAGTTCCCACTAAGATTTAATAGAGTGCTTAAGCTTTTATTTAAGATATATTTTAGTTATTGAGGGCACCAGTAACTAAAACAAAAATATACATGTTTGTTTATTGAGTAGAAAATAAATTTTTAGGACATAATCAAATGTCCATTGGGTAAATATGGGCCAATTACTAAAACAGATGCTGTGGTCATCATGAGCCAATATTTTGAATTTTAGAACTTATAGACAACTTTAGTCATTTTATTCTAATTTTTTACTTCAATTTAGGTGAAGGGAAGGTGTGGATAAGTAGTGGCATGTAAAGATAATCATGCTTTTCATATCAATTAAAAATAAATGGAAGGCCAATAGAGTGAAGGAAGGGGATCAGGGGAAGCAAGAAGGGAAGGTAAGTAGTAATACTTGGATATGAAATGGAGAAAACTTTTATATTCATTTATGAATATGTCAAAATGAACTCTATTATGTATAATTCACTAAAAATTAAAGTTATAAAAATAAGGCAGTATTCCATTGAGAGAGATACTGAAAAGAAAGCATGGAGATACCTCAGATAGTCCCTACCTCTGGGTATATATCATTTTTCCCACTGCCATCATCCTTCACTAGTGCCTCTGTTTCAATTAAAGAACCTTTTATTGAAATATAATTATCACCTGAAGTCTATTGCTTATATAAGGTTCACTCTGGGTTTTGTGTATTAAATAGGCTTGGACAAATGTATAATGTTGTGTCCACTGTTGTAATATACAGATTTTCACTGCCCTAATAATCCTCTGTGCTGTATTTATTCCTGCCACCCCTACAGCTGACAACCACTTATGCTTTATTTTCTTCATAGCTTGCCTTTGAAGAATACTATATAGTTGAAATCATATTGTATGCACTTTTACAATTGCATATTTTAACTGGGTAATATTCATTCATTGTTTCTCCATATTTTTTCTTGGATTAATACACATTTATTTTTAGCAGTGAATAATATTCCATTGTTTGGATATTCCACAGTTTCTATATCCATTCTCCTACTGAAGGTTATTTTGGTTCCTTCTAATTTTTAGCAATTATAAATAAAACTGTATATATAGCTGCATGCAGGTTTTTGAGTGGACGTAAGTTTTCAACTCCTTTGGGTCAGTATCAATGAAGGAGATTGCTGGGACATATAGTTAAGAGAGCATATTTAGTTTCATAAGAAACTGCAATACTATCTAAGTAGATGTGTTATTTTGCTTTCCCACTATCAACAAATGAGGTATTCTTCTTCACAATCATGTCAGCGTTTCAGGTTATAAACCTCCTGGATTTTTCCAGTATATTATGTGTGAAATATTATCTTGTTTTAATTTTGTGATTGTCCTTTCATTTTCTTATTTCACTTTTATGTCTTCTCTGAGGTTTCTCATGGGGTCTTGGGTTCATTTTTGGGAGGCATGTTTTCTTAGTTTCAACTGTTTTTTGTACAGTACTGAGGATTGAACCCAGGACCTTGTACTTGCTAGGTAAGTGCTCTACCATTGATCTATCTCTTAAACCCTCATTTTCATGTTTTGCATAATATTCCTTTAGCACATATCTTTTGTACATATTTCTCAGTCAGTGACTTAGCTTCTGATTCCCTTCATAGTATTTTTCACAGACCAGAAATCCTTAATTTTCATATATTCCAGTTTATCAATTTTTTATTTATGGATTTCTTTTTGCCATTGTTTCAAGAGGTTTTCTTCTGTTATCCTCTAGAGTTTAATAGTTCTGTGTTTTTTTACATTTGGGTCTTTGATGCACTTTAACTTTTGGGAAGGACATAATGCCTGTTTCTAGTTTCTAGGTGTGCGTGTGTCCAGTTTCAGCACCAGTTATCGAAAAGACTTGTTTTTGTTTCAATTTTTTTTTCCTTTTTCAAAGATCAATTGACTACATTTTTGTGCATCTGTTACTAGATTCTCTATTCTGTTCCACTGATCTGTTTATTCTTCTGGTAACATGACACTTGTGATTAAATTAAGACTGTGGGAACTTGGAGATGGATTAAATGCTTTTGCATTTTAAGATGGACATGAGCTTTTGGGAATCAGGGGTAGAAAGTTATGTTTTGGATATGAGGTGCCCCCACAAACTCCTGTGTTAATGCAGCCATGTTCAGAGGTGAGATGATTACATTAGAAAAGCTGTAACCTTATGAGTCTTAGTTTGAACCGACTAACTGGGTGGTTAACTATAGGCAGGTAGGTTGTTACTGGAAGATGTGGGTCTCTGGTGGCATGTCCTAGAAGTGTTTGTCTTCTCTGTGGCCCCTTACCTTCATTCTCTCTGTGCTGGCCACCCTGAGGTGAGTACCTTCCATCTGTTGTGCCTTTCAGCCATGGTCCTCTGGCTCAACTTGGGCACAGAGCAATGGAGTTGGCCAACCATGGACTGAACCTCTGAAACCATGCGCTAAAAGAAACTTTCCCTCCTCTAACTTATTCTTGTCGGGTACTTTAGTCATGGCATTGAAAAGTTTTCAACGCTGTTCCATTTGGGAATTAAGTTTCTAACACATGAACTTTGGGGAATACATTCAAACTATAGTAATACTCTTTTTTAAATACATGTATTCAATTCTATAAATTTCCAAGAACTGTTTTAGCTGCATCCCCCAGTTTTTTCAGTTTCAGTTTGCTTTCATTAAAAATAATTTACCATTTCTCTTTCTTTAATGATAGGTGTTACTTAGGAGTGTGTTGTTTAAAATCTATGTATTTTGGAATTTCCATATTGATTTCTAGCTTAATTCCATGGTGGTCTAATAATAAACATTATTTCCATTTAAAAATCATATTAAGGTGTTATGGTCCTATGCATAGTCTGTCTTGGTGAATATTCCATGTGAGCTTGAAGAGTATTTTCTGATGAAATCGTCAACATGTTTCAATTCTATCCAGTTGCTCCTGGGATCAGTTGTCTTTACTGATTTTATTTCTGCTTAATCTGTCCATTAAGAGTGGTTTATGTATTCCTCAGTTTTCTAAGTCTTTGTCTCATGTTTTTAACTGTTTGAGGTGCCTGTGTAATAAAAACTATGTGTTCTTGGGGAATTTGCCTCTATCATATATTG
>JAJEJO010004631.1:0-125071 GCA_020662805.1 Glaucomys volans
CTGACTACTTAAAAGTGTGTTCCAAATAACAATTTTTCTTGTAAAGAGTTCTGTGATCTCAAAATAAATGTGATATAATTAAGCAAAGGTTTAAGATTATAGCAATCATTTTCTTGGTTCATAACTATTACACAAATTGAATACCTTTTTGCTCTGTTAATTTCACCTTGATAACTATTACACAAATTGAATACCTTTTTACTCTGTTAATTTCACTTTTATACTCCTTTTAAACTTTATAACTGTTCCCTGTTAGTATTTTGCAGAGGTATTGCTTCTAATAAAACAACTTTAGTTAATTTTGGATAATAAGCCATCACCTGTAGGACAGATAGTATACAATGCTGACTTCTAGTACTAATACCCCAATTAAATGAAAGGGGTGACTGTAAAATTTTAGATATTGGAGTTATAACCTGCTACTCCCACTTTAAGACTGGCGAAATTGGTCTGTTGGATGTTTAAATCCAAATATTTGGAAGTAAAAGGGCCCAGAAAAAGCAGCCAACGTTTTGGCCCTTGCCCTTTAAGGTCAACCAGGATGCAGAGAGCAATGGGACCCCTCTCTGGGCCCTGCAACTCTGGTGAGTCACCCAATCTGACAATCAGGGAGCTCAAGAGGACCCTAGAGAATAGGAAGCCAATGAGTGCACATTCTGCAAAGAGGAGGGTCATTGAAGAGGGAGATGTCCCTGCTACTTCTGAGAGAAGCCAGGTATCATCAGCAAGACTCCGACCCATCCTGGTAGATGGCACCACTAGCAGAGAAAAGCTAAAGGAGCCAAGAAGCTTCACACATGTCCCCCCCTCCAAACAAAAGAATTTCCTATACCTATATTTAATAAGCAATTTTCTATTTCTACTTTTGGTTTGGAGCAAATTCTTCAATTTTTTGAGCCCCAATATCCTTATTTGTAATATGCAGATTATAACCACTCCTTCAGAGTTGTTGTGAAATATGAACAAACTAAAAATCTATAGCACTTAGCACACTAGTCTTAATTTAACTTAACTATTAATTATATGTCAGAAGTAGTAGACTATGAAAAAAGATATATTGAAGATAACAAAGGTGAGGAAATGATACAGCCAGAATTCAATACAAGGTGTGTTAGACCCAAAGGTGTGCTATAAATCACAGTGTGATTTACTTTCAGACTTAGAGAGGTTCTTAGTTTTGAAGTTGCAAAAAAGAGTCACTCATGGAGATTTCTGTCTGTCCCAAGTGTTTAGGACACTCCTTATGGCAATCCAATACAAATCTCTGAGTGTGGGACAGCACATGTTCATATTTTTTAAAACTTTCTGTAGACTAGGAATACGAAATTTCCTACGGAAGTTGTTTTGCTCTTCAACGCTTCTATGAAGAGTCCTTTTTGTCCTATTAAAAACTTTTCTGACTTTCAAGTCCTCTGGTATAATTTTATACCCTGGATATCATAAAGGGGCTACAGGTAAATAATACTGTGCATAAATATCCAAAGTAAGCCCCTGTGCTAGACATATAACACTCAATGGATGGTGTCATGATAGGTAAATGTTTCAGGACAATAAGCAGCAGACCTTATGAGAAATATGCTTGATTAATCTGCCCTTATCTATCAAAGTCTGTTTTCCCTTTGAGTGTTGAAAATATAAAGTTATGGGATATTTTGAAGTAATTCATATGTGCTGAAAACAAAATCCTAAAATCAATTAGAGAAGCCAAGCCAAATAAGTGGGATGCTTGCTTATGGAATTTAGCCATATTTCAAGAAATAAAGAATTATCAACAGAAATGATCTGGCCTGTTTTGAAAGACTGTACTTATCAATTTCATGTTACTTCTTGGTATGTGTTAAACCCCTAACTCTGGGTATGGTGTATTTTGATCTGAAAAGCAAAGGACAACTAATGAAGTTCATAGGACTGTTGTTTAGGAACAGATATATCTGCACACTCTCTGCATCTCCTTGTCTCACTGATAACAGTCCACCAAAACCTTAACTGACTTATCCACTAGATGATATTGATTCTTGATAAGCTTCCTTAGCACTGGGGGAATATGAATAATTGGCTTGAAATTCTGGAGAGAAGGTGCAAAGACTATTTCTTTCCAAGTCTGGCTGGGAGGTAGAGTTCTCAAAAAAAAAAAAAAAAAAAAGGGAATGCCATTTTTAGAGGGGGATTGATCCCCACAGGAATGAATAACAATAGATTCAGTGGGGAAAAAAAATCAAACAAGGTAATAAGAGCTGAAGTCTGGAGCTTAAAGATTGTCATCTCTGTTTTGGAGATAAGATAAAAAGCCAGCCTCAGCTGCACTCCAGGTCTAGAACTTTATTCAGGCAAGGGAGTGAGCAAAGCCAGAGGAAGGAATTAACTTCCACCTGGTTTTACATAAAAATAATAGGTGGGTACCCAGGTTACCCCAGAAAAGGCCTGGCAGATTAAGGCCTAGCAGAGTTCTTGAGTTTACATTGCTTTGAGAAACCTATTTGAGAAAAACTACCTAATTTCACCTATCCCTTATGATAGGGTATCCATACTGAAGAAACCTAAATACAAGAATGGAGACAGGTCTGAACAAAAACATGTAATATGGGAATCTGATGCAAAAATACAGCCAGATAGTTGGCTACAGATCCTTTGCTGTGGATACATAAAGAGATCTTTTAATGGGAGATGTGGCATCTGTAGTTTCTTAACCAGCCAGATAAGGATTTTGGGAGGGTCCCTCCTAAACCTCTTCTATATTTACCCCCTACCTTGTAAGATGCATTTGGCAGGCAAAATATGTTGAAAACTATGGATTTAAAATGTTCAATTCCTGTTGTAGAGATCAGATAGTGTGAAATGAAAGGAAATGCAAAATCTTAGTAAATCAAGCATAGCTTCTGTATTAAGAATAATCTTTACTTGATTCTTATAAGTCACAGAAAGTAAAATTGTATATAGAAAAAAAAGACCTTTGAAAATGACAAGATAGTCAAGGGAAGTATTCAAGAAAATAAGTATTCCAATTGTCCATGTTCAAGGAATGACTCATTTCTCTGTAATCATCCTCCATTTATTTTTCTTCAGACTTTCTGCTTACCTTACAACATAAGAGAAATATGAACTATCTTTCCTTCATTGCTTTTATAGAAGTGCTTAGACAATAAAACAACACAACAGAAAAGTAAACTAGTTAAGAATGGCAAAAATTTATTGAATTCATGAAAACAAGTGCAACTCAATCTAAAATAACTTAAAAAAAAAACAAAAACCTCCCATTTTTAAAAAGGAGAAGAGATTACATACCCCTGGTAAAGCAACTAAACCAAAAACCCATTGCAAGCTGACAAGGTGAGGTTGAGCACCCAGCATAAGTGCTTTCATTTATTCTGTCCACAGCAGTGATTCTCTACTTAATAAGAGAAATGGGACAGAAAGAAACTACTTGATTTTTTTTAGCTGCACACAGTGGTTGGTCAGAAGCTTCCAGTCAAAGTGCACATCTTTAAACAGCTCTGGCATCTATTCTATCCTTTTATTCTTCTCCTGAGCTATGAACTCAGTTATGCTTGCTCCACTAATCTCTAATTCCTAGGTGAGGGGATTATCAACAAAATATCTAAAAGCAGGTAAAAATGGGAAGGGACAATAGTAGCATGCTTTCATGATATCTAAGGTATCACCAGTTGTTTTGAAATGTACATGAAATTTTCACTTGAAACCATTAGCTCATCACCATGTTTGTTACATAGATAATGAAAATAATATTCAGCTTACTGGTTTTGTAGATATTATAGGTATAATACCTTGCACTTCAACCAAAATGTGGATTATTACAATAATTATGGCTGGTAGTAATTACTACATGAAAATTATGAAAAAAGGGCATTTTTGACAAATGTGAAAATTTTCATACTAGTTATCCAGAGCAGATGCATATTTCTAAAAAAGCTGCTGCCAGTACTCAAAATATTTTAGAAGTATTTTTTAAAGGCAAGATTGGAGGTCATTTATGAAAATGACCTTTAAAATACCCCGATTATGAGAAGTCTTATTCTATGGCAGATTTTTTACTTTTAATTAGTTTGACTGCAAATGCCTATAAATACTAGCAATTATTAAATGAATTGTTACTCTTTACAAGATGTTATGGTATATGATTTTCCTGTATCACAAATAGAGAGGTATGGGGATAAATTTAATCAAAATGTGTTTGTTAATAAAATTTTAAAAGAGGGCAATTTCATATAAGAAATCTGGAGTCCTAGTGACTCTTAGAAATTTAAAACAAAGAGTTAATTGCATTGGGAAAGTATTTCCTCATACTACTATTAGTGAGAGCTAAAGAGAGCTGATTCCTAGAATGAGTGCTGTCTTCCCCTTTAGTGCCTACTACATATATGTCAAACATATATGCACTGATGTCAGGATAACTTGAGGGGTTGTGCAAAGCCAGTTGGCATACAGATGCAAAACTAGTTTGACTTTCCCCCGGCCCCTTCAGTGCTGAGGATCAAATCTAGGGTCTCAAAAACATGAAGCAAGCAATCTACTACGGAGCTACATCCCAGCCTTAATTTGGCATTTTGGATGGACAGATATGATAAATTTCTCATTTCCTAGAGATTATCTATCTTGCTTTGTTGGACTCTGTAGTAGTAGCCTTAGGGTTTGTTCTGGTCAATAAAAGGTAGATAGAATTGAAATAGGTGCCCTTGAGGCAGAAGCTATGAAGTAGAACGGAGTTTGCCTTGTTTGGGTGTTTCGTATAAGACAACATTTGAGGCAGAAATTCGCCACCAGCTTCAGGACAGAGAAAAGAAAATGAAGAGCAGAATCAGAACCCCAAAAGCACATGTGACATGAAAAATTAAGTCTTGTTGTAACCCATTGTGACTGAGGCCCATCTTTTAATTCTGTATGTCCCAGCTCATATCAACTAACACACACATTAGTTTATCTCTTAGTGTCAGTAAGCAACTGACTTTGTGATCCATGTTTTTCCTGTAAGTTCTCCTTCAAGTATTATGTGTAAAATTGAAGTTCACTGGAATTACATAATTTGTTCAGAGATAATGAGGTTAGTATCTGCCTTAAGATTTCACTTCGAAGTCTATGCATTTTAATTCCTTGGCTTCCCATATTTTAATGACTGAGGTTTTGAATCGTATGATTTTTGTATTAATTCTGTTTCACATTATACTATAAACGAATAAAAATTCAGACTTCTAAAATATCTAATCAAAGTAGTTATTGTGTCTTACTTTCAATCTTACTTTGTCCCATATACCTTACTTTTACATGGGAGTTGCTAAAATATAAAGAAAATTTTTAAACAGATTTTTTGCAGAAGTCATATATACACATATTAAAAGTAGTTCTATGATCTTTAGGTTAATTTTGTGAAAATATTGTCTGAACTACAGTAAAAGAATTTTTTATCACATTTATTGTTTTGCATACAATAACTCAGACATTTATTAATATTTAAAAAATCCAAACACAATATAATAAATTTGGCTTCATTTCCCCACAAAAATGGGAAATATATTTCAGTAAAGGAAAATTTTAATTATTTTTACACACCAGTTGCTTGTTGGGGATTAGGGTTCTATAAAATGATACCAGCAAAAATAATTAACATTAACTGATTAGTACATAAAAGAAAACAATTTACAATATGGTAAGCAATAAACAAAAACTCATCAGAAACACTCTTTTAAAATAAATTTTAAACAGATAAACTATTATAATATAGTTTATCACTAACAACACTGAGCCCATTAATAGAACTCTTCTGTACATACAAAGGTATAACAAAATGATACAGTACTTATTGCAGCAACAACAAATTAAAGGTTATCATAATGTATGTAACTTAAATACCCCTCCCCCCCATTGATATAGTGGCTTCTTATTCCTTAAACAGACTCTGTTCTTCACCTTAGAAGGATTAAGTCTTCTCATCAAAAGGCACATTCTTATCTGAAAGAAAAAAATATTAAAATGACCCTTCTGTAATAAATTCAAACACATCCTAAAATATTCAGAAAGATTTTCAGGGGAGGGAAGAATATAATCAAAATATTTAATCTACAGGAATCATAATGAAGGATACCATAAAACACACGATAATTTTGTCTGTATTTATGACTTCAGATATTATCTTTTGAATTATAATTCTAATCTTCAAAGGAATTTTATATATAAATGCTAGGGGGGCGAAGACAAAAGATACAGTCCCAATGAAATTATATCCTCATGTAATATTAATAAATTGTTTTGATTGACTTCAATATGGAATATAGTTGTTTATACAGTTTTCTATAAATATTATTATTTAACCAATCCTGTTTTTAAACCTTCAGAAATGAGGATTAATTAAAGCTGCAGGGGCTGGGGATATAGCTCAGTTGGTAGAGTGCCTGCCTCGCAAGCGCAAGGTCCTGGGTTCAATCACCAGCAACGCAAAAAAAAAAAAAAAAAAAAAAAAAAAAAGATGTAAATTACAAAAAATATTATCCAATAAAAAAAAAAAAAAAAAAAAATGCTTTGTGTATTTACAGTATTGTAATGAAAAGTATCCATACAGAAGACAAGGTTTCAATAAACACAATGGGGCAAATTTGTACATTTTCTTTTACTGACCAGTTCATAGTATGAAGTTAAATTTTTATCACACACACCACACATTTTGATATAAATTAATTCTAATTATTTAATTTCCTTTACTGTTATTTAACTTTACATCACAATTTAAAGCATTTAATCAAACCAAAGAATAGCCAAAGGATTATTATAAATCTTCTTATAATTACCAGTAATGCTTAGAATTTCATTGGAGATATAGCTTGAGCATAAGTAAAGTTCTTTTTCACATTGTTTTACCCGAATCTTAGTCATCAATCTTTAACAGATCTCTAAATTAGTATAAACTACTGAGCTTCTGAAGTATTTTAAGAATAAAATCAGACCTTTCAAAAATATCTTGAAGGTAATTTTGAAAAAACGTGACACTTATACAACATTTTTCACAATTCTTATACTTTCAATGCTTGAAACATGATTATCTTTATAATGAATTTATGGATTTTAAAAAATCAATCTGTAAAATCAGAACTGACCTTTCATATAATAGGAAAAGAATATAAAATCACTAGAATTATATCACCAAGTATCCTTTTGAACTTGGAAGTATCTAAGAACCTAAGAAAAATCTAGCTAATGGTCCCACAAGATGTTTTCTGATAGAGAAGTAACTGAGACAAACAAAGGTTTTAATGTATGACTTCAGAAATGCATCTCAACCGTAATAATTTATCTCAAACAAACGTGGATAAGCATAACTATTATGATCTATCATATCACATCATGCCCAACACTGTATTGAAAGTTTATATTTTACAAGACTGTATGGCCAACTGTCCACCTTAAGAGTATACATTCCTTGGAATTTCCCAAGAAATCCCTTGTATTGGGAATTCCTCGAATTTCATCATGGATGTTGCCATCATGACCAATACCTCTTATGTGTTGTAACTGCCATTCCCCAACCCCTTCCTGGCATGACCAAATTAAGGACCAAAGTTAATACTTAAGACGTTCTTTCTTTATATCCCCCTGAGGAAATATTTTTAATGCATCATCAATCAAACCCTATCGTTTGACCACCTTAAATCTGGCATTCCTCTGTATCTTCTTAAATAGTGACAATTTGTCCACTTTATCACCATTCCAGTGGGATCAGGGAGGTCACTGCTGACTACATATGTCTAGAGAACTATTATTCTGAGTCTTCTTGCTGATACTATTATCAAAGCTTTCAGTTCCATCCACTTCAAACACTAGCCTCCCTCCCTGTTTGAAACTCTTCACCTGAACTGAAATAGGCTCAGAATATTGTACATTAGGGTTTTCAAACTCTAATTAATCTCTTAGAAGCTCACCAGAATCATCTTCTAGAACATAAATATGTTGGGATCATTCCTGCATTCAAAAGCATTTGATGTCTTGTTGAGAATAAGCCAAACCCAAAAAACTAAAGGCTGAATGTTTTCTCTGATATGTGGATGCTAATTCACAATAAGGTGGGGAATAGGGAAGAATACAGTTATTTTATATTAAAGGGGAGTGAAGGGGTATGGGGTAGGAATGATAGTAGAGTGAAACACACATTATTACCTCATGTACATTTATGACTGCATGACAGATGTGATCCTACAGTTTGTGCAATCAGAAAAATGAGAGATTGTGTTCCATTTTGTATGATCTATCAAAATGTATAAATGCATTATACTGTCATGTACAACAAATTAGAACAAATAAAAAAATTTTAAATAAAGTATTTGATGATCCATGAGTCCTCTCAATTGATAAAATCTAAATCCTTAGGGTACTGTTTTGATAACATGACCTTCCAGATTTGGTTCTCTTACTGATTTTTCATAACCCAAAGTATATCCTGTATTTCTAGAGGCTCACAGCATATACACATTCTTATACAGGGCCAATCCTTGGCACATGCTTTCAACTCCGCTTGACTGTAGCTTTCTTCTCCATCATAGGTTCTTTCTTATTTATCTTTCATATTTGTTAAAATAACTATACCTCAAATGTAACTTTCTCAGTGTAATCTTCCAAGTTGCTATCTCTGAGTTGCTCTTTCTCAGTAATATCACAACAACTTGAAAAAATGTTGAGCATTAGCATTGCATGTGGAAAATATTCAAGAGTTTTAGAACTTCAGTCTCTACAACCAAGCAGGACAAGTAATGTTTCAGCTGTGGCCAATAAACACAGAGGACTGTACATGTACACTCTCTTGTGAACAGTACTGCATTTCATAATATATAACACAAACATTTTTAATATTCCAACATCACTGAACTTGGAACACATCTTCCAATTGATGGCATGTTAAAATTGCTGTCACACAAGTGGTATTACTTATGTAGTCATTGTCTGTGCATAAGATTGCTCAAACCTCTTTGTATTTGTCACTTCAATTGAAGCATATACATTGTTAATATTGTAAGGGATGGATTTAATGATGTTTAAAATACCCTTAAAATCATATCATGAATCATCAACGAAACTAAGTTACTATATATGAATAAAGACATGATGAAAATAATAAACTATAATTTGATATTAGCAAACATTTATCACTAGAACCTTGGTCTCAATTCCATTAGTGTCGATTTTATACATTTTTGCTCAAAATGAAGATTTTTAAGATGGAATATACCCCAGATAAATGGTATGCTAATTTCTGTTCTGATAAATCATTATTTACAGAGAAATGCAACTGTAAGCAGAAGTTGCCAATTTCATTAGAAGGGATGAAAAATGTAACAGTATTGGAACGCTGATGTGCACAATTCTTGAATAATTTAAAACTATCATTACACTGTTTCACAGTTAAATTGGTGGCTATTTCTTTCTTTTCTTACTGGTCAGATTAAAATTAATAGTGCCTTAGATTAAATAAATACTGGTGTAGGTCTCCAGAGAAATTAGGCCACTTGGGAGAGAAGGGAGAGAAGAAAAGATAGATGGATTCTTTCATTAATGATATTTAAATATTGAATTGATAAAATGTTTAAGCCGAAAACAACTGAACTAACTGAGGTTCAGAAGTTGAAGTTCTTTAACAATAGTATATAAAACGTACACAAAGAATGTTCCATTCTTGCTAAACCACATCTTACGGTAGTGACATGTCAACTAGTACAGAAAAATCTATTTAAAATGCAGAGTCTTACATGAAAACAAACACAGATAACCATTACATTTAATGCCTAATGGCTTCCAATGTATTTTAAACAGGAGCACATTGAGCTGTGTGTGCAATTATGTTTAATAGTCAAAATGTTTTATATATATATATATATACACATATATATATATATAACACAAATACATATATACATATATACATTCATTTAATCACTCAATACATTCATTGAGTTTTTATTAACCATTAGGAATATTGCTTCATATTGGGGAAGATGTTGGTGATCAATCAATCAATTAATTAAATAAAAGCAAAAGAAAAGTAAAATTCCCTATTGTCTTTTTGTAAAACCACAAATACAGCTTAGAAATCATTCAGAAGACAAAGAAACCTTGGTGGAGGTGAGAAGCCTGGAGACTAGTACCATGTTGGTCAGTTATTTCCTGGATGTTTTAAATGTTTTTTTTTAAAGGGATAAAACAAATACTTTCCAAGGGAATATGAAGGATTGTCTTTTTATTATTATCTTCAAGATGAAACTAGCAATGATTACAGAACCCAAAAACTGGGAAAGAGTTTAGAGATGCAGCCCAATTACATCATTTGATGGGTGTCTACATAAAGGAGGAAGAATCAAGACTCAAGAGACTGATCTAAGGTCACCCTGTCAGTAACAGAAGCTCAAGACTCACATGAATTTATGTCAACACTCCCAGTGCCCCTTATTTACTACAATACCTTTCAGTCACATTTATTCATTGAAATGTCACGATTACATGAGCTGTCCAATGCTCAATTTTCTACCATTTACAGAATTCCTGCTGTACTAACAAAGAATAGAAAAGAAAGGAACAAGACCTACTCTGTACTCTGGTTATGACAATGATTCCTTCTTCCAAGAATAAATAAAAACATACTATTGGTATATTGTAGGTTTTGCCTTACATTATTATTTCCTTTGGTGCCTCTGGCTTCTCTATGAAACTGCTACTCATGAATAATAATTCGTCAGGAGCCCTGCCTTTATGCAGTGACCATGAAGCCCAAATATTTCTCTTACTCATCCCCATATTTAACCTCTAAAATACATCTTGATTGTGCCACAGTGAAACCCATCATTCTGTATAATTGATATGCATCAACAAAAGAGAGAGACAAATCAGAAACAGGGAGAGTGGAATATGAGAGATAAAAACCCATGTTCCTTAAATAAAATCTGGATTTTTAAAATAAATGCATATGCACATAATTGTAGGTGAAAACCAATTAATATAAAATGCTCAATCTATAGAAAAGTATCTCAAATAGTCAAATGGTGAACTATTATAGCTTTTCCACCAGATTATATTTCTTTTTATTTATTTATTTTTTAGGCAAAGGGGAGAAAAAGTATGTGGAGAGAAAACAATTCTGAAATATTTTGATTCTCTGAGGAAGAGAGAGGTGTAGAATGGGTTCTGCTTTACATTCTCTTGTTGCCTAAAACACAGCTGTGATGGCTGAAACCCTAGAAGCTATATCATTAGGATAAACAAACATAAGAAAAGGAAGATTGCATAAAATCCCTGACATCGAAAGGTCACTGAATTAATACTAGGAGCAGGGCATTACAGACTTCACATGACATGAATAAAGCCTTGGAGTGTCTCTACTAGTGGGACTACTATCATTTGTAGAAAGACTATTTCCCCAACCCCATGTATTTCCAATCTGATTTTCTATGAGGCAACATAAATATGTACTATTAAAATATTTACATAAATCCCAGTTTGACGATTTTCCAAGCTTTAACAATGATCTGGGGGCTGGGTTTATGGCATAGTGGTAGCATGTGTGAGGTCCTGGGTTCAAACACCAGCACCACATAAAAATAAATAAATAAAATAAAGGTACAACTAAAAATATACTTTTAAAAAAAGAATGATCTGTTTTTACACATCCTTTGATGATACAAGTTTATTTTTAAAAACACAATATTTTAAGAATAGCTAAAAAAAATTCAGAAAAACCTAACATATCAAAATGGCTATAAATCCCAACCAAATTTGAACAGAAAAACCGCTTTAGTGCCAGATCTTTAAGGTTCATAGGGAAGTGGATGAATAGAGTCAGAACATAATCAATCATATGATTGCTTTACATGGGCAAATTGCAGGACAACATTGGAACCAGGACCTCAAATTTATAGATGATGATACCCTGAAAAAATTTGCAAATATTAAACTCTTGAAGTTTTTGTTTGTTTGTTTCTCTCCTTCTTCCAGCTCCTTTTAAATAAGAAGAATGTCTTTGGATTTTCCACGATGAACATCACCTAAGAGCACTGGGAAAGGTTAATAATGCTTTAAAATTTTTCCGCCCCTATCATTCATCCACCTCATTATGAACCTTAAAGACTCTACGATCTAAACAATTGCACAAAAATGTAAATCCTGAACCAAAGCTACAATCATTTTGTAAAATGGATTAAATGCTATATAAATAGAAACTTTGATTCATCTGTTATGTAAGAGCTTTCATCAAATAGAATTAGTTTAAACTGGAACAAATACTTTTGCTCCAGATCTGTGCTGTGCAACACTAGAGCCATTAGCCACAATGGCAATTTAAGTAGAATTTCAATTAGTAAAATCTAAATAAGGTAAAACTGTCAGTTCTTCAGTAGCACTAGCCACATACAAAATGCTCAAGAACCATATATGGCTAGTGACTATCGAATTTGCCCATTGTGATGTCTAATTTTTAATGGAGCAAGGAAAAATTTCTCCTACGGAAAATAAAAAGAAAAAAACAAAAAGCAAAAAACCCAAAAATTTCTCCTATGGCTCAACATCAACCAAAGAGTAAAATGTAAAACCAAAACCTACATGAAATTTCTCTTTTATTACTGGATTAAGTAATAATAAACATGATATGGTTTCTTAAATTGGATAAACAAAGTATAAATTACTTTGCATGTCTACTAGTAACATACTACTGGACATGCTGGGTTAGAAATTTCTAAAGCAAACACTGGCACTTTAATACATTCCTATATTCTATTTAGTTTGAATAACTTTTGTGTTTTTTCTGATAATTTCTTTCTTTTCTTTTTCTTTTTTTTTTTTAATCAGGGATTTAAGCCAGGGATGCTTAGCCACTGAGCCACCATATTCCTAGACCTTTTTATTGTTTTATTTTGAGATAGGTTCTTGTTAAGTTGGTTAGGGCCTCATTAAGTTGCTGAGGCTGGCTTTGAACTTGCAATCCTCCTGCTTCAGACTTCCAAACCAGAGATGGACACCATCACACGTGGCTAGACTGACAATATATTATATTTAACAATTAATACAGTGTTTTAAGGATTACAACTACTTTGAGATTGATAACTGAATATGATCTTTTAAATTAGGGATCCTGATTAAAAAGTTATATCAAAACTGTTTTCTGATTCTCATATGCTGATAATAATAGCCAGAAAGTATTTTATGGAGAAGTAACACTGAATAAAAAATGTAACAAACACATACAATAGCAAATTCAATGAAGCAGAATAGAAGTAGCCAAAAAGCAAATTTAGAGCTTTTTAATTCACACACTTGACACAAATTACTAGACTAGTCTTGAAATGACAGAAGTACTAGGTTTTAGAAGTAGTTACCATAATTTTTAAAATGTCTTCTAGTTTACATCATTATAAATAATTTTCCATTTAGCAGAAATCAAACAGAATAGCATGAACATATTGTTTCCATTTGTTGTTTTCTGTAATAAAACTATGTTTTAAGTCTGTTTATTAAAGCCTGGTTCTGGTATTTGTCACCAATATTTTTCTTTGGGAACAATAAGGATAATATGTACTCAGCATATGCTGTCTCTTATTCCTTATCAGATTGTCTGTCTGAAAGAGCTGAGAGTGCTACACAACAACTTAAAAACTGAAATTTAGAATATTCATATGTAGAAGAATGAAACTAGATCCTTTCTCTCACCCTGCACAAAAATCATCTCAAAGTGGATCAAAAACCTAGTAATTAAACCAAAAACACTGAAACTACTAGAAGAAAAAATAGAGCCAACACTCCCAACATGCTGGAGCAGGTACTGCCTTCTTTTAATAAGACTTCTAAAGCTCAAGAAAATAAAACCAAAAACCAATAAATCTGACAGCATCAAATTGAAAAGCTCTGCACAGGAAAGAAGATAACTGTATGAAGAAGGAGCCCACATTATGAGAGAATACCTTGGCCAGTGACTCTTCTCACAAGGGTTTAATATCAATAATACATAAAGAACTCAGGGCTGGAGTTGTGGCTCAGTGGTAGAGTACTTGCTTGGCAAGTGTGAGACCCTGGGTTCAATCCTCAGCAACTCATATAAATATATAAAATTAAATTAAAAAAATATGTAAAGAACTCAAAAAGCACTAAAAAATATAACCTAATCAATAAATAGACAAATGATTTAAGCAGACATTTCTCAAATGAAGAAACAGAAATGGCCAACAAATACATGAAAAAATGTTCAACATCATCAGCAATCAGGGAAATGCAAATCAATTTGGAATTTCAATCTAATCCAGTTAGAATGATGGTCATCAAGAATACGAATAAAGGCTGAACAGGATGTGGAGACAAAAGTAAATAATCACTATTGGTAAGACTGCAGATTAGTACAACCACTTTGGAAAGCCATATGGAGATTACTCAAAAGATTAGGAATGAAACCATCATTTAATCCAGCTATACCCCTACTTGGTATTTATCCCAAAGAACTAAAATCAGTATCTACAGAAATACAGGTACATCAATGTGTAGAGCCATAAAATCAACCCAGGTGACCATAAAACAGACAAATGAATGAAGAAAATATGGTACATATACTCAATGGAGTTTTACTTAGCCACAAAGAAGAAATTTACAGCATTTGCTGATACATGGATGGAGCTGGAGAGCATCATGTTAAATGAAATAAGTTGAACTCAGAAAGTCGAGTTTAATGCTTTCTCTTATAAGCCAAAGTGAAAGGACCGAGAGAGGGGGTGGGAAATAAAATGATTCTTTAAAAAGGGGGGTGAAATCTCATGAACTAGAGAGGGGACCAATAAAGTAGAGAAAGGGGATAGGGAAAGAGGAAGGGCAAGCATAGGAAGTTCTGGGGGAAGAAATCTACTAAATTGTGCTATGTCGTGTACAAATATACGACAATGAATTCTGCTTTTACGTATAATGATAATGAAGTCATTAAAATAATAATGATAATAATAGAAGGAACATCAGTAGAAAAGAGCAAAGGATCAGGAAGAGGGAAAGAGAGGTGCTGGGGAATGAGATTGATCAAATTATGTCCTGTGCAGGTACAAGTATGGCATAATGAATTCCACTATTATGAATAATTATAATGCACCAATAAAAATATAGGCAAACCCTCTGAGATTTTTCAGTTTTATACTTCCTTTGTGCAAAATGTTTCAGTGAGTGAACCAAAGTAAAATTAGTATAGCAATAGCACACAATCAAGACAAATTACATTAATGGAGTGGCTGAAGCTATTTTCATTGTTGTAATTGTACATAAACCTACAAATTTTCCCCATTTGACTGTATCAACTTCTGTGCTTAAAGCACTAGTACAGTGGTAATGGTGGGTACCTTCAATTCCCATTCCACCTCAAATGATTGTTCTGAGCTAATCATGATACTTCATTTCTTTCTCAGGGGAATGAACACATCACCCAATCCTGGCTAATGAAAAAATAAAAATTAGAAATAACACTAATAGAGGGTTTCTGAGGAAACCTCTCATTGTTAAGGAGATGAACAGGGAAGTCCCCAATTTCCACTGACTGTTACCACCTGGCCATAAAGACACGAAGAAATGGCACTTCCCTATTGTTAGCCAAACATGAAGCAAACACAAGACAATGCAGAACCCAGGCAAGCCTGGGGAAAGGAGCCTGAGCCCTGTGGTGGTGTTTTGAGTTGGCACAGTCAACTGGTGGTATTCTACTACATGTATATGAAAAAGCGTTCTTTAGGAAATTTAGATTAAATGATCTATTGGCTATTCATACAGTTCAAATATAACAAAGGAGTGGAAATAATTATCCCATCTCCTATAGACCAACAATATTCACTGTTACTAAGGCCAAATAAGAAATATTTCTCTTAGAATTACAGAAGACAGTTCTATAAAATTGTAAAAAGAAATAAAAATAAAAATAAAAGCAAGGAAATTCCTTTTCCTTTCTGGAAATGACTTGCTTCCTGTTATTTTTTTGGGATAGACTTTGGAAAACAAAGAGGAACTAATTTTAGAAACTCTTAAACAATTAAAAAACATTAACCATTAGTAAGAGATGATCCAAAAATAATTACTTGAAGTTATAGTGTAGAGTTCTATTATTTTAAGCAGATGGGAGGCAAGACAAATTATACTACTTATATTCCTTATTTTGGGGGTTCATATTTGGAAACCTAAGAGGAAAGGCAAATCATAATACAAAAGACAGAATGAAAAGAATTAGAATAATTTTCTTTAAAGCATAAATCAAGTAGCTATTAAACAAATGGAATGAGATTGCAGTAAGAAGAAAAAGCTTAGTTACTTAGGTTCCCTTAGTCTCGGATTTCCTATTTTTCAAATGAAAGTCATAGAAACTACTTTGCAAGAGTGTTTTGATGTTTCTGTTAGTACATATAAAAAGTCTATCATGTATCTGAACTAATGTAAGTATTTACTTGCAAAAAGCTATTCTAATCACTCCTATTAGAGTTCTGGTATCCCATTATACCCTGGCCAGACAATTATCTCCTTGTATGAAAACCTGCACCATTTACTTAAATATTCTTTTCTCCCTGACTTTTAATTGTTTGAACGCTATTCCCATTCAAATATAAATGCTTTGTTAATTTTTGTATGAGTCAAATTTGGGTAAAGAATTTAAGAGAGAAATAGAGCTAAAGAGTAAAGTCAGATACTTTTTATTTCATTAAAAGGCAGTTGGAGAGCGACCATCTGCGACTGCCTGAGTCCTGGGAACTGAGGTCTGGTCTTCCAAGCCACTGCGCAGTGGCTCCTGGGAGGTCTGGCCTGGAGCGACTGGGGTCGCTGGCTCCGGCGGGGAGTTTGGACTCTCGGGTGCCAGTTTGCAGCTTCCCTGGCAGAGAGCTACCATCTGCGGCTGCCAGGGTCCTCGGAGCTGGGGTCTGGTCTTCCGAGCCACTGTGCGGCCGTACCTGGGGAGGTCTGGCCTGAAGCATCTGGGGTCGCTGGCTCCGGCGGGGAGCTTAGGACTTATGGCACCATTTTACAGTGTCTCTGGGAGAGAGCAGCCACCTGCCACTGCCTGAGCCCCCAGCGAGGAGTTCAGGCCTCCCTGGGCTCTCAAGCCAAGTGCCTCCATCACTGAGCACAGTTCTGTGCCCCCCACCCCAACTTGGTCTAGTGCCCAGGTCCACACCCTGGCCCAGAGTCTAGCATCTTGCTGCATTTGATTGTCTATCAAGACCAGGCTGCCTCTGCCCAGAAGCATTGATCATTCCCAACCTGAAGATAGTGAGACAGCACCTTTCTTGGGTCACCGCTTGATCAAGCATCGCTCAAACATCAGGTGAGTTACTGGAAATCTGCAGGGACACTTTAAGTCTTCACAGGGAAATTGCGATCCCTCAGATTCGCACTACTAGAGGGGAAGATACACGAGCAACATGAGAAAACACGGGAAGAAAGTGTCCCAAACAAACCTAGATGATATATCAAGAGAACCCAAAGACAACATGGTAGAAGGAATGACAGAAAGGGAGTTCAGAATGTTCATAATTAAAATGATCTGAGAAGAGAATGGTATGACGAGAGAGCAAATTCAGGCTATGAATAATCAGCTAATAGAGCAATTGAAGGAAGCAAAAAATCATTTCAATAAAGAGATAGAAGTTCTGAAAACAAACAAACAAACAAACAGAAATCCTCGAAGGAAACAAGGATATGAAGGAAACAATAAACCAAGTTAAAAACTCAATAGAAAGCATAATTAACAGAATAGATCACTTGGAAGACAGAACATCAGACCATGAAGACAAAATATTTAATCTTGAAAACAAAGTCGAACAAACAGAGAAGATGGTTAGGAATCATGAACAAAACCTCCAGGAAATATGGGACATCATGAAAAGACCAAATTTAAGAGTTATTGGGATTGAGGAAGGCACAGAGATACAAACCAAGGGTATGAATAATCTGCTCAAGGAAATATTATCAGAAAATTTCCCAAATATGATGAATGAGATGGAAAATCAATTACAAGAGGCTTACAGGACACCAAACACACAGAATTACCACAGATCCACACCAAGGCACATTATAATGAAAATACCTAACATACAAAACAAAGATAGAATTTTAAAGGCTGCGAGAGAAAAGCATCAGATTACCTACAGAGGGGAACCGATACGGATATCAGCAGATTTCTCAGCCCAGACCCTAAAAGCAAGAAGGGCCTGGAACAACATATTTCAAGCTCTGAAAGAAAATGGATGCCAAAGAAGAATCTTATACCCAGCAAAACTTACCTTCAGATTTGATGATGAAATAAAATCCTTCCATGATAAACAAAAGCTTAAAGAATTCACAAAGAGAAAGCCTGCCCTACAGAACATTCTCAACAAAATATTCAAAGAGGAAGAAATGAAAAATAACAATCTCAGTCATCATGGGGAGGAATTACCCTAAAGAAAAAGTCAATCAAAGGAGAAACAAAGTTAAGCTAAAAACCCCAAAAAAGCTAAAATGACAGGAAATACAAGTCATATCTTAATAATAACCCTGAATGTAAATGGCCTAAACTCATCAATCAAAAGACATAGACTGGCAGATTGGATTAAAAGAAAGACCCAACAATATGCTGCCTTCAAGAGACTCATCTCATAGAAAAATGCCCACAGACTAAAGGTGAAAGGTTGGGAAAAAGCATACCATGCACATGGACTGAGTAAAAAAGCAGGGGTTTCCATCCTCATTTCAGATAAAGCAGACTTCAAGCCAAAGTTAGTCAGAAGGAATAAAGAAGGACATTTCATACTGCTTAAAGGAAGCATAAATCAGCAAGACATAACAATCATAAATATTTAGGCAAGGAACAGTGGAGAATCCATGTACGTCGTCGATCAGATCCTTCTCAACTTCAGGAGCCAAATAGACCAAAACATAATAATACTGGGGGACTTTAACACTCCTCTCTCACCATTGGACAGATCTTCCAAGCAAAAATTGAACAAAGAAACCATAGGACTCAATGACACAATCGCTAATTTAGACTTAAGAGACATATATAGAATATTCCATCCATCAAAAAGTGAATACACTTTCTTCTCAGCAGCTCATGGTTCCTTCTCTAAAATAAACCATATGTTATGTCACAAAGCTACTCTTAGCAAATACAAAAACATACAGATACTACCTTGTATACTATCAGATCATAATGGAATGAAATTAGATATCAATGATAAAGTTAAAAACAGAAACTACTCCAAGACCTGGAGATTAAATAATATGCTATTGAATGATGCATGGATAACAGAAGACATTAGGGGGGAAATTAAAAGATTCTTAGAGGTCAACGAGAACAAAAATGCAACATATCAAAATCTCTGGGACACTATGAAAGCAGTGCTAAGAGGAAAGTTCATTGCATGGAGTGCATTTAATAAAAGAATGAAAAGTCAACAAATCAATGACCTTACATTACAGCTCAAAGCCCTAGAAAAAGAGGAACAGACCATCACCAAAAGTAGTAGAAGACAGGAAATAATCAAAATCAGAGCTGAAATCAAAGAAATTGAAACAAAAGGAACAATTCAAAAAATTGACAAAACAAAATGTTGATTCTTTGAAAAAATAAACAAAATTGATACACCCTTAGCCACGCTAAGGAAGAGAAGGAAAAACTCCAAATTACTAAAATTCGTGATGGAAATGGAAATATTACAACAGACACAATTGAAATACTAAACATAATAAGAAGCTACTTTGAAAATTTATACTCCAACAAAATAGAAAACCTGGAGGACATCAACAGGTTCCTAGAGGCATATGAGCCACCCAAACTGAATCTGGAGGACATACACAACTTAAATAGATCAATTTCAAGCAATGAAATAGAGGAAGTCATCAAAAGCCTTCGAACAAAGAAAAGTCCGGGACCAGATGGATTCACAGCCGAGTTCTACAAGACCTTCAAAGAAGAGCTTATTCCAATACTCCTCATAGTATTTCATGAAATAGAGGAGGAGGGAACCCTTCCAAACTCATTCTATGAAGCTAATATCACCCTGATACCAAAATCAGAGAAGGACACATCGAGGAAAGAAAATTTCAGACCCATATCAACAGATTTATGAAAAAATGTTCAACATCCCTCGTTATAAGAGAAATGCAAATCAAAACCACCTTAAGATTTCATCTTACCCCAATTAGAATGTCTTTTATTAAGAATACAGGCAACACCAAGTGTTGGCGAGGGTGTGGGGAAAAGGGTATACTCATACATTGCTGGTGGGAGTGCAAGTTGGTGCAGCCACTCTGGAAAGTGGTGTGGAGATTCCTTAGAAAACTTGGAATGGATCCACCATTTGACCCAGTTATCCCACTCCTTGGCCTATACCCAAAGGACTTCAAATCAGATTGCTACAGTGATACAGTGATGCAGCCATATCAATGTTCATAGCTGCTCAATTCACAATAGCTGGATTGTGGAATCAACCTAGATGCCCTTTAATAGATGAATGAATAAAGAAACTGTGGTATATATACACAATGGAATATTATTCAGCCATAAAGAAGAATAAAATTATGGCATTTGTAGGTAAATGGATGATGTTGGAGACTGTTATGCTAAGTGAGATCAGCCAATCCCAAAAATCCAAAGGCCGAATGGTCTCTCTGATAAATGAATGATGATGCATAATGCGGGGGGGGGGAAGGGTGGCAAGAATGGAGGAAGGATAGATAGCATAGAGGGAAGGGAGGGTGGGGTCGGGGTTGGGGGGTAAGAATAATAACAGAATGTGTGACAGACACCATTGCCCTGTGTACACGTATGAATGCACAGATGGGGTGACTCTACTTTGTGTACAACCAGAGAATCAATAGCTGTACTCCATTTGTGTTCAATGAATCAATAATTAAAAAAAAAAGGCAGTTGGAATGTGGCTTAAATAATTTTAAACAAAATATTCACTTTAAGAGTAAGAGATGGACCCACCCAATCATGAAGATTTATAGAGCAGCATGTTTATGTAGCCCTCAGAATCCTACTCAATAATATCCCCTATGATATATATGTATTTCTTTTTTACTATTGATACATTATAATTTTACTTTAATACTGGGCTTCCATATCATATATTTATGCATGCACATAACAGAACTTTGTCAATTTCATTAATTGCTAGCTCCCCTTTCTTCCTTTTTCTTCTCCCCTTCCCTTCCCCAGTCTCCTTCCTCTGCTCTACTGGACTCCTTTCTGTTTTCATAAGATCTCTCCACTCCTATGTTTTTCCTTTCTTTCCCCTGTATCTTCCACATATGAGAGAAAATATAAGACCATTAACTTTCTGAGTCTGACTTATTTTGCTTAACATACTGCTCTATTTTAGTAATAAAAATAATAATTGGTTTTTGGATTAGTGTCATAACCATGTACCTAGTATGTTCTCCTAGAAATCTGAAATGGTGCAAATGTTGTTTAATTAAGAAAAGGCATTTAAGGAAAAAAAATGTATCTTGAATCAACTTTTAATGAGATAGGCTAATAGGCTTTCCCTAAAGAGTCAAACTTCAAAACAGTTCACTAATTAAATAATTTGTGTATTTGAGTAGATTGACTATTTATTTATGAGTGGCACTGAGGCTTGAACCCAGGACCTCATGCATGCTAGGCAAAAGTAATACCTCTGAGCTACATCCCCAGTCTGAAACTATATTTTAAATTACTTTTATATAATACATTTAATACTTCTAAAAACTTTTCAGGAAATCAGAGACAGCAAAGGAATCCTCTTTCAGTACAATGATAAATTTCAAACTGCAACAGTTTTGTTTTCTGATATTCTTTAATGGCGTATTCTAATTTGCTCTGGTTGACAAAATTGGTAACGAGTATAATCAGTACAGCAACATGCAACCATAGGCACCCAAGGTTTTGCCACAAAAATGACTGTAAAACCTACTTCATCTATCACAGGGTATCCGTAGTAATCTGAAGGCAGTGTTATTTATAACAGTAACAACAACAGCGAAGAGGATGCCACATTTCTCAACTTTTCTACTATTTCACTTTGTATCTCTAAAAAGATGAATGTGGCCACTAGACAGCTTGGTATTAAAGGTCAACAGAAGGAGAAAGACTAAAGTGAGAAAAAGTTAAAGAAAAAAGAAGGAAACAGAATAAATGGTACAAGGAAATAATGCTTCTGAATACTTTCAATATGTCAAACACAACTGAATATAATTTTTTCAAAAAAATAGCATTTATGACACTTATTGTATAGTGACCCTTTGTCTCTTTATCTTTCTGCATATAGACATATATATTTAAGTATTTAAATAAGTATAAGCAAAGCAGCTAAGCAGCATCACTTAATCATGTTTATAAAATCTAGTATCTTAGGGAAAATTTTCTTTAAAAAACAAAATTTTCCAGTAACACAATAAGGAACAAAATAGCCTATATCTGTTAAAGAAGCTGAATTTGGAACAAACAAATCCAAAAGGAAAAAAATTCCATTCCCTGATGATTTATTTCATTCATGAATTCTATCAAATATTCAAGGAATAATACTAATATTTTTAAAACATAGGTGAAAAATTATCATTACCTAACACATTTTTCTTGTTTTTTTTTTAATTGGTGCATATTAAGTCTACAGAATGGTGGGTTTCATTGTGGCATATTCATATATATATTTATATATATGTAGTGTGACATTTTACAAGAACTGAAAAATTCTAGTACTAAGACAAACACTACAAAAATGTAGATGTTTTCTCTCTACATATATACAAGTGGGTAGATAGATACATACATCTATTACATATATATTTATATGAAGAAAAAACCTTAAGAAAACAGCAACAATGTATAAAGAGGATAACATGATAAAATAGAATTAATTTCGGGAAGGTTACATTGTTTTAACCTTCAAAAATTAATCCAAAAAATTCACCATATTGACTGACTAAAGGGGAAAAAACAATAATTTAAATACATGCAGAGAAAGCATTTGAAAAAATTTAACATTATTCATTGTAAAACCTCAACAATATAAAAATAGGAGGGAATTTACGTTAACAGAATGCCTATAAAATTGATAGCTAATGTTATAATTAATATAGGAGCTAGCTGTACTTAATATTATGGATTAATATAATGCAACAATAAACAGAATAACTTGATTCATAATATGTACATAATCCAAGATATTCTCCTAGTTAAAATCAGCTGATTGGTGATCTTAACTCCCCTTAGTCATGTAACTTAAGGTACTTACAGGTTCAAGGCATTAGGATATAGACATTAACAATGCTATTCTGGCAACCCCTTGGTCAAATTCATTTTTCAGATCCTAAAAATATGTTATAGTATTATGTCAATATAAGTATAATTTTTTTCACCATTTTTTGGGAGAAGGGAATGGCATCAATCATGTTTATCATTTTTCGTTAAAGAAAATCACATTAAGATCTATGTTCAATTTTCCCAAAAGATACATTAAGAATATTGAATACAATGACAGATTTGCATGTTTAATCTCTAATATTGACATTCAAAAAATCAGAGATGTTTTGTCCATCAGATCAGCTTCAATTAAGTAATGGCATCAGGACTATATATCTCATTATAGGTAGCAATTTCTAAGACCAAGAAAGTCTTAGGAATAAACACACCTCCACCTCCATCACTATGAAAATGCTGCCCATCATTAAGAAAGAAATGTGGCCACATTTTAAAAAGTAGAGCAAGCAATCATGAAATTCATTGGGAGGAATAAGAGACCCAGAATAACTAAAACAATCCTTAGCAAGAAAAGTGAAGCAGGTGGCATCACAATACCAGACCTTCAACTATACCACAAAGCAATAGTAACAAAAATGGCAGGGTATTGGCACCAAAATAGGCAGGTAGAACAATGGTACAGAATAGAGGACACACAGAAAAACCCACAGAAATACAGTTATCTCATACTTGACAAAAGAGCCAAAAACATACAATGGAGAAAACATAGCCTCTTCAACAAATGGTGCTGGGAAAACTGGAAATCCATATGCAGCAAACTGAAACTAAACCCCTATCTCTCACCCTGCACAAAATGGATCAAGGACCTAGGAATTAGACCAGAGACCCTGCACCTAATAGAAGAAAAAGTAGGTCCAAATCTGCATCATGTGGGCTTAGGACCAGACTTCTTTAATATGACTCCTGAAGCACAAGAAATAAAAGAATCAATAATTGGAATAGATTCAAACTAATAAGCTTTTTCTCAGCAAAGGAAACAATCATCAGTGTGAAGAGAGAGCCTAGAGAGTGGGAGAAAACCTTTGCTACACACATGTCAGATAGAGCACTAATCTCCAGAATTTATAAAGAACTCAAAAAACTTTACACCAAGAATACAAATAACCCAATCAACAAATGGGCTAAGGAAATGAGCAGACACTTCACAGAAGAGGATCTACAAGCAATCAACAGATACATGAAAAAATGTTCAACATCTCTAGTAATAAGAGAAATGCAAATCAAAACTACTGTAAGATATCATCTTACCCCAATTAGAATGTCTGTTATCAAGAATACAAGCAACAATAGGTGTTGGCGAGGATGTGGGGAAAAAGGTACACTCATACCTTGCTAGTGGGGTTGTAAATTGGTGCAGCCACTCTGGAAAGCAGTATGGAGATTCCTTAGAAAACCTGGAATGGAACCACCATTTAACCCAGCTATCCCACTCCTTGGTCTATACCCAAAGGACTTACAATCAGCATACTACAGTGGTGTAGCCACATCAATGTTTATAGCAGCCCAATTCAGGATAGCTAGACTGTGGAACCAACCTAGATGCCCTTCAATAGATGAATGGATAAAGAAACTGTGGTATATATACACAATGGAATATTATTAACCCATAAAGAATAATAAAATTATGACATTTGCAGGTAAATGGATGGTGTTGGAGAATATCATGTTAAGTGAAATAAGCCAATCCCAAAAAACCAAAGACTGAATGATTTCTCTGATAAGTGGTTGATGACACATAGTGGGGGTGGGGGGAGGTAAGGGATGAATGGAGAAAGGATGGATTGTATACAGGAAAAGGAAGGCTGGGGAGGGGGAAGGGAAAGAGAGATAATAGAATGAGGCAAACATCATTACCCTATGTATATATATGAATATGCAAATTGTATGATTCTTCTTCGTGTACAACCAGAAAAACAATAGTTGTACTCCATTTGTTTACAATGACCTAAAATTTAAAAAGTCAAAAAATAAAATAAAATAAAATAAAATAAAATGCAGAAAACTCTGAAAATAAACTTAAGACTATGTTCAGAAGTAGTTCTCAAAGAGTCTCTATATTAGAAGACACAAATATCTGAATAAAATAATGTTAATCATTAAAAAAAAGGATTCATATTGGCTTGGACTTTGAAATAAATCACAGAATTCTAGAATCAGTATGTTTACTTCAATAATGTCTAAAATTGTTTGAAGCAGAGAATAGGCTGGGTATGTAACCCATTGACAGAGTATTTGCCTTGAATGTGTAAGGCTCTGGGTTTGATCACTAACACCCCAAACAAAAACAACAACAAAACCAAAAACAAACAAACAAACAAACAAACAAAAAACCCAACCAAATCAAACTACAACAAAGGGCAGAGAATAAAAGGAGAATAGAGAAACTATGTGTCTGGACTTTGCTTCTCTGTATCCCCAAATACCCATAATTGTTATTCATTTTTAAAAAGAAATGATCTGGTTTAGAACGTACATGCTTACTGATTTTGGCAAGGTTGACAAATGAAAATGTTTGCCAGGCACAGTAGCACATGCCTATAAACCCAGTAACTCAGGAGGTGAGACAGGAGGATCACAAATTTGAGGCCAGTCTCAGCAACTCAATGAGGCCCTAATTAACTTAGCAAGAACCCTTTCTAAAATAATTTTTTTTTTTTTTTTTTAAAAAGGGCGGGGAATGTGGCTCAATGTTAAAGAACATATAGATTCAACACCCAACATCAAAAAAAAAAAAAAAAAAAGGAAGCAGATGAAGAAGAAAAATGTTGAAAACCCAATTCTATTATCATTATTTCTAAGACTCATTTGTTCTTTATGACTCGTCTACGTATATATACTAGATTGGTAACTACAAAGCTGGCCATTTTGTCCATTTTATCCCCAGTGTTGTCCAGTACATACCCAAAGTTTCACATAGGCCATGGGACATATGACAATGTTAATCATTGATTTTAATAAAGAATGAGTTGATGCCCTATCTATTGAAATACTGCCTCAAATTCCTCATGGTCAAAACTGACTTCATACTTTTTGACCCATAATACCTGCTATGGTTTGAATATGGTTTGAGTTTATCCCCTAAGGGTTTCTGTGTTAAAAATGTAATCCCCAATATGAGGTATTGAAATGGTAGAAACTTAACCTGACTACAGTATTTAATTGTGGGGCCTTTAGGAGGTGATTAGAATTAAATAAGGTCATTAGGGTGGACAGCCCATGTTGTTAGTTTACAAGAAAAAAAGACCAAAAGAGACAACATGCATACTCCATACAACACACAACATGAAAGATGGTCTCTTACCATGTGATACTCTCACTGCCTAAGGGCTTTACTAACAAAAAGACCATCAGAAAAGACGCAGGCCATTGAACCTCTTTTATTTATAAAGTTATCTGGCTTCAGGTATTTTATTATAGTAATGGAAAATAACTAATTTAATATCACTCCTAGGAAGACCAGCAATACAAAAATACATATACACAATGTTATTCACTGTAGTATTTATAATTCAAAATAAGTGAAAACTACCTAAGTGTCAAACCATAGGTGAATGAATAAACCATGAAATGTACTCTCTTTACAGTACTTATACAGCTACAAAAAATGAAAAATAACTATGAAATTATATGTCAAGACTTTCAAGAGATATTAAGCACAACTAAAGAGCTTATAGAGCATAAAAAGCATACTGCCTATTGTGTAAGAAATAAATTAAACATAAGAAATACATGTTTTTGTCAACCATTACCAGAAGGACTACAGGGAGAATAAGCCAGAAAATAAATTGATTATGTACAAAGGATGAGTTAAGCATGAAGTGATAAGGATATAAGACAGGGTGGTACTTCTCTGAATATGCATGTGTGTGATTAAATTTTAATGAGTGCATTAACTGTTGCAAGCAAGTTCATGTTTTTCATACTAACAATAATGAAAAATGGAAGGTAAACCTGAAAGAGAAAGTAAACTGAAGGGTATTATTATATTCAAATGGCTGCTAATACAAATTACATAAGAAGTCCATATCTGAATAAATAACTTCAGTCTTGGACATGATGGGGTTGTAAGAAAAAAACTGGAAATCTTCATAAACTCTTCTCAGAAGTTTTATTTATTAAGCAAAGTAATTACTTAACAGGCAAAGCAGTTCAGAAATTACTGTAGTTTTATTATAGGATTGAGGAAGTCAGTAAAGATGTTGGAAGTCAGGGATCTCATGATAAAAGAAGACTACAATTATGGAAAGAGAATGAAAAACAAAAACAAAACAAAATCAATATGTATAGACTGAGAAGGGAGGTGTGAAGGAATGCTATCTAAATCATGCATATATATGGGTATCTGCAAGCACATGGATGCATGAGTATCTGCATTTCACAGTTCTGTCTGGTGAAAGCTCTAGAAACAAAGACACCCCAGTCTCAAACAGATTACTAGGGTCACTCAAAGGAATGAGAATTCCTTGGAGAAATGGCTGATTTCATGGCTGGGGTGCAGAATGATCCTGGAATAGCTTATTAAGCCAGAAAGTAAGGAAGTTAAAAAAAAAAAAAAGAGCAAGTCAAGAGGGAACATAAACTATCCTGGTGATGGATAGTTACTGGTGAGTTCTGGGATCACTTAGAATCCAAATAAACAAGTATATCAATGAATTATGAACCTCTGAAAACAAGAATGTCACTAGTTCATGATAGATAGATAGATAGATAGATAGATAGATAGATAGATAGATAGATACAAGAAAGAATAAAGAACAATTGCTTATGATAGAATATTAATGCTGACTAGTAACTATAGAGAAAATACTGAAGGTAGAAAGTCATTATCTTGTGACTATCCAGTCAAAGATCGAATCAGGCAAAATCATGATAGATGCTATATATGGGGAATTTTATGAGAAATGGAATATTTTCATGATTTTAAAATGTCCTGATTCATTCTGAAGGGGGGAAGGTAAAGTAACATACTGAAGAAGTTGGATAAAACCTTCAATAGGTGCACAACAGGTGCATAACCACTGCAATGAAAGACACGTGAACAACCTGTGTCTCCAGATATCACACCCTTAAAAGATAGGGTTCTATGTAGCATTCCAACTAAGAATGCATAACCTGAATCTAATTATGAGGAAACATCAAGATATCAGGTAAATACTAATGAGTTGGTATGAACTCTTACATATCCATAGTATGGAAAAAAAAGAGAGCAAGCTAGAGAACCAAGTAAAATGTTAAGAATGGTTGAATCTGGGTAAAAAGCATGTAAGACTTCACTTGTATTGTTTTTATTCTTAAAGATTTTCTGTAAGTTTGAAATTATTTCCACACAAAAATATCTTTTAAAAAAAGTAATGCATGAATATGTATTCTTTACAAAAGAAAAAATCAAAGAGGAAGATGTAAATGGAAAAGAAAATGAATTGTCAACATTTTAATCTCATCTTTTCCTCACTAGAAGCTAAACTTCACAGTCAAGACTTTTTGTTCTGCTTTTTGCTCAAATACATCCCAAGCACCCAGACCAGTGCTTGCACCTGAATAGCTGCTACAATACTCATTTATTGGATGAATGAATAAGTAAACAGCTAACTATTTTCCTTCTCCTTACTTTATGTAAAGTAAAATCGTTTCTTATTTATGAAACAAATTGGGTCAGACTATTAAAAAACTCACGAAGGTATCATTGCTTCTTCCTTAGTATTTCGTCTCCTTTACCAAGAAAACAATACCTAGATCCCCATTGATAATACCTTCCAAAGTCCCTAGAATAATTCAAGTCACTCCATGTATTTGCACCCTCTAAGTGGTCTTCTTTCTTGTCCTCTCACTCAACCCACTCAGTCAGAGAAATCTTCATAACACAACTTTGTTTCTTATGTCATAAGATTTTCAAAATCTTCATAACACAACTTTGTTTCTTATGTCATAATGAATTTTCATTACCTGTAAAATAATTACTGAGAAACATGAATAGCACATATTACAACTGCTTCAAGATATTAGCTGGGTGCAGTGGCATATGCCTGTAATCCCAGTGAATCGGGAGGCTGGGGCAGGGGAATCGTAAGTTCAAAGGAGGCCCTAAGCAACTTAGCCAGACCCTTTTCAAAATAAAAAACAAAAAGGGCTGAGGATGTAAATCATTCATTAAACACCCCTGGGTTTAATCCATGTACCGAAAAAGAAAAAAAAAAGAACATGTTTTCTTTTCTTTTTCCCCATCTCTACTGAGGTATAGTTGACAAATAAAAGTTGTTAACATTAATAGATATACCTAAATGTTCTGATATACATGTAGTATGTGAAACAATCACAAACAAGCTAAAAACATTTATCACCTCACATAATTACCATTTATTTTTCTGGTGAGAACAATTAAGATTTGCCCTCTTACCAAATGTCACATATGCAATATACTATCATTAACTATATTTATAATACTGTACATTATTTTCAGAAATCAATTACCACTAATAACTGGAGTTGTGGACCCTAAGCCAATATCTCCCATTCCATCCTCTCTATTCCCTAGCAACCATCATTCTGTTCTCCATTTCTATGAGCTTCATTGTTGTAGATTCCCAATATAAGTGAGATCATGCAGTATTTGTCCTTTAGGATCATTTCATTTAGCATAGGTCTTCCAGGTTCATCCATGCTCTCACAAATATCAGGATTTCTTTCTTTAAACATGAAATAATATTCACATGCTTCTTTACACATATACAAAATTTGCATTCATTTTATCCATTAACCCATCAATGAAAATTTATGTTATTTCTACATCTTGGTTATTGTGATTAATACTGCAATGAACAAAAGCATGGAGATATCTCCATTACATACTGATTTACTTTGGATATATACCCAGATATTGAATTGGTGGATCATAACTTAGTGCATTTTTAGTGTTTTGAGATATCTTCATACTCTTTTACACACACACATGTGTACATACATACATATGTGTACATTCTCACCAACAGTGTAAAGGGTCTTCTGCCCACTTTTGAATCAAGTTATTTGTTCTGTTTTATTTTGCTACTGAGTTACATAGCTTCCATATAAATATTAGATATTAAAGCCTCTCTCCGCGTGAATGCACGCACACAAACACACGTGTACATACACGTGTACATTCAGAGAGATCCTGACACAAAAAGCCAAATACTGCATGATCAATCTATATATGGATATATGATATGTAGTATGTATGTATACATAATTTGCATAGATCCAAATATCTACAATCCCAAGTTTTTTAAAATCCAAAACCTCCAGGAAAAAAATCCAAAGAACAAAAATCTCTGCAAATCTGAAATACATTTATTCACAAGCATCTCAGAATAAGGAATATTAAAAACAGAAGTTCGTTGGATTAGACAAAGGGGGATGAGGGGAAGGGAGGGGGGCATAAGAAAGACAATAGAATGAATCAGACATAAATTTCTTATGTTCCTATATGAATACATGACCAGTGGAAACTCCATATCATGTACAACCACAAGAATGGGATCCTATTTCGAATAAGTTATATTCCATTTATGTATAATATGTCAAAATACACTCTACTGTCATGTGAATCTAAAAAGAATAATTAAAATTAAAAAAATAAAACTGTTTCCTCCGATTACATAGGTTGCCTTTTTACTCTGCTGATCATTGCCTGGCTGTGTGGAAACTTTTTAGTTAGATGCAATCTTAATCATTTATTTTATTTTGTTGCTTGTGATTTTGGGAGAGATCATATTGAAAAAATCATTGCCCAGACCAATGTCAAGGTTTTCCTCATGTCTTCTTGGAACCATTTTATGGATGCCATACATTTAAGTCTTTCATCCATTTTAATTGATTTTTGTACATGGCATAAAACATGGTCTCATTTCATTCTTCTGCATGAAATACCAGTTTTCACACTATCATTAATGGAAAAGATCATCTTTTCCCATTGTGTCTTTGCACTCATATGGAAAAATAAATTGACTATAGATGTGTGGAGTTATTTCTGGGGCCTCTGTTCTTCTTCTATCTATGTATGTTTTTATGCAAGCACCATACTATTTGAATTACTGTAGAACTGTAATGTAGAAAAACAGGGACTGTGATGCCTCTGCTTCGTTTTTCTTTCTCAGATTGCTTTGGCTATTTGGAATCCTTTGTGGTGGAATACAAATTTTAGGATTGCTTTTCTATTTCTGAAAAGAATGAATTGGGATGTTGATTTAGATTATGTTGAATCTGTGTATCACTTTGGGTAGTAATGGATATTTTAACAATATTTAATTTTTCTAATCCATAAACACAGTTGTCTTTTATCTGTATCCTCTTTTGTTTCCTTCATCAGTGTTTTATAATTTTAAGCACACAAATATTTTGCTTGTTTGGTTAAGTCTATTATTAAGTATTTCATATCTTCCATTGCTATTAGGGGAGATCCAGGTGCTGGGGATCAAACCTGGAACCCCCATGTATGTTAAGTACATGCTCTACCAATGAGCTATGCTCTAGCGTTTCATTGCTCCTAGGAATTGGATTGTTTTCTTAATTTTTCTCAGAACTGCTCATCTATGTGACTGATCTTTGGATGCTGGTTTTATACCTTGCAAAATTTTATTAGTTCTAACAGTTTATTTTGGTTGAATTTTAGCATTTTCTACATAGATGATCATGGCATTGCAGATATAACTTTACTCTTCCTTTATAATTTGGGTGCTTTTTATTAATTTTTCTTGTCAAATTATTATGTAGGTAGGATCTTTAATGCTGTGTTGAATAGAAGTAGCAAGAGTAAGCAACCTTTCCTTGTATCAGGTCCTAGAAAAAAATATTCAGTTTTTCCCCACTGACTATGTTGTTATTGGTAGGTTTTTCATAAATGGTGTCTATGGTATTAAGTTCCTTATATACATATTCTGTTGAGTTTTTTTTTTCATAAACAGATTTATACTTTATCAAATGCATTTCAGTGTCTACTGAGATGATCATGTATTTCTATATTTTTTTAAAGTAGTGTATGTTATGGATTGATTTGCATATCTTAAAATATCCTTGCATTACAGGGACAAATCCCATTTGGTCATGAGGTATCATTATTTTAATATCCTACTGAATTCAGTTTGATAGAATTTCATTGAGAATTTTGGCAATGGTGTTCATCAAGGATATATTAACCTGTAATTTTCTTTTGTTGTATCTCTGTCTGACTTTGATATCAGGGAAAGCTAGCCTCCAAAAATAAAATGATATTGTTCCTTTGTTTAAAAAAAAATTGAGAAAGACTGTCATTGATTCTTTTTTGAATATTTTTTATAATTCACCTGTGAAGTCATTTGGTCTTAGGACCCTGTTTTAGATAGGACTTTGTTATGCTACCTAAGCAGTCCTCCAATACACGATTCTCCTGCCTCCACCTACTGAGCAGCTGAGATTGATTATAGGCACGCACTACCATGGACACCTCTTGGGGGACTTTTGATTACCGATTCCATCTCCTTTTGTTATTGGTCTCCTAAGTTTCAATTTCTTCTTGATTCAGTTTTGGTTGTTCATTCCTAGGAATTTACTCTTCTTCTAGGTTATCAAATATATTGGCATATAATTATACATGTTTTTTTTTTTTGTGAGGCATTACCTTTCACAACTACTAAACTTTGGGTAGGTACTTATGCAATTTGCAAGCTTTGTCTTCAAACAGCATGATGAAATAGATGAACTAGAGTTCAAATTAAGACCATCTTTGGAGACAAAGTTGTTAACAACTCAAGATTTTGTTTCCCATCTTCCCTTTCTATGTATAGAGGAGATGCCTCATTTGTATCTAACTTATTTAAATATAATTACAATGGCTGTGAAAAATTTTAATTTTAATAAAAATAATATAGAAAGAGTGAGATTCCATTGCCATCTTATTTAATAAAACACTTTCTTAGAGTGAGCCCAACATGAGACATATGATCAGTTACTCCATTAGTATGTCTCTATTCCCAACTATGTCTCTATTCCCAACTCTACTTCATATTGTTCAGCCTTTTATTCTAATGTACAAAGTACCTATTATATACAATGACTCTTGAATGAAAGTCCACAAATTTATTTGGTCCACAGCTTAAAAACAAAACCAAAACTGGTCACCAATCAACAATATTAACCTTGTTGAAAACTCTACAACACTTAGGCAATTTAAAGACTTTCTGGGTAGCAAAACCAAATGCTATAAACCTTTGTGTATTTTAGGCATTTTTATTTTCTTTAAGAGGCTAAAGTTTTAATGAGCAGATTAAAACTTTTGTTCACATCTGCCTGCCTAGCTTTTAATATTACTATAATTGTATGACTGAAATTATATAAATGTATTTTTATTGTACAAATTTTCAGCATTACTTTAGAAGTTTGGTCATATACTTATATATGTATATATATAAAAACATATATACACACACATACAATAAATATATATATTTTAAAAAATACATGGGAACTTTTAGTAATTCTGATAATTCCTTCATTTATATATTAATCTATAATTATATATAAAATTTTATTTATATATGTGAGCTAATGTATATGCAATATACTTAAATATGGGATTTAATACATATATCTTTTATGAATTGAAATACAGAAATATATAATTTAGATTGTAAGTAGTATATATATTAATGACATGCAATTTAATAGTTCAATTTTCATTCATTCTTTTCTTTTTAATCTCAAGATTTCTATACTCTTTGCATTTGTACCTGATCCTTGATTATAATTTTCCTTCACCTAAGAAATTTCCTTTTATCCTAACATATCTTTACTTACTGTGTAGAATCTTTGCTGCCTCTTTTCCTCATTCCATTTGCATTAATTCAATATGTAATTTCATTCATCCAAACATCTTAGGAAAGGTCTTAACATGGAGTGAGAATAAATCTAAATATATATATTGTAGTTACACAGTTAAACTATCAGACAATAAATAATTAGCTCGACAATTCTGTCAGGAAATAAAATAATTCAAATGGAAAACAAAATGCCTTCAGAATATAAAAAGAAAAAGAAAACGATTACTAAATACCACCCCCCCACACACACACAACAATACATATTGTAAGTAGGAAGAAGTTAAATATGAAAGCTTTTCAAGGAACCTAGAATAAAGATATTGGGGACAGATGCATTCTACTCTTTTTGACTATTTCAGAACAGCAATGCAAATATGAACTATTAGCTGGGTAGTGAAAAGAACTTCATTAAACAGAATTCAGTAAAATAAATTGGAATAAAAACTGTTAAGTGAAAGTCTACATCTTCAATTTTCTTGGCAAGGACTTGCTTTTTGATACAAGGAATTAAACTACTGAATACTTACCTTCTAGGATGATTGGCATCAAACAAGGTGTTATCATCATCCTCATCATCTTGTTCTAAAGGTGTTAATTCCATGTTTTCTATGTTAGTGTCCAAAACTCCATATCTTCTAGTTTTTCGGTTTCTTCTTCTCATCCTATAAAATACACCAAATTAATGAACAAAATTATTTTAATATGGGATAGATGATCCATAGTTTATATCCTATATTAAAAACAAGTAATTCCTATGTTTCTGACCTAGGAGGCACTCAATACATAGATGGTTATGTTTCAAGAATATAATTCATCACCAAAGATTACTTATGATTCATTAAACAAAATGTATTCCTACGATAATTTCTCATGACTCATACTCTTTTTCGTCTGTCAACTGGTGATACTGATAGATAATTCTTTAAATCTTAGTTCAGGTAGCACTTTACCAAAGCCTTCTATTTCAGCTTTTGCCTCCATACTTTATCATTTTGTAGGATTAGGTATTTTCTACAACATTAAGAAACTGTATGTATACGTATACACTCAATTTCTAGTCTGGTAGCTTGCAACCCAGGCTACACATCAGAAAACCTGGTGTACTTTAAATAAAAAGTCCCATGCTTAGGCCATAATTAAATTAGAATTTCCAGGGATAAGAACTAAGCATCATTATTTTATTAAATTTCTTCAAGTGATTCCAGTGTGCTGACAAGTTCTATTCTAGATCAGTTGTTCTTAAAGTATAGCTCTCTGGATTCCAGAACCATACTCACCAAGGTATTTACGAGAAATACAAATCTTTATGCCCAACCTAGACTTAAGTGAATAATAAACTTTGAAAATAGGGGCCAGAAAACTGCGTTTTAACAAGTACTTCTTGTGATTTTTTTCATTTTATTTATTTACTTATTTTAATTTTGATTCATTGTACACAAATGGAGTACAGCTGTTGTTTCTCTGGTTGTACACAAAGTAGAGTCACACCATCTGTGCATCCATACATGTACATAGGGCAATGATGTCTGTCTCATTCTGTTATTATTATTCAACTTCTTGTGATTTTCACACATGCTGGAAGTTGAGAAACACGGCCCTAAAGTAAGGAAAAGATCAGGATACGAAATATTAATTATTGTCAACTGTGTATATGAAAGGGTTTCATAATTCAGAGTTCTACTCTGTTTCTCTACAATAGCTTTTTCTTTTCTTTAATTCATTTAGCTCAATTTGCATTCATGTGTATGTATGTTTATGTGTATTTTTCTATCTTTCCCATTAGGTTCCATGAGGGGAGCAATTACACCTGCTTTATTCACCAATAATTAATCACAGCATACAAATAATTAAGACACTTTTAAAATATTTGTTGAGGGTCTGTGTGACAAATTGAGTGGCACCAATTTCAAAGAAGCCTTTTCAAACCTATAATGTGAATCCCAAGGAGATAGTGTCCTACACATACATGCATACATATATGCATTCAACAAATAATTGAGACTTCAGATACTAGCTTCTGGGTGCAAGATACCTGGTATCAGAAATTTAAATGTATAAAATATTACTAGTCTAAAAAAAATAAATAAAATAAAATAAAATAAAATATTACTAGTCTAGACAAAAACAATTTCTATCAAGCACTGCCAGTACACTGATTAATATATCCACCAAAAGGTACTCAAAAGTGATGATACAAAAAAACAGTGGTTTAAGTAGAGTGTTTGAATTTACAAATTTAACCAATGAAAGAGGTAATAAATGCTCATGTAGCAAAAATAAGCCAGGGTTAAGTTTATGCTAGCTTTTTATATTGAGAAATTAAATTTAGATTGTTATCATTGATATGTATATGTATATATATGTATGTGTATGTGTGCATACGCATACACATCATGTGATCAGAGGTCTAAACTTTTTCTGATAAAGGTGTGATAGTAATTTTGTTTTAATGGGCCTTATGTTTTTTCTGTCATGTATTCATTTTAATTTTTTGTTTTGTTCACAACCGTTTAAAAATATTAAAAATATCCTTAGATTTTGGACTTTATAAAACATGTCAATGGAGAGGACTTAGTCTATTTACCAACCTCTAACTGAGATTTACAAAAGTAGTTAGGAGGAAAACCAAGAACAGAAGGGGATAAAAGCTTTGCTTCTGAAAAGAGGATTGGTCCTTTTGTGTCACATGATTTAATTATTAAGATGATCCTTAAATATTTGTTGAGGGAGTGATTCTTTTCATGCTTTCCCTTGATTTAAAAAAGTGAATACACAGTAGTACCTGAAACATTACTGCAACACTGGTTATGGATAATGAGTGTTATAATATCTCCTCTTCCCTTTTGCCAGTCTTTTGCCCACTTTTCTAAAACAAATGGCTTCCCAAACATTCTGTCATTTTTAGTCAATGAAGAATTTAATGTCATGTAAAAGTATTTAGGAAAATATACTGGATTTTCTCAGGTCATATATATTAAATAGTCAATCTGGTAATAACTAGGCTGTTGCTAGTCAGAGGATATTTTGGCAAGTATTAAAACAGAGAAGGGTATGAACATAAAGTTTAAGTTTTTAAAAAAAAAAAAAAACTAATCTCAGCTAATGCTCTTCTGCACTCTCAAAGTCTTCATCATACTTTGAATTAATTTCTAATTTTCCAGGGAAAGGCCAAATCAATCTTCATAACACTGTTTTTCCTATCTCTGTATGGTATAAACATTTGATCATGCGGGGTTGGGCACTGTATTATTTATTCTAATTTATACTGCCAACACGTACATTATTTATATATTTTGTATTCTAGACTTTTTTTTTTAAGTCATGGGTGTAAAATCTATCTTCCAAACATGAATCTTTTAAAAACAGGAACCTATTTCATAAAAACAGGCAGAATATTGTTAAGTTCTATATAAATGGGGAATTCAGTACAATTCAAATTAATTTAATATTTTAGTGTATGCACAATTCATACAGGAATGAATCAAATTCTAAAAACCTATGTATTATTAAACAGAATTTAAAATTCAAATGCTACTTCTCTAAAAGTGTCTTTCCTCAGTCCAAATATATAGGGAGAGATAGCTACATGGTCACAACAGCTACATGACCATAAAAACATTAAATACAACAAAATATATTTACTATCATATGCTGTGATTTTTTTCTTGAGAAAGGTCAAAAGCCCTTTAAGACTAAAGTCTTAAAATATCTGTGCTAATCCAATGAACTACTTAAAATACTAGAAGATCATTAAGTAAAATATAGTACACATCATCAAGAAAAAAGTTATTTTTATCTATTAATATATAGTGTATATTATTCTAAAACAAAAGAAGGGGGCTTTAAAATCTTTAATTTTCATAGCCATACTTTCTTTAATATCAATAAATGTTTCACTAAGCTCAGTTTGCCTGCATGTGTTTATAATTATATATCTACTATGTAATAATAAATACACATACTTTTCTATTAGACATAATAACTAAATATGAAAGTATATTTTGTTGGTTCCTACTGAAGTATAAAAATAGGAACTTCATATAACAAAATATAGGGAGGAAAGTATGGAAGCCTTGAAAGGACAAAAGAAAAAAAACTAAACATTTAATTATATTGAATCACATCCACCCAGCACACAGTGTACACAAATGAATTGTCCTGATCATATTCCTTTTAGATATTCAAGTTTATAATCAAATAGCTATATTAAAATAGATGAATATTTCTTAGTACTCCATAATACTCAGGCTAGTCAGAACTATTTCCTGCTCCAATAACATGTAGAAATGATAGTATCAAAATAAAAGTACTTAGATAAGCTTGATAAAATTGTATAAAAAATTTGATGCCACATAAAATAAACACAATGACATAAGACTTCATTTAATTTTACTACTCTATGAAAGAAAATAAATCAATCAGCGTAACTTGTTACAACTTGCTATATCCACCTGAATTGATTCATATCTTTTGTTCCATTTTTTTATTTTAATGGAACATGTGTAGGGCATGTATTAAGTATGCAATAATATAAATAATAATATTCATTAATTTACTCTATAACACATTCAAACTATACTGAAGAATATGTTAAATTACACACAAACTTTCTTTTGTATATGATTAGACATGATGACCTCAAAATAAATATATAACTACTGACACAGAACTTTTGTCTTGACTATTTTAGCATAAAAGTGACCGATAATGAATTCGACCAGTTATTAACCAAGAAATAATTTGAAACTATAATTTCTGCCATAGTAACATAAGTAAATAAGTTACTGAGCTACAATTTTGGTTGTCTATGATTTTCATCAGGAAGTCCAATCAAACTGGACAGAAGATGAATAGTATTTGCTAATATGACATCTCTCTCAGTTTCAAACCTCATTCTCATATTCTCATAACTCAGTCCCTCAGTTCTCAGTTCAAGTACTTCAGGAAACAAACACTGATAAAGGATTAGAGCCCATTTTGTGGGCTGAACTTTGCCCTGCAAAACTTCATGTTGAGGTCCTAACCCCCAGGACTGGAGAATGTGATCACATTTTAAAGAGAATTTTTACAGAGCTAATCAAGTTAAACTTGGATCATTAAGGTGAACCTTAATGTATTATGTCTGTTGTTCTTATTAAAAAGGAAATTTGAAAACTACAAGAAGACAAGATGAATGACATGTGAGCATGAAGACAGTCATCTACAAGCCAAGGAGAAAGGCCTACAAGAGAGACTTCATTCATGGCCCTCTGTTTAAAAAACAGAAGTTTAACCCCATTTGTAGGACTTCCTTATAGCAGCTCCAAAAAGTTAATGCAGTATGCAAGAGATTTATTTATTACAGGAAAGGCCTGTGAAGTATAGATGGAACTAGAGAAGGCCAGGAGACACTACAGCAGATGATGCAGGTTTGAGACCTGTGAAAGATAGTGGAAAGGAAGGATAACTGGGAAGCAAGATCTGCAACTTGCAGTGCACTTCTGGAAGAGTTTTGATCAGGTCAATAGTCTGTCTACAAAGACTACCCATTAGCTGTCCCGAGTCAGTCAGGATAGCCAGACTTTGCTGCACTTAGTCACTGACTGGGAATACGCCTAGGAATTATGATCCTGGCATTGATGCTGCAATGAATTAAAAACTGCAACAGGTGGAAGCTGTCAATCAAGCATGCTTCCTGTAGTAGGCTATTCTAAAGTAGGTAGGATTAATGTATTTCCATGGCTACCACAATCACTAGGCCTATTGAGTATACTTCCTGAGAATCACTGGAATTCTTTTATGTTGCTCTACCATATCATTGCAATCATTTTTCTCCTATCAAAACAGCATCTTAATTTACTACTTCCATCAATTCTGGCAACAAACTAAATTGCCCTTTATCCCCTCAAATCTTCAATGATTTCCCATTACTCAGCATTCAGTAATGAGCTTGTAATAGGACCTTAAAAATATAAGCACAGGCTGGCTCAACAGTTCTAGCTCCACTTTGGTCTTCGTTCCACATTCCACTTCACTTTCTATAGCCAATCACACAGCCTTCTCTCCATCCTTGTGGTGCCATATTTTCTCTGCCATTGCACTGACAGTTTTTACATTGACATTACTGCTGTATTAATGCTTATTTATTTAGCTATCAGCAGCTCAAGTATCATTAACTTAGGGAAATCTCTAATCTATCTAGGTAGGTCAAAAATGCCTCCATAGTATGAATGCCCCTCACTTGCAAAGTATTCATCAAAGATGCACTTGTGCACTTATCTAAGTCACTATGTGTCTTCTCTACCAGACCATTAGTTTCATGGGAATAGGAGCTCTACTGTTCTTGCTCACCACTAAACCTACAGCAGACAGCTTCTGCCATAAACACCTAATAAATATGTTAAGTAAAATGACTGAAATATGTGGATTAATAATATATCTTGCATTTTCTCTCTATAGCAAAGACATTTACAATTTTAAAATGGAAATCATCATTCCTGAGATAAGAGAAGCCTTTAAGAATATTCTCTTCTTAATATACTACAGCAAGAGAAGTTAGCCAATTTTCAAATCCTAATATGGATCTCAGGAGGTAATATCTTATTACCTCCTGAAATTACTCAAAACAAAAATTACTAAAATCCTTAAATATATTAAAAATGTACTCACTCTAGGACTTTTATAATCTCATTTAGGTACATCCCAGGTGATTGCCATACTCTACTCAAATTAGAATCACTAATATTTAGCTTGTATCCTATGCTAGGGAGCTTCATTTTTATCTTTGATATGCAAATTTTCCATATTGTAACACATAGTTATCCTATACTCTACATTACAGTCATGTATTCTTTCAAAAGCCAAACAGGATTTTTAATTGTCTTTTAAAAATTCTCTGCATTCTATCTGGAACAATTTTCAATGCTAGAGATATTTTTGCCTTCCTATAAAAGGAGTGTTCTAATCCTTTTAACCTCAAGATCAAATGATGCTTGGTCTACTCTGACATATAGCAATAATACTCCTGGGGGTGGAGGTGAAGATATATGTGACCCCATAATGAAGTTCTCAGACTATTGTGCTTTTGAATTTTTTTAGCTTCATTACACATTTTTTTTGGGGGGGTCCTGTTTATTGGCCTCACAGTTGCCAAGTTTGGAACCTATCACAACCTTGAATAAGTGCATCATTAAATAGAAGATTGTCCCCCAAAAGTATCTCGCCACTGCTTATCTCCAGAAAAATGTTCACTGCTAACATCTAAAGGTTAACAAAGGAAAGATCCAAAGCATGTTCATCTATGTTTAGGACACTGCAATGTGACTTTCCCTCAGAGACACCTTTTTTACCTACCTCCTTATAATTCAGTCCATATAATCAATTCCTGAACTTAGATTTGTCTCTTGTTTGATGATAACCTGGTCAGTAACCCCAGGTGAAATAAGTCCTAAGTTAATGTCATATTGTCATATAAGTTGGTTTTAAAGGGCCTGGTATGAATATGTACAACAAATAATTTCCTTGTCATTTCTCCTTTTTATCTTTACATAGATTTCCTGATTTTTTCTTTTAGTCCATAAAGTTTAGAATGTGTACCTTGATAATTCTTCTGACTTCCATTTCTAAAAGTCCAGCATGAATTTCTTTTCTAGTCAACTTTAAAGTCCTATCTGCAAAGAAGCATTCCCAGATTTCATCCCCCTTGGCCTCTGACTGGCACTATGGCAAACCCCATTAGTTTTCTTCTACAATTTTCTTTTTTAACCTACTCCCCACTTTCTCTTTTCCTGTCAGATGTACCTTATTGTTGATTATAGTTTCAGAAGTCAGACACCACTCAGATGTTTTACATATATATATGTGTGTGTCTTATATATATACATATATATGTTACATATCTTACATATATGTTATATATATGTTATATATCTTACATATATACATATATATATGTCATATAAACAGGTTTGAAATGTATACATGTTTTTATGCAATATAAGCATATGCATATATTTCAAATGAAACCTGTTTTATAAATGCCAAAAATTAAATTATAAAAAGGTAATCAGAGCCATGTTTTAAAATATGTGAAGGTATTAGAAAACAGTTACATGTAAATATTCATTTGCAATTCTAGACACAAAATAATCTAAGTAAAAACTAATGTTTACCATAAGTTCACATATGGCAGGCATTGAGCAAAGAGCTTATAATCATTACCTTTTTAATCATCCTTGCAAAAAGTCCATTAGGAAAGTACACTCATTTTATGTAGAAAAAGGTAGAATTTGGTGAAAATTAAATTTGGGACTATAAATTGGAGTGCTAGGATTCATACACAAGTAATTTCAGTACCTGGATTGAGCTTTAAAATAATTAAGTTATAGTGACTTCATGATAAATTAAAGTAATATTAACCAGGGTCACAAAATTAATTGACAATTTTATGATCCTCAATACGTTTCACATTGTACCAGACTGAATATTATTTTTAGTTGAAATATATTTCTGGTTCATCCTTCTGTTGTAAAAACTAATGACTTGGCGTTCACTTGCATTAACAAATACAATTATGTTGTTCTCATTAGTCCATCTCTTAGTTTTGATCACTGTAATAGAATGTGCTTTTTGTTTAGAGTCAACCTTGTTATGGCTTATAGAACCATGAGTTTGTTAGAAAGCAATAAAGTCTAACCCTAAGGAGTACACAATGACTATAATAATTGGTATAAACCAATCATAACAATATTATTTTCCTTTTGCCAGTCATCATCTATGAGTGAGGAAATGAAGCAGCTCAGTCAAATTAGATAGAAGGGAATGTCTCTGGTGGATTTTCTAGGAAAGATTTTTCTCCCTGATTTGAGAAAAACACACACAACAGGAAGAGAAGGCATCCTTTCAGTACTCAGTCCCCCTTCCCTCCATCCTGCATGAGACTCTATTGTGTGGGAATGAAATATTTAGAGTTTATGTAGCCCTAGCATAGAGAGACAAAGATGAAAAAATTCAGAATTCTTCATGATCTCGTATGACTTTGAACCAAATCATCAAACCATTCACCTTCACGATAAGAAAACAACAACAAAATGTGTTCTATACTTACTCACTTTTAATGTGTATTCTTGTTCTTAGAGGTAAAAACCTCCTGATCAGAGCATTTACCATCTTAGCTTCTGGGTCAGATTGCCATTTCACATTACCTAGATGTATATTTCTTGTAACCCTCTTCCTTCAATGAATCTTTCGTGTAGGTTTTATTAGCATGCCCTCCACTCTGAATAAACTGATCACATGTTTTCTTAGTAGTTTTCAAACAGGCCACAGACTTCTCACAGTTTTATTCCACACTTGTTTTTTCAGCTGAGCACCGTGGTCCCACCAACATGCAGATCATCAAATCTCTTTTTTAAAATATTTTTAGTTGTAGATGGACAAAATAACTTTATTTTATTTATTTATTTTTATGTGGTGCTGAGGGTCGAACCCAGTGACTCACACGTGCTAGGCAGACACTCTACCACTGAGCCACGATCCCAGCCCCATCAAATCGTTTTCTTCATATTCTCTCCTCAGAAATTTACAAGTCCAAAGAAAGACCATAACTCTTTTCAAACCATGCTCCTCAGAATCCTGGGTTTCAATGGAGATATGGTCAATTCCTGCAGTGTTATGTTCAACTAGTTTATATAGAAGGACCCTACCACTAAAAAACAATGTAAATATATAAAATATTAGAACAATGCACACAATATACTATTATGGTATCTGTTAGGTCGTCTGGTTCTACTCCCTCCAGAGAAAAACTGCTCTACCTGTAAACTTTTCTGAATGAATAGCATTGGTTAATCATGTTTTCTACCATGCAAAATCACCCACTCTCACCCAAAAGTAATATGACCTTAATATGAGCATCTTTTCTAAACCAGGACTGTCAATCTCCACGCTGGACTGTGACCTACACTAAGGCCTGAACTATGAAGATAAGAGAGAACAATCACAATATGTGCTTTACAAAGTCAGTATAGGAGAAAATGCACCCACATGTATGAGGCAGTTTGACTGAGTCCTGAAGATTAAAGGATTCATGAAGATATTGCAATTTATCATGAAAGGAATGACAGGTCATAGAAAACTTAAGCTAATAGAAAGCAAAATGTGGAGAAGTCAGAAGCTGTGGAGTAGAAAGAAATATACATAGTGAGCAATTTCATTGGTCAAAAGCAATAAATAAAAAACCTAGCAATCAAAGAATAAATTTTGTTGATTTTCCATGGCAGCATCATTTTTTTAAAATTAGGACACTTTTTTCAATGGGAATCAATTCATATCTGTATATCTACATAATTTGTGAGAAAACATGGGGAAGTTAAGTCAATGAAAGTAACATCAAAAGTGTTATTTAGTTATTCGCTCTTTTCACTTACAACAAGAATTTGTTTTAATATTCTGTAAGATGCAAATTCATCCCAGTTAAAGAGGAAAAAAAACGAGCTGGGGTTGTAGCTCAGCGGTAGAGTGCTTGCCCCTCACATGTGAGGCATTGGGTTTGATCCTAAACACCACATAAAAATAAAGTAAAGGTATCATGTCCATCTATACCTAAAAAAATACTTTATAAAAAGAGAAAAAATGTAATTGATCAATTACTTGAAGACTTATTATTCAAGTCTCTGAGTAACACAGAAGAAATGCCCAATTAGAATTCAAACTCTAGGTTCTACAAGAGTTTGTGCGTTTTTCAACGCACAAACGCAATTATGATCTTCTAGTGTATGGATTCCTATGGTATCATTACTAGTGCTCACCACATAGGGACCTTCCCCTACCCAACCCAAAAATACATGCCTACCTCCCAGCTTTTATATAGTTAGGCTCATATATTCTTTTGATAAACAAAACATAAATAGAAGTAACTGCCATTTCTTTGTTGAGGTAGTCAAAAGCTCCTGTGCACTTTCTTGTCTTTAACACCAAATTCTGACAACTCTGGAGGATTTATGTTGAAATGGCAAAATCATAATATAAAAGGTAGCTAAATTGCTGAGTTAGCACGTGTAAGACAACTATCCTGGATGATGATGCAAATGAAATTTCATAAGGATGAACCTTATCCCATAAGATACTATGGGACTTTGCTGCCCAAGAAAATGTTCTAGAATGACAGAATTAGTCTACATTATTCTGTTCAATAGTGTAGTTATTGGTGATGTAGTAATTGAGCCCTTGAAATGTGGTCAATGCACCTAATGGAGTGCAATTTTAAATTTTATTTCCTTCTAGTTAAGTTTTTAAACAGTCACGGGTAGCTACTGCTACTATATGAGATGGTATGGCCATAAAGAATTAGAAGCAAAAACAAATCATGATCAGATATACACATAAGGAACATTACCTATTCAGTATGGAAGATAAATTTAAGGAGAGGTATATTTGTAATGGAGAAAGAAGAACATTATCTATTACGGTAACCTAGTGAAGTGAGCATAACAAAAGGTCAGTGTGATTCAGAAAGTGGTGATACACTCAAAAATATTTTAAAATTTGGAACTGGATGATTGGATGTGAATAGTAACTAAAGAGAAAGCTTTGGGGTGGCTCAGGTTTCTAGTTTGAGAAACTAGAAATAATGTCATTCACCCAATAAAAGCAGTGCAGCAAGAGTTTGTTGAAGGCTAAAGATGATAGTTTCAAAGTTGAACTTTAGGAGACTATATCACCTATCTAGTAATGAGTAAGCTGACTAAACAAGTCTATAACTCAGAGAGTCATTAACAGGTTAGAGGTAGAAATTGAAGAAATGAACGGATGGATGACCCAAAGAACACTGACAGTCAAAGCACAAGGGGTTAAGGAAAGGATCCAGAACATCACTGAAATGTCAAGGTTAAAAATCACTTTTTTTCCCACAAACATTCAGGGAATGTCTTTGTATTCCAACAGCTGATCTGGGCCTTGAAGGACCAAAGGTGAATAAGACACAGGCCCTGTTCTCCATTAGAGTTGTAGAAGAGCTCTAAAAGTAGGCAAAATAGTTCATAGATGAGGCAATTCATGGAAAAGCCAGAGAATGAAGAGGTAAGAAGAAAATCAGAAGATGAGTCACAGAAGCCAAAGAACAGAAGGGAAATATCTGAAGAATATCTATCTGTTATAGAACAGAAGGGAAATATCTGTAGAATAGAGACAATGTGGTTATTAATTATCTTCTGAAAGGGCAATTTTAGAGTGATGCAATTAGAAGCCAGACTGCCACAAGAAGAGAAGGGAATGCAAGGCATGGAAACAGAGACACTTTAATGGGGGATCTCTCTCCATCCAGTCCTGCCCATTTTTTTTTTTATACCACATCAGGAGCTTTATTTAGATTCCCTCTTCATGTCTTCTTAGGTTTTTTACTTTCTTATACTTTCAAATTTCCTCCTCTATTGGCTCTGTCCCCACTACTGGCATTTCAAAATAATTGGATATTCACTCTTAAATAGGCAATTTTCTGTATCTCTAATTCAAACTTCTCCCCACATATAAATTTAAGATGATTAAGAATGACCAAAATACAAGCAGTATAAAGTAGATTCAGTTACAGGGTTAGCTTATAGATGACTCATATTGATTACAAAGACCATAGTCTTGGGCTAACACTGTAGCTCAGTGGTAGGGTACTTGCCTAGCACAAGTGAGGCACTGGGTTCAACCTCAGCACCATATAAAAATAAATAAATAAACAAAATAAAGGCATTGTGTACATCTACATCTAAAAAAAATCTTTAAAAAGACCTCAGTCTTTTAGACAAATGTAATAGTTTTGTTATAATGTTAAATGGCTTTTTATATGGCCTTATCTACAGAAATGAGATTTCAGAAAAGCTACCTTCAACCACCTTAGTCTCTTGTTGTCATATTCTGACAAGCTGAATTTATAATCACAAAAAGCAATGATGCTCCTCCACTGGATGAAGAGCTCTTTGAGGTCAAACATGACTTGTGTTGTTATTTAGGTTCCAATATCCAGGACAGTTTGAGAGGTACAACAGTCTCTCCAAAGTACCAAGAACTGAGTTGTATGGGTTTAAACATGATTCACATGATTACTTGTTTGACCACTTGTTTACATAATTCAAAATCACCATCATCCTTAAAAAACCTCCTCATGAGCATGTTGTATAGTTACTGATGTGTTGATACAAAGTTCCCTCAGTTCTTGAGGTCAACTAGGCAGAGTCCAAGGGAACTTTGTCTCATACATTTATACCATATGGATGTCCATTTCTATGTGTCATAATATGAAAAAGGTTGAAAGCACTCTTCTGGTTTAACATCCACAGCAAATTAAAATTGCTTTACTTTTAACTCTCAAAACTGCACATATAACAGATATTGCTTAAGTATAGAAAATCCTATTATCACATATGTAAAGACAGAGAAAAAAGACTGTTTTAGAAGTACTCTAAAAAGCCTTAGTTATGTATATATATCACAGAAAAGGGAAAAAATATGTAGACAAAAATCAAAAACAAGGAGAAAAATAATAATCATTACTACCAAAATGCATTGAGGAATTATTACATACCAGAAACTATGCTAAATACTTTACGTAGACCTTTGAAACAGTCCTTCCAGGTAGATATTTTCTGTTTCACAAAATGTGAGCTGAGCCTTAGAGATGGCATGTAACTCACGTGTGAAGCTTGGATTAGACCTCACGGATATTGACCCCCCCCACACACACACACACCTGTCAGGATTCACTGAAATAGGATCAGGGTAGGATAAGGGAACAGAGGTCAGCAGAAGAAAATTTAAGAATGAAATGATCATGAGCAACAAATGTTATTGAACTACAGAAAATAAACTCACTTTCCGTAGAAAGTTCTTAATAATGCAGACACAAACAATGACTTTATAGACTGCTGGGCTTTGAAAAAAGTCAAAAGATTCTTTTCCCCTCACTTTCTCCACCTATAACAGGAGGAGAGAATGATCTTAACTGGTCAAACGGCAGGATACTTTTTGAGCCAGTCCCAAAGACTGGTACTTTAAATTGTTGATTACAAAGGAAAGATCTAGTAGCATGGAATACAAAATAATTCACAATCATTTCCAAAGTCTAGAGCAATGAACACCCCTTGTTTTGGTGACTATATCTATTTTCTTACAGTACCCCCTTATTTGTTTATTGGTATTATTCTCCCACAATAAACATCATCTGGTTAGATGACAATTAGAACTATTACCAACCTTGCTATAGGAAAATGAAATTTATTTATCCTTCCCTGGAATATGATTCTGAGCTGAGAGACAATTGGTCAGTCAATCAATCAATACCTAAAAACTGTAGCATACCCATGCAATGGAATGTTCCTGCTAAGAGACCTCTGTATTGTGTTGGCTTCATGTTTCCTAAGTTTCCTTAATTTCTGCTTATTCCCCAAACTGTATTCTTCAGTTTTTCTTTGATTTTTTACAAATCTCAAAATTCCTTCAGTAAATTCCCTTAAGTTAGCCAGAATTTTTTTCATTTATTTATCCAAGACAATAATTGATACATTAGTAATATATTCTTTAATATTAGAAGAAAGCATGAAAGGAAGTTTACACAGGAGAAGCATAAGGGAGGATATTTCTGTTGAAAAAAACCTAATAAAATAACTACTGTTTTCTCTACCTTAGCCTTTATTTCTTCAGTCTAACCACACCTACTTCATCTATTAAATGTTTGGGTACATTAGTGTACTCCATCCTGTATACAAAAGCAAAATAGGCTCTTCCCTCAAGCTTTTCTTAGTATTGCCTAGTACCTTCACCTCACACTGATGATCCCTGATATACTTGACTGCAACATCACTTATACCATCAATGGTCACCTGTATGACATTTTGTCAGTTGATCACAGAGCTAACTTAACACAACAATATTTGAAGCACATGGATAAAATTTTTTGGAAAGTAAGTTTCATCTCTGTAAAGAATACCAAGTCCTTGACAAACTTGTTCTTCTTAAATACATATCTAAGCCTCTGGGTGTACACAAAATATCCAATACATATTGCTGGGTTGCATAAATGGGGGAGGACCAGGACAAACTACTTGGTAGGAAAATTCCTCTTTCCAAGGATACAAAAACAACTAGAATAGATGCTTCATAAATGCAAAGACCTTCCCATCTTATGCACGACTAATTCTTGTCACAGGGCCTGGTACTGACACATAATATTTTCTAAATCAATAGCAGTGACTATATACACAAATTGCTAAGTAGACAAGTATTCCATTTTTGCCAAAATTGAATAATTTCTGTCAATATCATGACTTTACAAGAAATGCTGAAATCACATCTTCTGGAAGAAAATCAATTCCTTAACTCATACTCTTAGGTATCTAGATGGGAGAGAGGTGGTTACCATTTCCACAGACATAATTTATTAGTGTCTGGTTTCAGAAAGAATAAGGTAAAACATATATATGATTAGATAACAGAGGCTGCTTTAAATGCCACCATTCCTGACTATATCTACCAAATTAGAAAAATCTTTGAATGAGGGGAGAAGTATAAAGGGTTGAGATAGCGTGAGAAATCATTTCATCTTGGCACAGACATCATAACCAATAAATGTTTAAGTTGAATCACTTTTATAAAACAATAAAAAATGGAGATTTATCATCTATTATTCAACAAAACTCAAAGATTTTAAACAGAAATCTACTGGACATAACATCCATTTCTTTTTTTTTTCCCACAAATTAGACATTTTTATGCGTACCATGACTTTAAATCGTACTTTCCTCACCAAAAGAAGCCCAGTAGTTAAACTAAGTTCAGGTAAAGCTAGGTTTGGCAAGTTCTGGATGGATATTCCTGGACAAATTATTTAAACTTGCTCAGTATCAGTTTTCTCAAGAAGGTATTACCTACTTTGGAAGTTTTTACAAGATAGCAATTAAAAATGCACATAAAATATGTAGCATTATATCAGAGAGAAATTGACAATTAATAACTATTTGCTATTAAGATGGACAGTAAAAACTCAAAAATAATGTTTCTGTTACAAAGAAAGTTTCTTTGAAAGAAATCTAATTTTGTGCTTTCATTTGCAGGCTTGGATAATCACTCAAATTAAATAGTTTGTTTCCTGCAAGTATTAATAGGACCTGCAATATTTTAAAGTTTATATAATACAATTTTTAATTGGCATATAATAAGTATACAGGGGTACAGTGTGATGATTTAATATAAATATTCACTGTGTAATGATCAAATCAGAAGAATTAATTTCTCCTTATCATTTCTTTGCATTTGGAACTGTCACCCTTCTCTCTTCCAGTTTTTCATAAAACATATATTAAACTGTTGTAAGCTACACAGTCACCCTACTATGCTTTGTAACACTAGAACTTATATTCCTACTATCTGTGTTTTGGAGGACATTACATTAAATGAAATAAGTCAGACACAAAAGACAAATAGGGCATGTTCTCACATCTGTGGAAGTTAAAAATGGTGAACTCAGAAAAAAGGAAAAAAAAAAAGGTGGAATCATGATCACTACAGGTTGAGGAGGAGACAGGGAGGTAGAATGAAGAAAGGTTATATAAGGAGGTCCTGTGATTGTGTGATTTAATGCGCTTTTGTTATATTTTTGTTATATTTTTATTATCTATATGATTGATAAATGACTCTCTGCTCCTCCAGTATGTAAGTATCATGGAGGTAGAAATGTTGTCCCCTACCCCAACCACCAACAATGTCTCCAGTGCCCAGTAGTAGGCAGCTGAATAAATCTGATTGCCAGAATGAAGGCTATAGATGCTAAATTTCACACACATCTACACCACATCAAATAGCCTTTCATAAGAAGAAGTTCTGAAACTGGAGAAGCAACTTTTGCCAAAGATTACAGACGTAAGAAAATGGAACAGCTGGAATCTCAACGTTGTTCTCCTTCCAGTACACCATACCAAATTAAAAAAGAGAAAGCAACAGTGAACATGGTATGAAAAGAGAAATGGTTCTCTACTTTTACGGTCTGGACAATTTTCACATGCTCATACCAGAAATTGCTTTTATATAAACAACATACAAGCTCAAAAATAATAGCAGCCTTCTAAAGTTCTTTCAGCCTTATACATTTTTATACATTTTATACATTTTTATATTTTTGCTGTAAGAATCTTTCACAAAGAGGAAAGAAATCGAAGTATTGAGATCTTATTTCTTTCTTCTATCACTAAGCAGCAATTATCTCTAAATTTTTAATCTCATAATCTTACTGCACAGTAATATAAAGAATTAACTAAGAACATTAATTCAGCAACTACTTTACTTATTCAGTGCTCACTATATTTTGTTCAGCATTGGGCATAGAGTAAAGAATTAAACAGATAATAAGCCTCTTTCATAGACATATTTATCTTGGAAAATTTACTCTGTCCTTTCTGTGTTCCTTGTATATATTTTTCAGTTACTATGGAAAGCAACTGATTTTTTTTCAGAATACTTCTTCAGTTAAAAATATAACTGAATTATATTCCAAGAAAATTTGGAAGTCTCAGAGTTCAACATAATAAAATTTTACAAGTAAAATATTCTGTGTCATCCCATAACAGTAAAGGAAATTATGATTTTGGCATATCCTTCCCCCTTGGCACAGATAACTAATGCTGATTAGTTGTCGCACATATTTTGGGAACAGAGGCCAAAATGAGCATCCACCAAAATAAAAAGCATAATCTGGAAAGAAAAAGTGTGGGCTCCAACATGCCCAGACATCGTTAGCATCAATCAAGCTTTGGATCTTAGATAGCCAACTAAATTTAGAACTTGGACTACATGAATATGTTAAACACTGGTTGAAGAATGTAGTTTTTATTAGCCATAGTTTAGAATTTGGCTATTCTCATACAATATGATGTTGCATTATCCAATAGAGTCTGATTGAAATGGCTGTATTTTTCAAGCTTTACAGCAATGAAGGCAGAAAAATCAATGGTGATAATCATTTGTATTTAAGATTACAAATAAGGCCAAAGCAAAAAAGAAATTAGAGAATACAAGAAAACCATCCTTCTACATATATCCATATATACAAATATATATATACATACTTATATATACATAATATGTACATATACAATATATATGAAATATAAGACTCAAGCTGTTCTGGATCTTTATAGAATTATTCTCATTTCTTTAATGAGAAACTCTTTAAATAAAAATTTTATGAGAAAAATAATTTGTTTCAATTTTCTTTTGATCTTTTGTATCAAGAATTTTGGTGACAATATGCCTTTAATATCTGCTATAATAGAAAGGTCATTTAACACCTTTAGTTCCTATGTACTAGAGTTGGCCTGGACTTGATGGTCTTTGTGAACCAAAAGTATCTAGCTCAATAATATTACTTATACCAGTAATTTTCAAATGCTTTGAATTCCTTTACATTCCTAAAAATTATTCAGAGCTCTCAAAGGACTCATTTATTTAGATTGTATTTATCAATATTTAATGTACAAATTAAACCTAAGTATACTTTTAAATACTTATTGATTTAATAATTATAATTTACATATTTTATATAATTATTGTCAAAACGAAAAGGAAAATGGTGAAAAGAAGGGCACTAAATTTTTTTTTCCTAATTCTGTTAGTATCTGGCCTAAAATGAGAGTAGGTAGAAAATAAAAATGGAGAGAAAATAGAAAAGTGCTAGATTTTCTTATTTGCTTCTGAATTCTATCATTTGCAATTTGTTGTTTGGCTGAAGGGCACAAAGAAAGTTCAGTTTTATACAGATATGAACTTGGAAAAGGAGGGTGGTTTTAATAGCCTTTCAGATACCAGTGGTTATTCTTCTTTTGATATTACACCAAAACTTGGCAAGAGGTACTTAGTTTCTTAGTCTTAATTGAAATGTAGACTCTGAAACAATATCAATAAATGGTTTGTACTTTAGAAAGAGAATGCATTATTTGGAAAATAGCTGAATACTATAGATATCAGAAGAGACCTCAGGGAAACCACCAACTCCTCAAGGTTATCTGGACCATAGAACTCTGGATCCATATTCAGAAGCACTGGCTGCCACTGTACCATCTTAAATCAGCTATTTGAGCTAAGTGATATTCTTTTTCTATTCATGATAAAAATGATTTGTATGAAAGGTAACTTTGGGTTTAAATAATCAGTTTCAAAATATAGATAGTATATAATTATGGGGAAAATATGAAGTAGTTTGGAAAACGATCCTGCAAACCCATCCTCTACTCTTATTTTATACCGAAGAAAACTGCTAGACAGCTTTCTTTCAGCTCTTCTCTTCGCTGGCTCCTTCTGGTAAGATCTTGGCAGTATGTCAATTCTTCAGAGAGGTGGTTTCCAACTAATTAGGAATGATCTAATCATATAGGTGCATATTAAGAACAATTCTAAGAAACACTGACTGTAAAGAAGAACTTCCCTTCTAAATTTTATAAAAATAAAATATCTACGAAAAGACCCTCTACATTACTATTAATGCAGCACTGAAGCACTGAACAAAGAGCACAAAGACTTACAAACAGGGATCCTAACCTAAAGGAGTTTGCATCCTGATAGGCAAATTTTTGACAAGTTAGTTATATAAAAAATGCAGAGTAGCAAGGCAGAAATTACAAGATAGTGTGTTCACTGAAATTCAAGAGAATAAAAGATTACTTCCACTTCAGGGAAAAGGTGTCCTTTGAGGCTGAGGCAGGCCTCAGGCAAGATGAAGAGACTAGAAGGTGAAGTACCCATTTATAAACAAAAGAAAGCAACTACTGGGCAGTTTAAAATCCCCCAAAGGTAACACAGGCCATTAGGGCTGTCAATCGCACATTCTCATGATGGCAAGTGCCCCTGAAGCTACGGGTAAGGAAGAAGGTCACTGGTCTACCCATGTCAGGTTGCGGGGGTGCCCCATCGAGGCTTCGCCTCACCTGACTGTCCTGACCACGAAGTACACCAGCACCGCGCCGCTCACCACCATTAACACAGTCAGGGCCCGCTGGGTCATGGGCTTGTCGCCAGGGTTGGGGCTCACGGCAAGGCCGCCACCCACTGAGCCTTCCGCGGCCTTTCCTCCGGGATCCTCCGCTGCAAGCCCCGCCCCGGGGCTGCTGCCATTACCGCCCTCTGAGCCTCGAGGCCCTGAGGCTTCAGCCAGAGCATGGCCCGGTGGCTGGGCTACGGTGGGGCCCGGGGGCAGCGGCGGCAAGGTCCGCGGGCCAGAACCTGGAGGCCCGGGGCCCGGCGCGGCCTCGGCCGCCTGCAACCACACGGCCAGCGGCCCGCTCAGCGCTGGCAGAAGCAGCAGGAGGAAGACGGAGGCCAGGAGGCGGCGGAGACAGCAGGAGCAGCAGCAGCAGTGCAGGGCCTTCATCGTCCCCAGACCTCACTCTCACCACGCCGGAGCCGCCAGGCCCGTCAACCTGGGTCCAGGAGGGACCATGGGCTCGCTGGGGAACGAAGAGGAAGTGACTAAATCCTGGGCTGAGGCCCGGGGACAGCAGGTGGTAGAGACAGCGGCGGCTGCAGCGCCGGCAGCTGCTGCCCTGAGAACCGGAAGTTCGTACATCTCAGCAGCCACTGCTGCTACGGACGCTTCGGTTGCTAATATGTAGGGGCGGGACGCAGACAGTGACGACAGCCGCTCAAGGCAGAATGCGCATGCGCCCCGACGGAAGGCGAAAGAGGAAGACTCTTGAGGGTTTGCTGCTTTCACTAGTGTAGGGAAAGAGGTGATTTAGAGTGGTTTACAAGTAAGTAAGTGATCGACAAGTGTAAAGTGTGCATCAACCCCACGCGAAAACCATAAAAGTTAGGAAGCGCATAATTTGAATTGCTTGGTGTAAACCTGCAAAAACACACAAAATCAACCAGAAGGGTGGACTTAGTTTGTCTTGGCTTGATTAAAAATTTTCAGCAGGCTTTTTTCTTTTCTCGAAACCCCAGATTTACTTTTTTTTCCCCCAAAATACATAATTTTGAGTTCATTCTCTGTCCCTTTGAAATGCAAATCTTTTTAAAAGCCTCCCAGGTTTCAAGGACCTGGGAGTCATTCCTTTGAAATTCAAACAAGGAAGACATGCTCCTGTCTCCCAATTTCTGTGAGAGGATGATAGCCTAACCTAAGCATAGGCTCTTTCAAGTTGGAAAACCTCCTCCTTCCAGTGAAAACTAAGGTTGCCTTTTAATTTTGGTAAAGTCAGTTAGCAAACAGGTGGCCTATGATTTTCCTGCCCCAGATCTAGCTGTTTGTCTCCTTTACAGAAGCCCAGATCAGACTGGATGCTTGGCACTGTCCTTTGTTAAGCAACTTTCTTTACCTGTTTTGCCTTTGCAATCAATAACATGGAATTTCAGTTTGAGCAGATTTAACTTACAGGAAAGCATCTGACTTGAATCAGTTAATATTTATGGTTTTAAAATTTTGTTCGACAATCCCTTTAGAGTTCCCACTGTTTGCTTAGGACTGTGCTGATTTTGAGTATAAGAGTGTGAATAAATAAGACTTGTTCCTGCCTTCATAAAACTTAGGTGTTACAATAACAGCAGTAATCACATTAACTGAATTCTGAAGCTTGTATTGTAAATAAGAAGTACAGGATCTACAGGGAAAACTTGGTAAAAGACTATTTTAAGTGAGGTGGACAGGCTAATGTCTTAGAGTGACGTGGAGAGCCAGGATGATGCAGTTGCTTCTGCTTGGTAGAACTGCCAGGAATAGGCATCTTAATGCTGGGTTGCAGTGGGAGGAAACCTATTTGTGACACACCCAAGTGTCAGCTTCCAACTGGCATCTATCAATAATAAAGTGGCTCTTTTGATTTTCCATCTTCCATCTTCTATTTTTACACAGACTAGTCTATTCTAATCCATGCTTGAAAGAAAGTTGCTATTAATGCCACTCTCTGTGACCTCCCAAGAAAGTCTAACATTCAATTCAACAAAGAAGGAGAAGTAAAGGATAAATGGAGGAAGAAGGAAGAAAGGAGTATATGTACTATCTTTCCTTTCTTATAAAATCTGATTTTACCATTTTGATCTTCACCTTTTTTGATGGACTTATTCTTCTCCCAGCTGCTCAGGCATAACATTGGAGACATTTATTGCCTTTTACTTCCCAGCTACAACAATCCTTTCCAGGGACATGTAAACTTCTGAATCTCAAAATCAGAATCATGCTTCAAATGTTCATAACAAGATGTAATCTAATGTTCCTCAAAAAGTGACTCCCAACAATCTGAATCAGAATAAGATAAAGACTATTAAAAGGGCAGATTGTAGGTCACTTTTCCAGAATTTCTGACACAGAATTTTGGGGCGTTTGAACATAGACCATATATGCACTATAAACAAGTTCACGGGTGTGGTTTCCATGTAAGATAAAATTTAAGAAAGGTGGTAGAATGAGACAGACATCATTACCCTACATACATGTATGATTGCATGAATGGTATGAATGTACGTCATGCACAACCATTGAAACAAAAAGTTGTTCCCCATTTGTGAACAATGAATCAAAATGCAGTCTGTAAAAATAAAAAACAAATAAATAAATAAATAAAAATATGAAAATTTAAGCATCTTTTTCATATCCCTCATAACTTGCATCAAGGTGTTGAAATATCTTGTCCATTCCCTAACATCTCTTCCATTAATTCATACTCTTTTGCTCCCTGCTTGTAACAACTAATCATTTTTTATATTACTAGGGCTATATACTATCCTACTTTACTCCCTGCCCTTTATGCTTTCAGTTAAACCTTATATATTAATTTAGGGTAAACGTCTCATGTTCAGGTCTAACTTGAAGTTACAAACCATCAATAAATCACAAGATTTTTCTGACATACTCAGTCCTCAGTAACAATGAGAGTAAGCAGGGAAATCACCTGGAAATTATTGCATTCTTTGTATAATACCATATTTTTAGTAAAACATGATGACATGAAGATATATACAAATCCATCATACTAATGAGGAACAATATTCCTGGGACAAAATACTGTGTTTTGTTCATGCAATATTAAAATGACAATTTGAGCTGGTGCTATGGCATGTGTCTATAATCCCATTAACTTGGGAGGCTAGGAGGAAAATCAGAAGTTTGAAGCCACCCTCAGCAATTTACTATAACCTATCTGAATATAAAAAGGACTGGGAATTTGGCTCAGTGTTTAAAAACCCATGAATTCAAGCCTCAGCATCCCCCAAATTGTGAGCACATGTATCTATTTAAATACAAGTTTTCAAATATATTTATATTTGTTTATTTTGAATTTTTCTGTTAATATTACTATACTACTCATTCATTAGCTCATTATTGGCTTACAAACAAGTTGTGTCAAAAACTATACATTAAAAACAAAGGAGAAAAATTTTAGAACAAGAAACTTAACATCAAATCACTTAAATTCATTTGTATACTAGGGAAAGACCAAAGGTTTTGAATTTTTTAAGAAATTTGATACCTTAGCCAACCAACGAATCATCTTTTTGGAAATATAATTAAAAACCACTGGCCTTCTGAGTAAAACATGAATTCATCAGTCTTAATTGGATAATGATTGTGAATATTTTTAAATACCTAATACGTACCTGATATCACACTATCAACCATTACATGATTAGCTTGTTTTATCCTCAAAAATACCTCATAATTGTTCTTAGTTTACAATTGAGGAAACTGAGACACAGAATAATTAATTTGGCTCCTGAGCTTAAAAACAGAATTGAATATTGAACACCAGTACTTTAGCAGCAGTGGTGGATTATTAACTGTTCATAACCACTCCCATGATTTCATGCTACCTTATTGTTTCAATCAGCTGTTGCTAGAAGAATGCTCCATAACCAATAATATTAGAATCTCAGAAGTATATAGCAAATAAGTGTTTCTTTCTTATGTATCTTTGGTCAAGCTGGGGTTGACTGACAAGCTGAACTTGGATATACTTGGTTCCAGGCCACAGTTTGAGTTCTAGTTTACATCAAGTGTCTCCTGTCATATTCTTTCAAGGTCAGAGGTCTATCTTTGTCATGTTCTTGTCTAAGCTAAGGTCAAAACGTCCTGGGCAGAGAGGGAAGGTACAGGGGAATATGTAATGGGCTTGATGAGAAGCCATTTGTGTTTTGGTACGTTTACTTTTATATTTTAAAGCAATGGAAATAATAATTTACTTAAAAGTCCTCTCCTAATGCCCTTGATGTATTTGCATCTCTTTGGTGAGACATGTGTCATGTGGCTACTTTTAGATTTAGAGAATCTGGCTATTTTAGTATTTAAATTGATAACAGAAGACAACACAGTAACATCTTTAAGATGGTAAAAGAAAACCCAAAGCTATCAATATTGACTATAACCAGTGAATGTATCCTCCAAAAAGATGACAAAGTCAACATTTGCAGACAAATGAAAGTGAAGGGAATTAATTTTCAACTAGATAGTATTATATGAAATAAAAAAGATGCTTTTCAGACTGAATGGAAAGATGGGTAACTGAAATTTCACAAGGAGAGACTAGCAAAAGGAAATGGAAAAGCTTTGTGTAAATGCAAACATCATTGTAACCCTCTTCTAATTTATTAAAAGAAATAAAATGGTTTGAAAAATAATGTCAGGAGGCCACATTTTGATGCAAATAAAAATTCAAAATGGCAACAGCATACAGGTACATTTCAGGAGAGGAGGGGGAAATGGTAGCATACTGCTTCCCATTTGCTGAATAATGACATATGAAGTGTGACGTTTGAAATGATAGGAGTGAAGTGAAAAGGGGATGTTTATAAATAGAATCACACAGTTGTGAGGCCGTTGTGTTTGTGCACGATGAGGTGGGAAATGTGAGAAGTGAAGTGGGATCTGGAAATTAGGAAGCTCAAAATATTAGGACTGAAGTTTGAAGTAGCACATTGTCAAAGCTAAGAAGAGACTTATTGCTAAATTAAAAAAATATATAGTTATACTTCAGGAAAAATAATGAAAAGAAATATATCTAAGAAAGGATGTTATAAATAACTACCAATGAGAAATTATCCCTGTCAGGCATTTCTCACAGAATGATGTCGAAAATAACATCTTTCTGATAGTAACAGTAGGACACTGACATGATCAAAGTTTGGAAATTGACAATACAAAAATACAGTACTTCTGCCACCTTCAGAATTTCCAGTGTTCCAATATGATATGTGCCTGTGCATACACTCATAATCTTCCTTGTATATATTATGCATTTCAGACGATACAGTGTTTATAAATTGTATTCTAATATGGTCCTTTATATCAGAAATGCCTATTTTTTGATGGTAAACATGAATTCAGTTATTTACCGTATTTGTTTACTGTATTGGATCATTTCCCTTTAGCTCTGACACTATTTATTTTTTTGATACCAAGGATTGAACCCAGTGGTGATTAACCAGTGAGTCAATTCTACAGTCCTTTTTTTATATTTTATTTAGAGACAGGTCTCACTGAGTTGCTTTAGGACCTCACTAAGTTGCTGAGGCTGGCTTTGAACTTGGGTTCCTTCTGCCTCAGCCTCCCAAGCTCTAGGATTACAGGTATGTGCCACTGTGCTCAGCAGTTTTGACTCCATATTAAATATAATTTTATGGTATTTAAATGATGTTCTATATCTCTGCTATTACACAAATATATTCCAGTGATCTTCTTTTAGGGAATTATTATATTTTCAGAGTCTGTCAGTTTTAAAGATTCTTTATAAAAGTATTGTGTCAGAGTTGTGGGTGTACCTCAGTGCCAGTCATCTACTTCTCATACAAAAGGCTTGAGCACTGCAAAAAAGAAAAAAAAATGTTGCACGTTTTGTGTCAAAAAGCAGAAGTGAATTGACCTGAAGCAAGTTCTAAATGGTAAATGGCTCTCACTGGCTATAGCTGAGCAATCAACCCACAGAATAATAATAGTGGAAAAGAAACTTGAGATTAGCAAGAACACAGGAAGGTGGTGTTGGAGAAAATGGTCAGTGTAGAGCAAGAGGGCTCCCACTCCCTGCTGTCCTCCCTTGGGAGAGATGGACCTTGCACAGGAGAGTAATAGTGAACATCTAGTCCTATACATGGGTTTATTGCTCTCAAGATGAGCTGATTAACCAATGAGCCACATCCCCAGCCAATTTTCTTTTTTATTTTAAGACAGGGTCTCACTAAGTAGCTTAGGGCCTCACTCAGTTGCTGAGACTGGTCTTGAACTTGTGATCCTCCTGCCTCAGCCTTCCAAGTCACTGAGATTACAGGTATGTGCCGCCAATCCAGCTCTCCTCCTTTCTCCTTTCATACTGATAAATATTCCTGTTCTTTTTTCATTTTTTTCTTTCCTGTCTTCACTTTAAACTTGTTCTTAACATTGTTTGTACACTTTGGCAAAGTTAAAGGAAGAGGAAATGGGCACTATTTGTTCCCCAATTGTTAATGTTTGGAGTGTCTGCATGTAATTTCCTTCTGCACAATACATAGATATATAACATAATGCAAAAATTATTCCATATGCTGTGAAATGTTGCATCAAATACCTTGTACCTGGATTTCCACAAGTGTGTTATACCTTTCTTTTTTTCCTAAAATTCATGCCAAGATGTTGAAAAAATTCATCTCTTAGGTTTTCTTTGACATTGGAACTCTTCCAGCAGACTTAGTTCAGACTTATGGCTTCTTTAAGTGAGATATTTGTCCAGCTGCTCTTCTGTTTGTACATGATGGATTGAACAAAAAGCAGCCAGGAAGAGGAGTTAATTGCATATAATCAACTGGAGAGCAAAGGTCTTACGAGTAAAAGTAAATCCCAGTGAATTTTTGAAGTACAAGAATAAAATGAATAATTTGATTTTTTCAAGACAAAATAGACATCCATATTTTTATGTAAATTCACTTTCTGATTAGCAAATAAAATAGATAAAAATAAGAAATACCATGCAGTCAGTACACGTTTCAGGACCTTAAAACCATCTAGAGAAACTTTTTGATTACAGGAGTTGGTAACTACCCTTGATGTCTAACAGAAGTGTCTGGCACATGATGGGTATTCAGTAACATTTGGTTAATTTACAGTATGAATAAAAAGTAAAATTTTTAACTTTTAATAGTATTTGTAATGTTTCTTTTTTCATGTAGTACAATTCTCTGAAGTCTAAAATACAAGGAAGATTAAATTCAAATTCTTCATGTTAATCAAGTTCCACATTTAAGAGCATATTTAAGACTTTTAAAAACAGAATTGTGGGCTGGGATTGTGGCTTAGTGGTAAAAGCACTTGCGTAGCATGTGTGAGGCACTGAGTTCGAGTCTCAGCACCACATACAAATAAATAAATAAAGGTTCATCAACAACTAATAAAAATATTTAAAAAAAACCAGAATTGCGTGTTTGTAGAAAAATCAGTGGAGTAGACTGAGCAGGAGCTGGGAGAAGAAGAGAGGAAGAAGAGGTAGTAGGGACTGAATTAGAAGAAGATATATTCCATATTTTATAATTATATCAAAATGGATTCTACTGTCATATATAACTAAAAAGAACCAATAAAAATAAATAAATACATTTAGAATTACAGTGAAGCATGGATGAAATATAACATTATAAATATATTAGGAGAGAAAAGGATGTGTAGAGATTGTATGATTTTTATTGCGCAACCTATTGAAATGTAGGACTAAACTTACATTATCTGATTTTTCAAATTGAGTACTTTTGGATCACCTAATCTTTTCCTCTCTTATGCTAATTCTATACTTCAACAAATCATTGGCTAGTAAGGCTTTATTCCCATTTTCCATAAGGGGTTTCAGTTAAAAATAAATTACAACTCCTGTTACTAAGAAAAGAGACACTTTTTTCTTTTAAATAGATTTAATGTAATTAGATATTTTTATAATTTAGATATTTATATTTAGATATATATATAAATATATATATATATTTATATTTAGATATGTATATTTATATTTATATTTAGATATATATATTTATATTTAGATATATATATTTATATTTAGATATATATATTTATATTTAGATATTTTATATGTGCAAAAAGTTAGATCTTTATTAATATAATATCATTAGAAAACGATAAATATATAATAAACATCTAACTATGTTTTAAAGACTGTTTTTGTATGGTTAACTAATACCAGTTTTTCCTGTTTTATCAGATGAGTCACTTATTTTTGTATGTGGAGGGAGGGAGGGATTAAACCCAGGGCCTCAAGCCTGTTAGGTAAGTGCTTATACCACTGAGCTACAAACTCAGTCCTAGGTAAAAAAGTTTCTAAAGTTGAAAATAATGTAGTATGTCCATAACATTCATTGATTATAGGGTAAATTTTAAAACATTAAGAATCTTCCTTATGTACATGACTGCATGACTGATGTGATCCTACAATATGTATAATCAGGAAAATGAGAAATTAAACTCCATTTATGTATGATCTATTAAAATGTAAAATGCCATTCTACTGTCATGTACAACTAATTAGAACAAATAAAAAATTAAAAATGAACAATCTTCCTTTAAAAATTGAACATCAAAACTGGGTACACACACACACACACACACACACACACACACACATATTTGTTATAAACATATTTTTTTCCAAACCTAAGGAGATTGGCTTATTTCTTGTCTAATTTCACTCAGGATCATACACAACCACAAGCACTGATGTACCAAGAAGGGGAATCTGTATATCGTCAAATTTAAGTCTTTTCTTCAATGAATTCTGTTCAAAACTCTTCATTTTGGTTTTATAGAAAATATTCCAAGAAAACTAGGATGGCAGGCTACTTGTTATTTCAAGAATGGCCTGGAATTCATATGAACTCATGGGTGCAAGCCCTAAAATTTGAGTCAGGAATGGGACAGTTAGTTTACGCCTGTAACACCAACTCTTTCAATGGAACCAGCCAATCTCTTCTCAAACCCTGGCAGATCATCAAGAAGTATCCACAAGTCACAATCCAAACATGCAGTTCAGATATTTACTCAGCATCACCCTCCTACTCACTCCTCTGCCACTGCCTCTAAGTATGCTTACTGGATTGTTGTATTTAGGCTGCCCTTGAAGAAGTATACCCTAAGCTTGTCCGGCACTCTAGCCTAATGCACTGCGAGCTCAAGAAACTACTTTGAAACATGGCAGACTATGTATATAAGCTCTTAGTTGAATTTTTCATGTCTTTTTATACCTATATGGAAAAACATCATCCAATTAGGAGAAAAAGGAGTTAAAAGACATGGAAAATGGAAATTCCAATATTAACATCTGTGTTGTTCCTGTGTTTTGATTATGAATATCTTTGCTCAACATGAATCACTGGAAGACGCTAATAAATATATCAGTATTAAAAACATGTGCTGAACATCCTGTTATGTGAAAATCACACATTGTCTCACAGCAGAAGAAAGAAAAAGATGAAAAGCCACTTCTGTACTTTAAAGACTTCCTGACTAATCTGAAGTCAAGACAAATGTGTCAGAGGGAATAGAAAGAAAAAAGTATTCAAGAATGGCATCAGTCACAAGATACTACTTTAATTATTATGTGGCTTTTCACCATGGAAAAAATACTTCCCATTCCAAGAATATATCAATCAAAACTTATTCATGGGAACATTTTATTGGATTGTATGCTTTAGTGTGATTCATTCATTCATCCTTTTAATTTCTGAATACTGTATTGCACCCTATGCATGTATACTCAGTGGTCCCTCCTTGAGAGTGGCTTCACTCTTCTACTCCCATGGTATAAGGGCAGTCTGCTGTCACTCTGGGCCACATCAGAAAAGTTCTAGGTGGACATCTTACCCAAGCTGGGCCATTCAGAATCCATTAAGAGAATTTAGAACTAGCACTAAATTTTAATTTGAATCTGGTAATGTTTACTAAATGGCTGAAATGGAAGAACTCAGCCAAGTTTTCTGCTATGTGGGCTGCTGGGTGTAGTAAAAGCTAATATGCATGACAAAAAATAAAATTAAGAAAGTCGCATGTGGAGGAAAAAACCAAAGATGAGAAATTGATAGTGACTGTAGATTTGATAGCTTTTGTTCATTTTGTTATTTTAACCATATGTTATTTGGTTATGTTTGTTCAGAATTCTGGAATTTTCCAAAGTCCAAGTACTTTGACACCATTGTTCTTTCTGAAATCATGCTTTTATAGTATATTCTCCTCTTAGTTGTTTCTTTTGTTGTTGTTTTGAGTGCACAGCATGCATACATGAAAGTGAGATTCATTGACATATTCATTTTCTTGCTTTGATTCAATGTTCTTTACTTGAATCTAAAACAATCACAATTTTTGACAATACTGATCATGAATTATTATGGTAGACATTCAATAATTTAAGTAAGATGTAGCCTAAACTTTTGAGGCTCTCAGTTAGATAAAAGAGCTTATCTAATAATAACATACATTCAGTAAAATTGTAATAAATTTCTAGAAAATAGGAGATGATGTGAGAATCCAGATGAGAGATATGCTATTGTAAAATAGGTTACAAATTTACAAATACCAGGTTAAATAAAAAATTGTCCTCAATAACAACACACATTTTTATCTCCTCATTCAATAAGTAAATTACATATAAAACTGTGCCCCATAATGTAATTTTCACTAGTTAACATTAGTTACATAATTGGGATGGTATTTGGATTTAAAATTGACATATCTCATTTTGTTGATCTCTATAAAGAAAAACGATAATAAAATAATAATGTATAAGTTTATGTATGAAAAGGTAAAGAATCATAGGTGATAGAATTAAAAAGTTTAAAAATAATAAATGTATTACAGTAATTATATAAGATCTTTGTTTTATTGGGTTCCATTTTGATTCCCAATGCACAGTATGGTTTGTCCCTAAGACAATCTCCCTCAAGCAGGTGAAACAAGATGATTGGTTTAAAAGGTACAAATGTTTAATTATAAGATGAATATGTTCTGGAGGCCCAATTGACAGCATTGTGCCTATAGTTAATAATAATGTATTGTTCATCTGGTATTTGCTAAGAAATAGATCTTAAATATTCTCACCATATTCTCTGTCTCTGACTCTCTCTCTCTCTCTTTCTCTCTCTCTCTCACTCTGTGACAAAAGGTATCTGAAGTGATGCATAAATTAGCTTGATTGTGGTAATCATTTCACTATGCATCCATATATCAAAACATTGCATTGTACAATAAGTACATAACATTTTATGTGTCAATTCTACCTCAATAAAACTGGAGAAAAGAAATGAATGCCTAATTGTGTAGAACACAGCTCTGTTGATCAATCTTACATATATTACTTTACATAAAACTAATATTCTCAAGCATATCAAAACAGGATATTTTGTATGAATTGATTTTAATGTTTCTAAAATCCTCTGCTCTTAATGATTTTAAATTAAAAGATTGCTTTGAGTGAGATTTATATAAGAATGCCTTTGGGATTCGATGCACCTTCACTTTAATCTAAAGTATCAAAATATTTGAATCTGAGAAAACTGCTGTTTGTTTTGCAACCTGGATAAGGTGAAAAATCTGTTTGCAAACTAGCAATGAAAGGTTATTTCTAGGAACACTATATCATAGAAGAGTCATAGTAACGGAAGCAATATTTTCATCTGGGAAATTTAATCTCATTCTGGAAAAGAACCTTGAGATTTCTACTTTAGAGTGACAAATCTTGAGTGTCAGAAGACTTCAGTTGCTTGGCTTATTCAAATTACAGCAAAATATAAGACACTCATCTTAGATCACAACAGAATGGTCTTTTATAAAGGGAAACGTGTGTGTCTAAAGAAGGATTTCAGAACCAGATTTTATATTACTGTGTGGTGAAATCAAATTGCCCATGAAGAAAATCATTCATCATTCAGGGAAAATCGAAGGGAGATCAGTAGAATTGAGAAAAGAGACCAGGGGAAAGGAGGAAGAACGGAAAGGGGAAACACTGGGGAATAATATTGGCCAAATTACAATGTTATATTGTGTGCATGTATGAATATGCAATGACAAATTCCACTCTTACGTACAACCATAATCCACCAATAAAATCTATGAGGGAAAAGAAAATCATTCATCAGAAAAGGATACCAGGAATAATGAAAAAATACATTAATCCACATACATAATGTTAATGTTTGTTTTAAAAATTGATTTATTATTGGTGATTAGAATTAATAATAATGTATTGTATATATGAAATATGCTAAGAAATAGATTTTGTGGTAATCATTTATTTAAGTAATTTACAGCATGATCTTCCTATACTAATAGGAAAAGAGGATGTCTAGAGAAGACATTGGGACAATATTCTTGGGGGTTCAGAACCTTGGGAGCATCTACTGAGATCCAAGAAAATCCATTTCCCCTTTGAATGGATGACTCTACTATCACCCAGCATCTTCCATTCTTCATGTCCCACCATGTTTAGGAAAAGAAAGAACTGTGTTTTGGAAATAGCTCTAGTGAAAGCTGAAAGTGAAAAGTGGGAAGCTGAATTGTTAGTGGTAGATCTGAGATAAGCAGAGTGATATTTTTAGAGCCTTCTTATGCTTCAATACTTAATGCTTTAATCCTGATGTTACTGTTCCTTACGCCTACTCTCCAAAGAGAGCACCTAATTTTTAATTATTTCCCTGGATCTCTTCCTCTCTTAGAACCCAATTTACAAAATTGTTTTCTGTATAACATCTTCTCTTATTAGTCTTTAGACTATCTATGTCTCTCACTCAAATTTCATCAATTTAATTCTGCAAATCTGTACATATGAGCCCACACTATTTTTGTCCTTTGCAACGTTCTTAGGTCATGCACATCTTTTTTGAAAATACACTATGTGATATTCAGAGTCACATCTACTATTTAAGTTTCTATCATTGATTTAGCTCGACAAGAAGGTTTGGTGCTAGGATCAGCTAAGGTAAATACATTTCCTTCTTTCTTTTCTTTCCTTCTTTTTATAAATCTTATTTTTATAGTAGAAACCTTAAAAAGTCTCTATGGTGAGGTGGGGGAAACCTCAAACAAACAAATTAGAGAATTCCATAACTCTTCCAACCTGTTTCAAAATTCCCAGAATATTTTCAACTGCAATGAAGTTAAATTATATATTTAAGAGCAGTAGTCTTTGAGCTTTTAACAGAGAGACTACAGAAAAATACTTTATTCAATTGAATTTAAAGGACAGATTTTCGGTAAACAACCAAACAGATGTATTAGAATTTTGTGCTGTGAGGTTTATGTGATTGCTTTTCTAAATTCATTATAGTAGTTTGGGGAATAGGTCTTTCCTGGGACCTGGGAAATGGTAACTGTTATTGTTTGGATCTAGAATGTCCAACAAAGCCTCACCTGTTGAAGGCGTGGTACCAATTCAGCAGTATTCAGAGTTGGAGCTTTGGGAAATGATTGGATCATGAGTAATCTGACCTCATTAGTGGATTCATTCACTGATGGATTCATAACTAAATGTACTATTGGGGAGTGGTGGAAAGTAGAGGATATAGAATCTAATTGAAGGGAGTAGGTTCGGTGGGGGCACTCTCTGCAGACTATATTTTGTTCCCAGCACTTTCTGTCTTTCTATGCTTCCTGGCCACCAGGAGGTAAGCAGTTGTACTCCTATCTGTACTCCCCACGGTGATGTTTGTCCTCACCACAAGCTCACAGCAATGGAGCCAAGATATTATGGACTAAAACTTCAAATTCTGGAAGCAAAAATACATCTTTCCTCCTTTAAGTTAATTTTGCAGCTCTTTTGTAACAGCATTGAAAGCTGACATCCTTACAATGAACCAAAACTGATGACAAGAGGATTAAGTACCCAATACCTAGTTTTATTTGCTTTTTCTTTCTTTCTCTTTTTTTCCTGGTATTTCCCCGCTTCGGTACTGGGGATTGAACTCAGAGGTGCTTTACCACGGAACCATATCCCTAATCTTTTTTTTTAATTTTTTAATTTGAGACAGGGTCTCGCTAAATTGCTGGTATTGAAGTTACAGTCCTCCTGCCTCAGCCTCCAAAATCACTGGGATTACAGCCATGTGCTATCATGCCTGGCAAGTACCCAGTTTTCTAACAAATGTTGAGAACAAATGTTAGTCAGACACTCCTTTGGGCTTACCTGAGGACACAATTATTCCTGTCATCTTATGAACCCAGAGAAATCTTTGATAGTAGAGAAAGAGACCTGGGAGAGGATGATACAAGGCAAAAAAAAAATTCCAAAAAAAATTTTTTTTTGGTGTGGGGGATGGAACCCAGGGTTGCCTCCTACATTCTAGGCAAGTGTTCTAGCACTAAGCCACATTCTTGTTGGGAGCCATGAAGTACACATCAGCTAAGAGAGAAACAGCTTAACTCGCACGCTTAGCCTAGGAAAAGGACACCTAATTCTTAAGCTGTTCCTCTCTTCCTGGAGTGCAGACACAACCTGACGCCTTGAGTGTTATCAGAGGTAATGATGGCGAATTGGACCAGCAGTGGGGATTGGCCCACAATAGTTCCGTGAATGTGATCAGTTCAGGCCCGCTGTACCTTCATATGGGAGCTAACTTTCGTGAACCGTTTATGGCCTGCTAACTTTTAAGCTGATTGGTCCTTCCTGGCCCTCACCCGGCATAGGAGATGTGTGACTTCCTCAATAAACGAGTTCCTGCTGTGACTGGTCTCCCTGATGGGACTGATTGTCCTTCACTGGAGGGCTGGGTGCGGCGGTCACCGGCCTTTGCTGGCTTTTGCCTTTCCCGTCTGGCCTTGTCGGGACGTGCTTCTTCCCCCTTTTCACGAGTGGAGAGGAGCAAAGGGGCTAAAATCCCCAACACATCCGTAGCCTTCATTTAACAATTTTAACTCATGAAGTTTAGATTAAATAAAGTGATTGCACAGTATGAGTGTTTTTATAATCCTTTTTGGAAAGACTGTTGTGAAAGAGAATTCTCGGCAGTGCAATACCATACACCTACCAGCTGGGCTTCCCCCATGGAAAATCTACATGTGGAATTCCACTTTGGAAAATAAAACCTTTATTTAAGTTGTAACTTTGAAGCTTCTGTCTCATGTAACATAAGAAATACATAAAATTTATCACTTGGCCATGTAGCAGTCATTACATGTGAAGTATTTAAATATCATTAACATTTACTTAACTTTTAGCTATGTAAAATTATGCAATGTTGTGGTACATTGAACAAATTACAACACATGAACTGAACCTATCAATTACATAAATCAATTTATGGTTTAGCATTATAGCGTTATGATAAAATTTAATAGGGCGATAGTTATTATCCCAAATGTCTAAGATGGTTTAATAAAACCTAATCACAAGTTATTATTTTTAAGTATATTTAATATAGATAAATAGAAAATACAAGAGCTTAAGCTCTAATACGATTATTAGAACATTTTAAAAATTATCTTTCATTGATGGTATGGTTTGATTGTGTGCCCCAAATGTTCTTGTGTTGGAAATTTAATCCTCAAATTCACATACTGGTGCATTTAGAGATGTTGCCTTTGAGAGGTGATTGAGATGATAATAAGCTCATGACAATGGGCCCCCCATGAAAGTATTTATGGATTTATAATAATAGTTTTATACTACCAGAACTTACAAAAATGAGTGAAACAAGAAGAAAAATATTTTCAATAGGTATAACACAAAAGTATTAGTATCATGATAATGTATAGGACTCCCACAATTCCAAGTGAAATAAGGCATATAAAAAGGTTTGAAGCAATTCTCAGTATGGGTGATAAGGTGAAAGTTTAAGGTTTGTTGCTGCATTGTTTATAATGGCATAGTATTAAAAACAACCCAAGTATAAGAGAAATTGTGGATGTTGCATAACAAGAGTGTTTCCAAACAGTAGGCGTATGACAGATCCAGTTGCTTTACATCATCTTCAGCACTTTGTATTTTGGTGACTGTGTAGTGTTATGTGTTGTTTTATCTTTAATCTATGTGATAACTGTTGATGTTCAGCACCTTTTTATATGATTATTAGCCATTTTGGTTTTTTTTTGTTTTTTTTAATTTACTTATTGATTCATTGAACACAAATGGAGTATAGCTATTGTTTCACTGGTTGTACACAAAGTAGAGTCACACCATCTGTGCGTTCATGCATGTACACAGGGCAATGGTGTCTGTCACACATTCTGCTATTATTCTTACCCCTCCACCCCGACCCCACCCCTCCCTTCCCTCTATGCTACCTATCCTTCCTCCATTCTTGCCACCCTTCCTCCCCGCATTATGAATCATCATTCACTTATCAGAAAGACCATTCGGCCTTTGGATTTTTGGGATTGGCTGATCTTACTTAGCATAACAGTCTCCAACATCATCCATTTACCTACAAATGCCATAATTTTGTTCTTCTTTATGGCTGAGTAATATTCCATTGTGTATATATACCACAGTTTCTTTAGCCATTCATCTACTGAAGGGCATCTAGGTTGGTTCCATAATCTAGCTATTGTGAATTGAGCAGCTATGAACATTGATGTGGCTGCATCACTGTAGTAATCTGATTTTAAGTCCTTTGGGTATAGGCCAAGGAGTGGGATAGCAGGGTCAAATGGTGGATCCATTCCAAGTTTTCTAAGGAATCTCCACACTGCTTTCCAGAGTGTCTGCACCAACTTGCACTCCCACCAGCAATGTATGAGTGTACCCTTTTCCCCACATCCTCGCCAACACCTGTTGTTGCCTGTGTTCTTTAGAAAAGACATTCTAATTGGGGTAAGATGAAATCTTAACGTGGTTTTGATTTGCATTTCTCTTATAACGAGGGATGTTGAACATTTTTTCATAAATCTGTTGATTGCTTATAGATCTTCCTCTGTAAAGTGTCTGTTCATTTCCTTGGCCCATTTGTTGATTGGGTTATTAGTGTTCTTGGTGTAAAGATTTTTGAGTACTTGGTAGATTCTGGAGATTAGTGCTCCGTCTGAAGTGTGTGTGGCAAAGATGTTCTCCCACTCTGAAGGCTCTCTCTTCACATTGTTTATTGTTTCCTTTGCTAAGAAAAAGCTTTTTAGTTTGACTCTATCCCAATCATTGATTCCTGCTTTTATTTCTTGCACTTTGAGAGTCATGTTAAGGAAATCTGGTCCTAGGCCAACATGATGAAGATTTGGACCTATTTTCTCTTCTATTAGGTGCAGAGTCTCTGGTCTAATTTCTAGGTCCTTGATCCACTTTGAGTTGAGTTTTGTACAGGGTGAGAGATATGGGTTTAGTTTCATTTTGCTGCATATGGATTTCCAATTTTCCCAGCACCATTTGTTGAAGAGGCTGTCTTTTCTCCATTGCATGTTTTTGGCTCCTTTGTCAAGTATGAGATATGGGATGCAAGGTTGGTTCAACATCCGGAAATCAATAAATGTAATTCACCACATCAACAGACTTAAAGTCAAGAACCACATGATTATTTCAATAGATGCAGAGAAAGCATTTGATGAAATACAGCACCCATTCATGCTCAAAACCCTAGAAAAAATAGGGATAGTGGGGACATTCCTTAACATTTTAAAGGCTATCTATGCTAAACCCACAGCTAGCATCATTCTAAATGGAGAAAAATTGAAAGCATTCCCCCTGAGAACTGGAACAAGGCAGGGATGCCCTCTTTTGCCACTACTATTCAACATTGTTCTTGAAACTCTAGCCAGAGCAATTAGACAGACCAAAGAAATTAGAGGAATATGAATAGGAAAAGAAGTGCTCAAACTATCCCTATTTGCTGATGACATGATTCTCTATTTAGAAGACCCTAAGAATTCCACCAGAAAACTTCTGGAACTCATAGATGAATTCAGTAAAGTAGCAGGATATAAAATTAATGCTCATAAATCTAATGCATTTTTATTCATAAGTGATGCATCCTCTGAGAGAGAAATTAGGAAAACTACCCCAATCACATTAACCTCAAAAAAAAAATAAAATACTTGGGAATCAATCTAACAAAAGAAGTGAAAGATCTCTACAATGAGAACTACAGAACACTAAAGAAAGAAGTTAAAGAGCATCTGAGAAGATGGAAAGCTCTCCCATGTTCTTGGATAGGCAGAATTAATATTGTCAAAATGGCCATCCTTCCAAAAATGCTATACAAATTCAATGCAATTCCAATTAAAATCCCAATGATGGACCTCATAGAAATAGAGCAAGCAATCATGAAATTCAGTTGGAGGAATAAGAGACCCAGAATTGCTAAAGCAATCCTCAGCAAGAAGAGCAAAGCAGGGGGTATCACAATACCGGACCTTCAACTATACTACAGAGCAATAGTAACAAAAACAGCATGGTATTGGTACCAAAATAGACAGGTAGATCAATGGCCATTTTGAATATTCTCTTTTGGAGAGAGTCTGTTTACATCTATTGCTCATTTTTGCCAACTTGATTTTTTTTTCTTTTAGCATTATAGGAGTTCTCTATATTTATCCAGATATGAGATTATTTATGTAAATAGGCATTGAAGTATTTTCTTTAAGGTGAAACTTGCCTTTTTGTACTTTCAATGATGTCTTTCTACAACACAAATTCTTAGTTTTAATGAACATTAACACCAATATCAACACAAATAAGTTCATATCCACAAAGTAACATGTACAAAAATGCATCACAATGGCCAAATCCAGAAACAACCCAGACATCAGTTGGTAAAATAGATAAATAAATTTTAGTGTATTCATACAAAAGAATGCTACATCAATGAAAAAATATAGCTACATTCAAAAACACAGATCAATCTCAAAATTTAGATAAAATACTACTACAACAGCATAGATAGGTCTAGACTCAAGAATAATGATGGACTGACTAGATAAAGATGGAATAATATGTGTAGTATTGAACTTCATTTGACTGAAATTCAACACAAGGAAAAATAAACCTATGGTGTTAGAATACAAAATAAGATTTGTCAGTGTTTCCCAACTTGGGATAGTAACTGGTAAAGTTTCCCACTACCTCTGTTCATTTGTTTTATGGAATCTTATTCATATCATGGTTAGAAAAGTCATCCCCATATACAAAATATAAAATATTTGAATACTAAATGTTTTATATAAAATTAAATTGTCACATAATTCATAACTTGTTTTTAATGCTATTAATTTGGGATTATCCTATATTATTAGATGAAGTGGAACTCTCTTTTCTAATATTAAAAATGATACTTAAAACTGTTATACTGTCTTTTTGGTCTTAGTTTATCAAACTGCAAAATAAATTAGTATCTCTAATATGCATCTTTTGGGGGAGGGGCCAACAAATGACCTTTATTCCTAATAGTTTCAATTCACATATTTTTCTACTATATTACATGGAACATATGATTATAAACACAAATGTTCTTCTTGAGTCTTGGACATCTAATATAAAATTGCTATATGGGTAACATTTTTGTTTGCTTTTGTTTGTAATAATTTTGCCTATGTATTTACTCATTTACCAGTTTGAGGTTTTCTATTATAAAGTACATATACTCACTTTTGCCATCCTTTCTAAAAATAAAATTAAAGTTTTAAACTTTAATAGAAACTTATTAATTAACATTTCTGCATTATTTATTATAATCATCAAATTTTCATTCAGGATTATTTATTTCTTGTCATCTTTATTTCTTGTCTTTTATGAATTTTGCTAAAATAAGAGTATTTTTGATCCATCTGTCCCTTTCATAATTTATGTCATGAAATGTCTTATGTCATGTTTGCATTTTCTTTGTGTTGTCTTTCAGTTTTTATAGCCATAAGTTCTTTGAAACAAGATGCAGTTCTGATCTTTGTCTTCTGTGTATAATCTGTTTTTCTATTTGTTTCTTCTCTCTCTCTCTCTCTCTCTCTCTCTCTCTCTCCCTCTCTCCTTTCTTTCCTTTCCTTTCTTTCTTCCTTTCTTCCTTCTTTCCAGGGATTGAACACAAGGGTACTACCACTGAGTCACATCTCCAGACCTTTTTATTTTTATTTGGGAGAGGTTCTCTCTAGGTTACTTAGAGTCTCTCTAAGTTGCTGAGGCTAGCTTTGAACCTGTGATCCTCCTGCCACATCCTCCTGAGTCACTGGAATTACAGGCCTGTGCCATCATACTCATCTCTGTGTTTTTATTTCTGAAATCTTTTAAGATCTATTTTATATTATAAGTGTCTGGAATGTTACTCTGTCAGGATATGGTGAGAGTTCAATGGCAATATGTCATTTTCAGTGTTCTGCAATTGTTCTATCACAGGCAGGTTGAACTGAGATTTGAGCAGACTGAAGAATATACGTAGGGCTGTAGGGAGACCCTACCTGCCTTTATTCTACAGGTGAACAATATGTACAGCAGAAAGTTACAGACAGTTTATGTACAAAAGTTGTACCAAATCTGGAATTGTGCCACGTCTGATATTGTAGGTTGCACAAGAATACCCATGTACAGTTGTTCCTGACCTACAGAAAAATCTTAGTCATTCCTTCCCATATGTTCAGGTAAAAAGGCCTGACCAACTCCATTTCCTTACAGTCTACCCCTTCAGGTTTCCTCACTGGACAATCTATGCAATAGCTGTCTTCCAAGAAGGTTCCTTGACCATGAGGGCATAGTCCTAAACCCATAATCCACAACAACAATGTAAGACACAATAACAAATTACTAATACACAATCTGTCCCCCACAAAATGAGCAAGATCCATCTCCATGGGACAGTCAGGCTAATCTATCATTCTTGTAGGGTTCCCCTGTTAAAATGTTCAATTTGCTGATTTTCAGTGGCTCAGGTACAGGGCCTTGCTTACATTATGGTATTCATTTGGTATTTATACACAACATTCAATACCTAGGAGAGTGTATGCTCCACCTTGGAAGGCAGTCAGTATTATCAAAGGCCATTTAATTTTGCAGGAGTAGTTTCCATATTTGGTTCATTTCTACATTTAAGAGGGCAAGGGACTAATGGTGGCATTGAGGACTTTGGCAGTATACAGTTCCAGTACTGTAATCACCATCTCATTAACAATGATGGCTCCTTGTCATGAGAACAAAAGTAAGGGGTAATGCCATCATGGAGTGCTTGTCACATCCTGCCATTTCTTGTAAGTCTCTCAATTTGATGACCACTCATATAAGTTTTTTGAATCATTGCTGGGAGTTATGGTCTTTCCATTTGCATTGGCCAGTTCATTTGGTAGGTAAATATGGCCATCCATGTTGCCCATATACCTGTAACTATCCTAGAGACACAGGGTAGGTACAACTACCATTTTGTGACTCCCAGGTTTTAGAACCATCAACTATTGTAGTGTACAAGACTCATGGGATCCACTAGATATTCCTGCACCCCTCTTCTCTATACACTGGAGTACCTTCTTGTTAAGCTCTACAGCTTTAGCAGGGAGCCATCCTACAGCATCCTATACTGAATAATCTATGATGAGTCACGAGCAATTTACACACTGTGGTACATTTCAAAAATATGACTCTTTGTATAGTTCCACTGAGGATCAGCCATGTTTCATGTTACGAACCACATCCAGTTAGGGGTTGCTGCTGGATCAATTTGCTCTGGCCATCCATCTGCAACACTCAATGGCATTTCAGTGCACACTCAGCATGCAGATTGATTGGCAAGAGTAGCATGTATGTTCACCCAGTGAACCTACACATTGGCCCATATGCATCTAGGGGCAAAAGACATGGCACTTACAGGTACTAAGAAAGACAAATTCCATCTCTCAGGCCAAATATAGTCCAGTTTCAAGTAGCATTCAACCATTTCAGGTAGCAAAGACTGACCTGACTGGTGGTACCATGCATTAAGAGGTGCTTCCTTGTGTTTCTCTGATTCAATATGCATTAATAAAGGGAGCTCAAAATTTGCCAGAGGGACAATACAAAGATACTTATTAATGTAGCATCACTGTAAAGAAATGTTTAAGGTTGGGCACCAGAATCCTGTTACCCATGATGTCACATACAAGCTGACTTCCAACCCTTGTCCTAAAGGAGCTATCGGTGTGACCCATCACATGTGGGGCACTGTTGTTGCCTAAAGTCATATCCAAGTGGCTTCTTTACATGGAGGAATTGCTGTTCCCTATTCAGTTGTTTCCATAATTCCAACAAATATACCTTTTGCTTGTGATATATTTTATCTCTATCAATCCCTGCTCCTCAAAGCTCTATTCTTATTTGAGTATTGTTACTTTAATGGGTCCTCTTTTCATCTGAGGATTCACAGTTGGGGTAGCCATAGTAGTGGCTTGAGCCCCGTTTTGTTAATGCTGTTCCTCTGCCTTCCCCAGACTGGCAACCACAATAGTCACTTCATTAATTTCATGACCCACATAAGGAGCTAGGATGGCCCTCAGGGACAGAAAAGATGCTGATGGGGCCTTCTGCAGTATTAGGTCCTTCATACCAATTGTAAATCTTTGTCATCTGGTCCATGAGTACTCAGGTTAAACATGGTCTGTCTCATTCCCAACTCTTATAATACCTGGATCAGGTCTGCATATGAATACCATTTACTCACAGTATCAGGAATGGCTCCTGTATTTGACCAAATAGCGTGGATAGCAGCCATTATCCAACCTAATAAAGAGTGGTTGCCCTGTCTGCCTCCATGGCATCAACTGTTTTTCCATCTCTGCTGTGAGAAGGGGTGAGCTGCTGGAGAAGCCAACCTTCCAATTTCTAGGGCACTACACATTATGCCATCTACCCTTTAATCTCACAGACATAACAAGCAAATGTGCAGGAGTTCTCCCAGACTTTGTCTAAATTTCTTTACCAAGTTCATCACCTCTGCTTGCGTATATGGGTCGAATGTTGTGACCTTGATTACCTGGGCCAGGTTGCCCAGCTGCCCATCCAGAGCCATTTGCTGATGTTTCATTTTCTGTATTACCACTAGGTGGGCTTGCAGGTGTTGATCTCCCCCTTCTTCAACTCCAGCAACCCTACAGGGGGTCCAAGAGGTACTTTTCCAAGGTACAGAGATCCTCCTCCAGTGACTGCACTTTGGTTTCCAAGATCTCTTCCTTATCTTTCAACTCCCTCATCTTGGAAGCCTCTCATAAAAATGCATCAGTTTCTGCTCTCATAGCTGTAAGAAACTCATCTCATGGTCCCAGAAGCTGCATGTACACCTTACTTTTCCAGTCTCTCTCCCACTTGGCCTAATGCCCTTTTCAACCCCATAGGGGTTGACATCAATGTCTTCCTATTTCTGGGAAGGGGCCCAGGTAACCAGAAGGCTCCCAAACTGATACCACATACTCATAACTGACCCCTCCTCTATACCCACTCCGGCAAGTACAGAGGATTCTATACCAGGCTGCTGTGAATCCTGCTGACTATGCTAACTGTTCTGCAATCTGTCTATCACAGTAGGTTGACTTGAGATTTTGGAAGCCTGACAAAAATAAGCGGGGAGATCTCACATGCCTTCATTCTATGGGTGGGTAATCCATAGAATCAGCAAGTCCCAGTTTGAAACTACAACCAATCGGGTAGCATGCCAGGTGTGACATCACAGGTTAGAAGAGTATCCACTGTTGCTCCTAACCTACAGAAAACATCAGTCATTCCTTTCTGGACATCTGGATGAGGGAATCTAACAAACTTCATCTTCTATAAGTAACACTGTAATTTTTTAAAAGACAGGTATTATGATTATTCTCACTTATTTAGTCTTCCCAGAATCCCCAAACTTCATATATAAATGTCTAAACTTCCTGTTTTCTCACTACAGTTGTGTTCAAGATTTCAACCTGAGTTTTTATGTGCAAGAAGTTCTAGATGATGTGGTATGTAGGGAAAAGAGAACAGAGCTATGAAAATCAGTATTTGACTGTTGCCTTGAAAACCTCTCAATTTGTTTTGGGAGACAAATGCCTAACCAAAATATTCAAATCTAAACATATCAATGATAAATAGAGATGAGGGTTATAAGTCAAGAAAGAAATAAGGACAGAAAAATGAATATGAGCAGACAAATAAGGGAAGTCAAGCAAGTGACTAGCATTTTTACATGCAAACGAGATAAAGGAGATCTAAAACCAAGAGAGTCTGGGACTGAATGGTAAGGAGGAAACTGAACATGTATACCTCACTTTTCCAGGCTCTCTCCCACTTGGCATAATGTATGAATGGAAGGATTAGGAGGTTGAACTTTCTCCTAGATTTAAGTAGAAAAATTGCAAGATTTTATTTCAGAGTGTGCTGGTTCAGATATTAGTTGCCCTGCTAAAGTTCATGTGTGAGACAATGCAAGAAAGTTTATAGGTGAAATGATTGGGTTATGAAGCCTTAATCTCATAATTAATCTGTGTATTAATCTACTTGAATGGCATAACTGCCTGGTAATTTTAGGCAGATAGGGTATGGCTGGAGGAGGTAGAACACTGGGGCCATGCCTTTGGGGCGTATATTTTGTCCCTGGTGAGCAGAACTCTCTGTGCTTCCTGATTGCCATGTTAGTAGCCCCTTTCCTCCACCATGCTCTTCTGCCCTGATGCTTTGCCTCACCTTAGGTCCAGAGCAGTGGAGTTGACTGTCTATGAACTGAGACCACTGAAACTGTGAGTGCCAAATAAACTTTCACTTCTCTAAAATTATTTTGTCAGGACTTTTGGTCACAGAACCACAAAGCTAACTAAAATACAGGGAATGGCATGCAAAAGTTTTAGTTTCAGAATGATAAGTCAGTTAGTAGATGGAACACGATGAAACAAAAGGGAATTTGTGAACAAGGGTAGTAAAAAAGAAAATGGAAGCAGGAAATATATTTTTAAAAATTGTCACCAATTTATAACAAGTCATAAATGAATGAGTTTAGTGTTGAAGATAGAATTAAATCTCTTAGATTTTAAATTTCAGTAATTGGATGTTGAAGTCATTAACTAAATCATAAACAAAATGTGAAATGTAGTTGAATTTTATACAAAATTAATTTGGACAAACAATAGAATTAGCAATCAGAAAGGCTTGGCTTCAAGTCACTAAATTAACTCTCATTGGCTTTTTGAAATTGGGCACATTACTTCATATCCTAATTCTTGGTTTTGTCCATGGTAGAACACATGGAATAATTTCCTCTCAAGAGATTTTTATGGGGATTAAAGTGGTTCATGACTGTGTAAGATAATTTCAGTTGTCAATTACTATTATCAGTATTATTTTTAGGCAAAATGTACTTGATATTTCTACTGGAGAATTAAGAGTTTGGAAGGTGACTTAAAAATAATTCACAAGACAGTTTAATACCAGATAAATCGTTTTGTACATTTGATATTTTGGAGGAAACTAAAAATATTAAAACAGGACAAAGATGTCCATCTATGGAAAACAGAGAAGATGAAGTATGCTAAACAAGAAGATTTGTATGCTAAACATACAAATAAATAACAGGAATGATAAGAAGGAAAATAGAAATATTAATGACAGTTAAGTTGAGAGACATGAAAATTTACAGGAGATATCACAAAGAAATTAAGACAGATGAAGAATGAAAAGTCTATTTGAAAATTCAGAGGACAGTTGCTAGCAGTCTAATGGAATGTTTGAAGTAAAAATAAAGTTCATTGGATTCCATACTCATTCATTAAAATAACAATGAGATACTATTATACACCTATTGGAAACATTATTGGAAAGACCACATTTCAGAATAATAGGAAAACCAAAGGCTGGCAAAGAAGTGGAGCAATAGTAAATCTTATTCATTGCTGATGGGAATACAAAATGGTCCTGCTACTTTGGAAGATAGTTTGGCAGTTTCTCACATGGCTAAAAATGCTGTTATCATTCAATCTAGCAATTGTATTCCTTGTTATTTACCCTAAAGAGTTGAAGAATTATGTCCATAGTTTTATTTCAAAATAGCTGAACTTGGAAGCAATAGAGATATTCTTTAGTAGGTGAATGGATAAACTAACACATCCAGAAATTGGAATATTATTCAATGCTAAAAAGAAGTGAGCTATTAGGCCATGAAAAGACATGGAAGAAGCATAAATATATCTCACCCATTGCAAGGGGCCAATCTGAAAAGGCTACATACCACAGATTTCAACCCTATAGCGTTCTGGATAGGATAAAACTGTGATGAGAGTAAAAAAATCACTGGTTTCTAGGAATTGGAGGGGAGGAAAGGATGAATACACAGAGCACAGACGAATTTTAGGCAGTGAAATTACCTTATATAATTCTATAATGATGAATACTAGCTACCACAAGTTTAAAGTACCCCAAATTAACCCAAATATAAACTATTGACTTCTGGCAATAATGAGTGTCAATGTGGATTCATGAACTATAACAAATTTCCTATTCTGGAAGAAGACTTTGATTATGGGGAAGACTATATGCGTGGGGAGGGCAGTGATATATGGGATATCTCCTTTTTTTTGGTCAATTTTTGCTGCAAATCTTAAACTGTTTTGAAAAACAGTCTGTCAAAGGAAAAAACTCATTAGAAGAATCAGAGTGAACCAGTGGGTATAGAATTCTTTTGAGACTACATCAGAAGAAGAAACAAAGGAAATGCTGTAATACATTGATCATTTTGTTGGTTTTTTGAGGACTGAATATGTGTGAAGCCAAGGTGAGCGTGTCAGTCAAGAGATAGGTTAAGGATTCAAGGAGAGTGGCAGAAGTATAATGAAACCACTTACAGGAATGGGAAACAAATTCAATTAAGAAGTGTTGTTTTATCAGATTCATATAAACAATTGTGCATTACATGCTCAGGCTATGAAGAAAAATTTATCCAAATAAGAATTAGAATTTAATCTCAACATTCAGTTCTGTTTCTTATATTTCCTCCATTTCCTGCTAGAATATTTATTCAATAAGTGTGTACATCACTTCCAAGGCCCTGCAATTATGACAAAAATCATAACATACTCTTTATTTTTTTAAATTTTGTTTTGGCTTCTCTTTTATCATTTATCATGCCTCATCTATACTCTATCCAGATATCCATCTTTCCAAAACATATGTGTTTCATAAAATAATCTGTTTTAATTTTCATGTAAAAATTATTTGAGTACAAATGCAGCCTACACAATGTAATCTAAATATCATTACTGTTCTTGAGAAAGTTGGGCTTTCTCAAGAAAAAAAAAATTCTCATTTAAAAGGAAAAGAAAGTGTAAAAAACTCCATGTTTTCTTTGGTCTTTTTGCTCAGTGGCTAAATATTTTTTTATATAGGATTAATTTTATTTTGCATTACTAAGTAGACTATAAATCTCAAAGGAAGACCATAGATACCCATTAGGTACAGGGATGTGTGTGGAATCATCTCCTTCATTTAATCCTAGATCAGCAGAATTTTTTACCTTATAGTCTTAGGAGACATACCAACTTTGATTATTTTCAGACATTTCTATGGTGAGTTTGTCCATGCTGGTCCTTGCATTTTTAAGTCTCATATGTAGAGCTGATTTGGAGTGTATAAAACTGTACTTACCAAGAGAGAGCTGTAATGATGTAGAAAGTTTCAGTTCAGTGCTCAAGTCATATTTGGTCAATAGCCAGCATTTGCGATTAGTAAGAAGTGAATCATCTACAAGAAGTGCCAAGTCAGTAAGAGAAACAAATCAAAGAGAGATAAAGTGACCTGTAATGAGCAGTGAAAAATCAATAAGGGGAAAACAGAGTCTATCTCTTAAAATGAATGAACAAGAGACCAAGTGATATTTGAACTACATTTGTTCCACTTTAGTTGCACTGAGAAGTAAAGCTGAGCACAACACTAATCTTGTTTTCTCTAAGTCTCACTGATTATATAAGCCTATTCTAAATATATTCATTGCATTTAATATAATAAAATACATGTGTCTTATTGATTAGTCATGAGTAAGGAGGAAAATTTAGAGAAAGGTCTAAACTATAAAAACTCTGTCTCTATAATAGTAAGAAAAAATCTGATTGTCATTCTAGACTACATCACTCCTATTAGCCTAACTCAGATGGAATAAAGTACAGTATGTGAATTTTAGTAGTTAGCCTAGAAGCTAACTTAATGCAATGTTCTGTCTAGAAAACTTCTCAGGAAAATATCAAAGAAGAATTTGTAAACCCTTGAAGAGCTAATCGATTTCATGGATCCAAGGAAAATAATTGCAACCTTTGACAAGAACAGAGAGTGTTGTACCTCAAAGGAGACATTCTGTCATCCCACTTGGCTTTTTCCACTAAGTAAACTGCCTTGGTTTCTGCTTAAAAATAGAATTTCTCTAGTGAAACCATTGAGTTAACCGGAGAATACATAAAATTAGGAGAATTCAGAATTTTAGAGGGGCATTCATTTCATACCTTCACTGCTAAATGCACTTTTGCTTTATGATTCTCATGAATGAGAAATAATCAGAGGAATATCCACTATCTCTAAAGTGGAAGAATTATTCAAATATAGTTTCATCTTTTTCTGTGATGGAGCTTTGGGGAAAGACAAGGAAAAGAGTGGGTCTTCTTTTTCTGCTGCCTGAATGACTATATTAACTCAAATATTCAAATCCAAGTTCAGGGCTCTGAGTTATTAAGACTTAAAAATGACCCCCTGTTGCCTCTCTACTCTTAACATCATTTGTACTAAGGTTGATGTATGAATCATCAAATATGGCAGACATGATATCAATTGTGAGTTTGAGTTAACAAGAGATTATGATTTACAACTTGGTTGCTCTATCGCTTGGATCATTTGATCTGTGGTAAGACCCACCATTTACCCTAAATGGTAAGGAATGGAAGCCTCTTAGCAATAGCCACTCGGTGAGCATGGAAGCAGTTTCTTCAACACCAGTCAAAACACAGAGATGCAGCCCAGTCAGAAATTTGATGCCACTTCATAATCACAAAGCCAGATACACTCGACTAAGCTAATTTTGGATTCCTGATCCTCAAAAACTGTGTGACATTGTTGTCAGCTAATTTTTGTATTAATTTGTTGTGGATAATATACAAGTAACACAGGTTATTTTTATTTATACTGGGGTAATCTTTTTTTTTTTTTTAATTCTCAAAATGATTGTTTTAAAATAAGTGATGTCAGAGATTCTTTCAGCTTTTCCCAGACAAGTGAGATTTATCCCTGGGAGACAAAGGTGGTCCACATATGCATTTGTTAATGTGACCTACCACATTAACAAACTAAAAAAGAAAATCAGATGATCCTCTCAACAAATGCAGAAAAAGCACTTGAAAAACTACAACATTCTTAAAAGATAAAACTTTTGGAAAGTTATGTGTTGAAGGAATGCCATTTATCATAAGGCCATAGCTAACATCATATTCACTGCTGTAGACTTTAATGCTTTGCTTTAACATCAGTTGTAAGGAAAAATAGCATCAAAAATAATAAAATAACTAGGAGTAAATTCAATCAAGAGGATGAAAGATTTTTATGCTGAAAATTGATGAAAACAATTGAAGAAGACAAAAATAAATGGAAATAAATTGCATGTTCAATTCATATTCATGGATGAGGAAAGTTAATATTGTTAAAATGTTCACTCCACCCAAAGCAATCAACTAACTGCATGAAATCCCTATCAAAATTCCAATGGCATTTTTCATAGAAATAAAAAATATTTAAAATTCATATGGAACTAAAAAAGACCCCAAACAGCTGAAGTAATCTTGAGCAAAATGAATAAAGCTATAGGTATCACTGCTTGATTTTATAAATGTTATAAAATTACAGTAATCAAAACAGTATGGCATTGGTATAGAAAGCAAACAAATAGACCTAAGGAAGAATATAGAAAGTCCAGAAACCAACCCAAACAAACTTCATATATAGTCCACTAATCTTCAACAAAAGCAACAAGAATATACAATAGGAAAACAACAGTTTGTTCATAAATAATGTTGGGAAAACTTACTATCCACACTCAAAATCCTAATATTAGACCCTTATCTTCTAACACATGGAAAAATTAATAAAAATATTTTAATGACTTAAATGTAATATTTGAAATTGCAAAATTCTTAGAAAAAACATAAGTGGAAGCTTTAAGACATTTTTTGGGGCAATGGCTAGTTATATATGACAACAAAATGAACATGTGGCAACACAATGAACAACTGGGGCTCCATAAAACTGAAGGACTCTTGCACAGCTGAGGAAAAAGCTTTCTTTCCTATGGAATGAAAAAAAAATTGTAAACCAATATCTGATATGTTGCTTGAAATCACTAATCACTAGGAAAATGTAAATGAAAAACAAAATGATACACTGCCTTACACCTGTTAGGGTGTTTATTTTAAAAGGGTAAAAGTAAAGAGTTGGTAAGACTATGGAGAAAAAATTAACATTTATACTTTCTTGTTGAGAATGTAAGTTGGCACAACCATTATGGAAGACAATATGGAGGTTCCTGAAAATTAAAAATAGAACTTCCACTTGCTGCCAACCCAGCTTTGGGGTATATATCCAAATGAAACAAAATTAATGCCTTGAAAAAGACATTTTTCTCCCATGTTAACTGTAGCATAATTCACAATATACAAGAATTAAAACAACTAAGAGTTCATCAAAGGGTGAATAGATTAAAAGAAATGTGATGTATATACACAACTGAATTTTAACCAGTCTTTGAAAAGATCAAAATCATGACATTTGTGGCAGCATGAATGAACTGGAGAATGTTTGACATTATGTTAAGTGAAAGTAGTGAGATGAAAGACAAATTCTGCAAAATCCCAACTACACATGGGTTGTAAAAAAATGTCAAACTAATAAAGTAAAAACAGGTTACCAGGGGTCAGAGGTGGGGAAAATGGAAAGATGTTGGTGAAACGGTGCAGTTTTAGTTCTAAGATGAATAGCTTCTGGAGACACAATGCACAGTATTCAGACTTTAGTTGGCAATGGAAGATTGCATATTATTGAAATCTGTCAAGAGAATGGAGCTTAAGTATTCTCTACTTTCTCTCTCTGTGTCACACACACACACGCACACACACCACACTCCTCTGGGAAAGAAAACTGTTGGATTCTGCATATATAATTAGATTATTGTTCTAATCATTTCACAATGTGTATGTGTACCAAAATATTTAGCTGCATACCTAAATATGTACTGTTTTTATTTGTCAGTTACACTAAATGAATCTGGAAGAAGATTCCATTCAGCTTCTGAATGTCACTGATGGAGTAAAACTCCACCTTTTGATTAAAGATGATCCTTTGTATCCAGAAGATTCAAATGAAAAAAATGTTCTATTCTGATATTCAGAATTTTAGGTGTCCTTGTTTACTTCATGGCGTACATTATAGAAGAATATGTTGTAGGAGATAAAATTCGGGACTATGTATAGATTTACACTCTGCTATTAAGTATATTTGTTGTCATTTATTCAAGTTATTCCAGACGCATGCACTAGTCAACATGTGTAAGTTAATAATCGTAATGGTTTGATACAGAGATAAAATGAATTGCCGTTCACAGAGTTTTTCGCATATTCCTTCCTGTTTACCCTCATTCTACCAGCCTGACATTCAGGGACATTACCAGGGAGATCTCAACATTATGATCCCTGTTTCAGAATCAGAGTTTATTGTCCTGCCCTCATTCTTCTATATTTGTATGATGATCTACTTGTTCTTTAAGGTATTCAGCTGAACACCCCAGATTTAGAGTCCATCTTTGCTTGTATGACTATATGCGATACCATTCAAAGTGGTATATAATCCATTATCAACTAAAAGATCAAGTACTTAAACACAAAGAAGAAATGTTAATAATCAATGTTTGCTCAGACAATGAGAAAAGGAAATATTGGTTGGTTTAAATCTACAGTGTCCATCAATTCCTGAAGATTAATGGAGAAGAAACATGAGCAAATCAGTTTTGAATGCAGACCCTGCTACATAACCAAGAAGTCCAGAATATTACCACTCTCTATTGTTCATATTCTTAGAGATTATGGGATATAGATTTTAATTTAATATATATACTTTGTTTAAAAATTAGTCTTTATCATTGTAAAAATGGGCTAACAGTAATTTAATCAATAAAGTATTAAGTGGGGCTGGGGATGTACTCAGTGGTAAAGCACTTGTCTAGCATGTGGCCAGGCCCTGGGTTCTATCCCTACCAATGAAGAAAATACAAGGAAGTCAACTTGCAAAAGAAGTGAAAAGCCATACAAATTGAAAATAATCCTTTCTAGGTTTGGCATGTGTACGTACCTACTATTTTTCATCTAATTGAAGATGCTCCATTATTTTATGAACCATGAAGGAAAATATGCTGCCATGTAGAACAATGATATAAATATGCATGTCACAATAAGAATTTTACAAATTTTCAGACATATTGTTTAAACTCTTTTATCATATATGACACCTATGTATGTAAAAATGAAAATACAGGCAAAATAAATTAATTTTGCTATTTTTAGGGAAATTGGTTAAAGTATTCTTAAATTGTTTTTACATGAAATGCTGACAGTTGAATCATGGTTTGTCTTGTACATGTATTTTTTTTCCATATACTGTAACTACAAGAATGTAGATCACACATTATTCTTTAAAATACTGTCTTCTCTTATTCTTTTAAGTTACAGACACCCACTCAGCAAGTTTTGAGGCAGATACACAGCTAATGGTAAAAAGTCAGTTATATTATCTCATCGATAAATATGATAAGCCCGTGGTCCAAATTCAGAAAAGTTAGGATGTCAAAACAAGACGACCATCAGTTTGCATTCAGTCAAGAAAACACAACTGATATGAGAAATTCAATAGAGACATCTAACAGAAAACTACTTAGGAAAAAGTTAAAAAGGCAAATAGAGGTTGGTAAGACACACAGAGATTAGTTACCACTCGCACTTTCAGGTAAAAGAAGAAGGAATGAGATGGTGTTATATGTAAATATAAACCAGGCTCATTGGCAGAAACTGGAATCATTGGCAGACCTTGGACCACAGAGGGAGCCAATCAGGAGACATTTCTGTTGGATATGTTTTCTACAGTAGGAACAGAAGGAAAGAGACAGACCTCTTGCCTGTTCTTCCCCCATTCATTCACGTGAGCTTTCTCTTTGTTGAAGCAAAAAAGGAAGCCAGCTGGCTAGAAGCCTGGGAAATGGGCCTAAAAGCAAACATGCAAAAGACCAGTACAATCAACATTTTTGATATGATTAAATATAGTATATCTCTATCACTGTCCTTTTTTCTATTATGAACATGATCATGAAATTCTTGCTACCTCTAACCCATCTTTTATATATTACAATGTATTTCCAATGCCTATTTCTGTCATCATAGCTCTATTTATCTTATTCTTGGCTGTGTGAGTACTACATTGTTTGAATACAATTATTAAAGACACTTATATAATCTTTGTACACCTATGAAGATTGATAAGCTTTCACTAATTTTTATGTCTTTATTGCATAATTCACATTTTGTTGCCTTCACCATAAATGTACTATCCCTTCAGAAACTAGTTAGAATAAGAAAGCAAATAACCAAGTTAATTTTCTTATAGAGACTATTTGTTGTAGTGGGAAGTTCATGTTTACATTTTAGACTTACTTGAGTATTTCATTATATCTGCAATTCCACATCCTAACTATTGATTAGTTATATAGATGAATTAAACTTAAATTTTATTATCTTTTTCTATCAAACAGGGATAAATACCAAGTCTTAATTTACGTTGAAAGTATAAAATATGCTTGGCACATAGCATACACAAAGATGTTATTGTCATCTTTCCAGCATTAATCTTAAGCAATTTTCCTTTTTTATTTTAAACAAATGATATACTTGCAACTAATTTATTCCCAGTGAGATCTCACCTCGCTCATGGCTACTAAAATTTAAGGGTACACCCTGGAGCAAATGTTCTAATAAATGTGGTTTATGAAAGAACAAATGTAATCTACAGAAATTGTTTCATTGAAAGCAAATGAATCATCAACATCAACATCATGTTATAGTAAGATTCAGTGCCAGTCTAACCATTGTCTCATTTTGATAATATAGTACTCTAGAACCAGCTATGAGAAGTATTTACTGATAGTTTTCATCTATTCATGCATTAATTTTACAAAAATTTCCAGCAGTACACTGGATGTTGAAAACAACAGAGAGCTCCCCCTCACACACACATACACACAAAAGAAAGAGGAAGAAAACGCAAAAATATTATATTCATGATGACTCACAATTTCTGGGGGTGGGGGAGGGTTCTATTATTAAATATTATGCAAAAGTACAGGAGTGTCATGCCTGGTGAAACTTATGTAAATGTAGACTATAAAACTAGAAACTATAACAGGAACCCTAGTTTACTTTGACAATTGAGGAAAGGCTTTCTGATAAGGAGACAGTTAAACATAGACCAGAAGGGTGAATAGAATTTACTGAGATATAGTGGAGTAAGAGCATGGATGAAATAATTAATGAATTTACCCATTTTAAAAGCAAACGTCTACATTTACCGAATTGCTATCCTCTTAACTTAGTAATTATTCTATTTAAAAAGCTTAGTAATATTTATTCTTGACAATTAGTAATCAGGGCTTTTTATTTAATTTTTGAATACATTAGCTTAAAGTACCATGATTTCATTGTTGTGATACTTACATTATTCACCACTTTGTGAAGATATCTGTTAAAAACATACTATGTAACATGGGACTTCTGTTAACTTTACCATGATCTTTGCCGCAGAATACTGGAATCAGTCATGAGTGACATAAATCTTGTTATGGTTTAGATGTGAGGTATCCCCCAAAGATCATGTGTGAGACAATGCAAGAAGGTTCAGAGGAGAAATGATTGGGTTATAAGAGTCTTAACCCAATCAGTGAATTAATCCCCTCATGGGGATCAACTGTGTGGTAATTGGAAGCAGGTGGGGTATGGCTGGAGGAAGTGGTTCATTGGGAGTGTGGGTATAGGATATATATTTTGAATCTGGTGAATAGAGTCTCACTCTATTTTCTGATCACCGTGTGAACTGCTTTGCTCTGCCACACACTCTGCCATAATGTTTAACCTCACCTCAAGTCCCTGAGGAATGGAGCTGGCCTTCTGTGTACTAAGACCTCTGAAACTGTGGGCCCTCAAATAAACTTTTCCTCCCCTAAAATCATTCTGGTCACATCCTTTAGTCACAACAGTGAAACAGCTGACTAAAACAAATCTGTACTGTTTGGTGAAAATGAACCAAAAGTCAAATAAAAATAGTTGAATAACAAAAGAAATTTATTGGTCTGTATAAATTAAAAGTCTGTTTTTTGTTAATTATTCCTGACTGGATAGAGAAGATTATCAGAAGGCTAATTTGATTTCACATTACTACGATGCCTGAGGAGTGAATCATTTGGAATCAATATACAAACCTCATTTTTTACTTTCATAGAGTAGAGATTTCCAGGTTTGTGCTCCATGGATTCAATCAACTATGAATCAAAAACATTTAAAAATAAATTGTGTCTTTTCTGAACGTGTAAAGCCATTTTTCCTGTCATTATTCCCTGAATAATATATGTATATCAAATATCTTGTAACATTTACATTATATTAGGTGTTAAGCATCATCTAGAGATGTTTTAAATTATATGGGAGCATATGTGAAAGTTCCATACAAATACTATGCAATTTTAAATAAGAAATTTGAGCATCTATGGATTTTGGCATCTATGGGGGTCCTGGAACCAATCCCCTGTGGATACCAAGGGACAACGGTACTTACATTTTAAAACTTATTAAAAATTCAAGAACTGGAAATGTGTTCTTTAAAGAGAACATAGATGGATATACACTCTTTTTTATGCATTTATCAGGAATATGTTTTCTTAAATTTAGAACCAGTCAACTGAAATATGCAATTACTGTCTAGATTACTCATATTAACTTTTCAAAGACAAGAGATATTTTTTGAATTTTGGTAGATGTCATGTATCCAATGATTAATGTATATTAAAATATTGCTATCATATTTCATCATTAAGCAATCATGGATACTTTACTGGGGAATATATACTCATACAATAACACACAAATACACACTTAAATGGGCTACACATATCTTATAGGATAATATGCTTGTTATCATCAATTTTGCTAAACTTCTTTAAAACTTCCATTGTCTATAAGATTAATTTCTTGGTCCTGCAGAGACCATAGGGTCTACTTCTCAGAAATTTTGTGTCAACCTCAGTGCAGAGGAAAAGAGACTTTTTGTTAAACAAATAATTTTGTGGGAATTATTTCAATTCTCTTCCCTTTTCTCTTTCTTTCTTCTTATAGTTTCATCTTCTAATAGTCCATGAACTTCTGTCTGGCATTGTCTTAGCCACCAAGGTAGATCTTATGCACTAGGGACTCATCGGAAAGAGTCGCAAACTCAATTCTGCGCCGTGGCTCACAATAGTTGTAGAAATAAATAGAATTTACAAAGATTTTCCTGAAACTTCCTCCATTTTTTTTTTTTTTTTGCACAGAAAGTTTTAACTTTGAATAAGGGCGGGGTCAAGATCATCTTAAAATTACATGAAAATGCTACACAAATTTTAATGGGTAGTCTTTTATTCTCATGAAGTATTTAAAATAGATTGCAACTGAAAAAGAATTAGGAAGAAGCTCACCTAATGTTCTGATAAATTTGGTCTAGTTAAGGTATTTATTTTTGGTTTTTGGTGAACAAAATATGAGAAAAGTGACCTATCTTCATATTTTGGAATCTATGACTCGAGTGGTGTTTTGCTTCTCTCCTTCTGCTTTACTGTTTGTATGGTACCAAATTAGAGGCTCCATACTAGCTATTGTGCTCCAGGGCATACATTTGTGTCACTTTTGAATTGATTCCATTGTTTCTACTCTTGTTTACCTTTGCACAAATTCTTCACTTCTTTTTGATATGCATTTGGTTGCACTATTTTATAAGCTGCTTTAAATCATTTTAAAACTACTGGGTGTACAAACATAAATGAATAAATAAATAATAATAGAGACTGAGGGAGCATATAAATCTTTTTTGATTTTTATAATACTTTATATGTTTACATTTTATATATTTTATATATTTATGTAGTTATATTATATTTTATATTTTATGTGGCATGCAGTTTTAAAGTTGTTTCAGTATGATACTTTAATAATATACTTGTTCTGTTTTTATTGTAATTATTTATAATTAAAGTTTAAAATCTGCTAATCATTTCCAATGAAGTAATAGGACAAAAGAAGCCAACACTGAAAAATAAATTCAAAGTATTGAATCCTAAGTGGCACAACAAGGTAGTCTCCCCAGCCTTTGAGCTTTAAAATCATTTTGCCTATCACTTCTTTTGGTAGATGTACTGCTTTGTACACACTGCTTCAGAAAATATGGCAAAATGGTTATATTGCTCAAAATGTGCCTACCCTGCGTTTCAGCTTTAAAAGTAATTATGAGTTTCTGCTTTGGGATGTATTTTAATGTTCACTAGTGTACTTTGTCTGTGTATGTACCTTTTTAAACTTTTCCTTTTAGTAAAATTGCAGTGATTTAAAGAGTCACTGTTTTGACTTATTCTAAACTTGCATTTGAAAAAATTAATAATATAGATTGCTTCTCTGCTGCTGTGTGGTACACATGGGTCCTGACTGCCATCTGACTGCACTGTGGTAGGATTACCGATAAATGAAAGGAAGCAAGAAAGGAAAGTGATTTTCTCTTTATGTCCCCAGTAGAACTCCCCACTCGAAGATGCTTCTATAATGAAATCATTCAAACATCATTTTAATGGGTGAGTGGAAAGCCCAAACCATGGGCATAGTATACCCAGAAGACATCCCCGGGGATCTGCTATAAACCATTTCCTCCTAGCTCTATATATTCAGTGTGCTGTAATGGGAACACCCAGTCTTATAATATAAAAGAATATATATTCTGCTTATATTTTAAAACTGCTACAAGTGATAGGGTAGGAAAAAAAAACTTAAACCATTCTATTTTTTAAAACTAATATCTAATCAATTTATTGTCAAATCTAAAAAATTTTTATTGGTATATAATAATTATACAGAACAGTGAGTTTCCTTTGTGGGATATTTGTACATTCACAAAATCTAATTTGAATAATTTCTTTCTCCAGTACCTTCCCTTTCCTCCCCTCCCTCTACCTGATTCCTTTTCTCCACCTTACTCTCTTCCTTCTATTTTCATGAGACAACCACCCCTCCCCCACCCCACTATTGTTTTTCTTTCTAGATTCCACATAAGAAAGAAAATATAAAATCCCTGACTTTCGAAGTTTGGTTTATTTCACTTAAATGTTCACCATTTCCACCTATTTTCCTATAAATAACAATTTCATTTTTCTTTCTGACTCAATAACTCAATTGTGTATACATGCCACATTTTCTTTATCCACTTCTCTGTTGATGGAAAGTTAGACTGGTTCAATAACTGGGCTATCATGAATTTTTCTGCTGCAAACTTGGGTATGCATGCACACACATAATATGTAGACTTTAATTCTTTTCAATCAATACCAAAGAGTGGCACAGGTGGATGGTATAGTGGTTCTGTGCCTAGATTTTTTGGGACCCTACATACTGATTTCCACAGTGGATGTACTAATTAAGATTCCCACCAACAGTGTTTAAGGGCTGTTGTTTGCCTGCATCCTAGCCATCCTTTATTTTATTGTTATTTGTATTGTTGGTGATTGTTATTCTGACTGAAGTGAGACAAATTTTTAGTGTACTTTTGTATGCATTTCCCTGATTGCTAAAAATGCTGAGCATTTTTTCATATATTTTGGCCATTTGTAAGTCTTTTGAAAAGTGTCTGTTTTGTTTATCTGCCCATTTATTGATTGGGTTATTCTTTTTTTAATGTGAAGTTTTTTTGAGTTCTTTATGTATTCTTGATATTAATTGTCTGTCTAAAGTGTAGTGGGCAAAGATTTCCTCTCATTCCATAGGCTTTCTTTTCATACTTTTAATTGTTACCTTTATTGTGCAGGGGATTTTTAATTTGATGCCATCCTATTTATTTATTTTTGGTATTATTTCCTAAACTATAGGAGCCCTGTTGAGGAAATTATTGCCTGCAATTATATGTTGGAGTGTTGACCCACACTTTTTCCTAGCAGTTGCAAAGCTTCTTGGTGTATTCCAAGGTCTTTGACACATTTTGAATTGACTTTTGTATAGGGTGAGACATAGGGATGTAGTTTTGTCTTCTGCATATGGATAGTCAGTTGTCCCAGAACCATTTGTTAAAAATTTTGTTCTTGTCAAGTAGCAGATGACTGCAACTCTGTGTGCTTGGCTTTGGGTCTTCTATTCCATTGATCTACATATCTGTTCTTATGCCACTATCATGCAGTTTGGTTATTATAACTGTAGTATAACTTGAAATTGTGTATTGTGATGCTTCCAACATTGCTCTTTTTACTCAGAATTGCTTTGGCTCCTCTAGGGTTTTGTTTTTCTTTTTTTGTTTTTCTTTTTAAATTTTTTTAAAATTTTAGTTCATTGTACACAAATGGAGTACAACTATCAATTTTTTGATTGTATGCAAAGTAGAATCATACAATTTGCATATTCATACATATACATTGGGTAAAGATGTTTGTCTCATTTTATTATCTTTCCTTCCCTACCCCCGCCCCACCTCTCATTCTCCTCTATATAATTCATCCCTTCTCCATTCTTGGGGGGTTTTGTTTTTCTATGTGAACTTTATGACATTTTTCCTAGGTCAGTGAGGAATATACTTGGTATTTTCATGGGGATTATATTGAATCCATAGATTGCTTTTGGTAGTAAGGTAATTTTGCAATGCTTATTCTACCTATCCATGAACATGGGAGATCTTTCCATCTTCTAGTGTCTTATTCTAATTCTTTTTTCGATATTCTCTTATTTTGATCATAGAGGTCTTTTACTTCTTTAGTGAAGAGATTCCTCAATATTTTTATTTTTATTTTATTAAGCTATCATGAAGTTGTTCACCTAATTTCTTTCTCAGCAGATTTATTATTGGAGTATAAAAGAGTTCTTGATTTTTGTCTGTTGATATTGTATCCTGCTAATGTGTTACAGTCTTACTTCTCAGATCAGATTGATTCACAGCTTTGCTGTCTACTGATGCAGTGAGAAGTGAAGCTCAGTTGGTCATTGCATCTTGTGTACACACAAAGAAACAAACCAAGAACAAGGCAAAATAAGAGAGAAAGTATAAAGAAAAATCACACTAATCTTCTATGAAGAAGGTTTAAACAATGAGGCTTTCTAAAGTTGACACAGCTAACTATCATTAAATCTGCAGGGAAATGTTGGGACTCTCTCCTGCACAAGCTCACTTTGAAGTGTCTGTGCTTCTTTTTGGCTTAGATAGTGATTTTTCTGGATAGTGGACTCTGCTTTTCTTAAACTTGCTGGGAAACTTCCTTTAATCTCCTTGGAGGGAAGTTTCTCCTTCCCCAACTGAGCCAGCAGCACCTGGTGCTTGGTGCAGTTTGTTTCTATTATTAATTCTCTTTCCTCTCTAAAACTGACATTTCTGGGTTTCAGCCGGCTGATACCTCTGTTTTGCATCTGATGCTTTTGTACAGCTTTCTTACCTCATCACACAGGCACCGAAGCAACATTTGATTCAATCTTGAGAAGCATCTACTGTGAGGTGAGCTCCTTTTGTCCACCATCTTCCAGTCTATTAAAAGCACTATTATTTACATTTTAACCTCAACAAAAGTTGCTGCAGATCTCCTCTTTGAGTAGCCTGTATGCCCCCAAATGTGCTACTCACACAAATTGGAGAGGCTTTGCCTCCCATTTCTCACCTTAGCCTTATTATAGGCTTAGTTCTGTGACAGGTGTATGGTAAGTACTCAGTAAACGCTTGGAGAATAATTTATGCCACCGTAGGAAAGTGAAAATCCCTCCAGAGTGGGCCTGTGACTCAGATATACATGTCAGGGAAGAAAAATGAAGTGATCCAGCCATCAAAAATCAAGGTTGCTGTCTGTAACAGCTCCTAAGCAGAAAGGTGACATGCACTGCTCCTTTTCACCGTATGGGTGAGGTAGTGCTGAGATTGGAGGTGTGCACATAGCTCTTCTTAGCTTCCACTGAAGTACAGGTGTGGACCTCTACTTCACAGGGGAAAGAAAATGTAAGCCTACTTCCCACACAAGTTCACAACGAGTGCGGAACCGTGAAGACTTCACTCTTCACTCGCAAAGAGAAAAACTTCTGAAAGTCTTTTAAAGAGCTGTTAACATAGACAGAAGGACAAACTCTCCAAGTCTCAACAACCAGGCAGAGGAAAGTATAAAAAGACAATTCAGACTGAAGAGTCTTGTGGTCTTGAGAATGAGCATTTGAAGGAAAGTTCCTAGGTGTTTTATGTTACCTTTAGAGAAGCTCTGTGTTATTAGGCAGAATAATCTACAAACTAAAATAAGAAATACATATTCAGAGATGGAAACCCAACTCAAGGAAGGTAAAGCAGTACTTCTCATTCTGAGAAGCTTTGGACTTCACACCATTTAATTAATTTATTCATATTTTGGCATTAGTATTGTATCTGTCTGGATTTGATCTGAGAATGGAATTACCATGAGTGAAGTAGAATATGAAATTTATCATGGAAACTTCAACCTCACCCAGTTTTAGGAACTGGTATAGCAGTCAAAAGGGGCTGCTGCCTGTTTATACTGTGTTAGAACTCAAATTTCAAAAAGACCTAGAATAAGTGAGTGTGAAGGAAAACAATGAAATAGAAGAGAATAGAGAAAATTAAAATTTATGAAGACAAATGGGGAACCATATGTGTCTTTTACTGCCACCTAAAGCTACAGAACCAAATACAAAACTTAAGGTTCGCGTTTAGCCTAAAATTCTTCAGTATGGATTTTGATCATTTTATACCTTCCACCACTTCAACAGTCTATAGAAAATTAAATACTTTTCCTAAAGTAAAAAACGAACAAGTAAACCAAACACCTTACCAAATCATAATCTGAAATTGAAATGCATTCGTCTTCAGGAAACAGGATGCTTTCGGAGGGAATTTCTAGAATATGAATGGTTTCTAAGGTGATAATTCTCAATACAACAAAATAGAGGGCTTTCCTTAAAGTGTGAGAATCTGTGCAGAGAAGTGGTAAAAAATTTTTAAAAAAGATTAATTGGTCTGATAGAAAAAATGAATAACTCCTGCTCCTCCAGAATGTGTGTTGTGTTTTATAACAATTTCTATAAACAGCATGTCTACTAAATTAACCCTGGAGCACATGAAGAACATCCATTCACAGTCATCCAGATGACCTGTTTTGTAGTAGTCTACTTTTCAGGAATTTTAATACTAGCTTACACAATGACTGACTGAGCAATGTACTTTTGATATGCACAATAGTAACACTATTTTCATTCTTTCTCTAGGGAGGAATGTTGGAGGCTGGTTCTTTCAAAATAACCAGTTTAGAATGAAGCAGCCATATGGTTGATTATAATAATACTTTCCATTTTAGTTGGTTTTAAGTCAGACTCTGATAGTATAAGCACTCCCTTATATAACAGCAGAACAAAGCCCAGGTAATTCTATCTTAGAATTCATGTCTATAAATAAATCTTGAATATTTAATGATAATATAAAGGAAAAACCATGATATAATTTGCTTTAAAAAACTTTATATACTTATATAATGATGTAATGCTTTACTGTAATATGCATTCTAAGATATTTGGAAGTTTGGTAAGAAAATACTAAAGAAAATAACACCTAAGAACTATTGCTTAAGAAAATAATTTAGCAAACATAATTTATCAGAAGCAGATAAAACTGGAATCAAGCAATCCACATACTATTGCACCACATTCTAAGATTCACTTCATATTAGTAGGCCCATTAAAAGGAGTTTTTTGACCAGATAAAAATGATGGTTCCTTCTATTCCTCTAATTAGAAGAACTAATGCTCTTTTGTAGTAAGTTATTGCCTTTTGTGATGTCTCTTCAGAAATTCAAAGATTAAGTAATTGGAAAAGAAATAAAATCAAAGAAATATGACAGATATGCCTATTTCTACAATGATTTTTTGATTTGTCCAAATGCGTTTCCCACAAAATTTGTAAAAAAAAAAAAAATTTCCAACAGGAATTCCAGAACAAAGTGCATCTCCTTACCACAGTTAGTTTCAAAAAGAAAAAAAAATGTAATATTCATTTCAAGTTTGTCTTGAACATTTGCCTTTTGTGAGGTACTCTAATTCTTGAAATACAAATGTTTTATTATTTTTGTGACTCAAGTAATAGCAGATGAGAAAATAATTCATTTTGCTTGATGTTAAATTATTTTATAATTAATTGCTTAGACATTAGTAAAATTAAATCAAAAAATTTAACATTTTGTACAAAAAAGATTTAAAAATTGTGGAGAGAATTAATTAAGAGAATCACAGTTACTTTTAGAAATTTGTGTCAATGAAAGTAAATTTGTATTCCAGATATCAAGTTTGTCAATTGTACTTGACATTGGAAGTTTCCTTGAGGAGTCTGAAAAGAATGGTGAACTTGAACTTCCTTGGGAAGTCCTTGTCTGTCAGACGATTAGTTAAGCAGTCAGTCAGTCAGTCAACCAATTAATTTATATTTACTTGCACTTTTCAGGATCTGAGAGTGCTAACTTTCTCAGTGCCCAGTTTCATGATTCCACTCCTCATTTAGACTGATATATGAGAAAGAAAACTGTGAATCACTTGGTAACTCAGATGTTTCAATTTTTAGGATTAATTCAAATAAGTAATATCAAGCGCTGCTTTTGTCAAAGTATCCATGCCATTTAGGGAACCATGTGATCTTAGCAAAGTGGCAGGGTATTGGGTACAAGGCTCAGTCCAAAACAATACATCATATGACTTTCATTAAATCAGGCTTTTAATTCACGTCTTGTTAGAGTATTGACCTAAATAATGCCTTTGCCTCATAATTCTAAAATTCTGTTAAATTCTATTACATTTTTCCTCACTGTCTCAATCTACAGAGTCGTGAGTCTCAATAATTTCTCACAAGTTTTTGGTGTATTTTGGGCCTTTTTTAAGTTGATCGTTGTGTAATAGTTTTACTTTCTTATAATCAGATTGATAAAGTATATTCGTGGTATTCATCAAACACATCATTGAGTGGAACATGCTACATGGCATGGGTATATTTTGTCAGTTTCCTTCAATGTAACAAATCCCTGAGAGAAAAAAACTCATGAAGGTGTCCAGGTCCACTCTGCTACATCCCACGTGGAGGAGGAAAGGGTTGACTGCTGGAGGTGGATATTGGCTGTTTTTCTCTATTACCCAGAAAACGTATCTACTCAATAAACACACAAGGAACAATACTCTTTTTATGAGAGGGGTGTTAGGTTGAATTGGGCGGCTGCAGGGAGAGGGAGCATGGGACACAGACTCTAATAAAATCAAGCCACTACTTTTGTCTGACTCTGGTGAACCCACCTGCGAGCTTACTCCTTTCGCCACCCACTGCCTTGGTGAGCTTTACACACTGCCCTTTCGCAAGCTTTACATTTGGTGCTGAAACCCGGGAGAGAGCTCGGAATTCTACTGAGGTCCACTCTCTCCTCCAAAAGGACCAGAATTGGGTAAGTGGCCTTTTCTAGTTTTCCAGTCACTCTCTCGTTACCAGTCTGTCCATAAGTCATGTGTGCCCTCTCCACCCCGCCTTTGGGCACGGAAGCCTGGGAGACGTTCCAGACTCTGCTAGCCCCCTGTTTTCTCCATTCTGGACCCCCGTGGACCAGGAGACGTCCTGATCCACGGCTGGTCCATTCCGTTTTTCGGGTGAACCATGACCAGAGGAGGATGCTCCTCTTGTTCGTATTCACTCCCGGTGTAAGGCTGGAAGACTAGAAAACGCTGTGCTCCCGCCCCTCGGCTTCTGCCAAAACCGCTGTGACTGCGTAACCTTTTGGCCCGCGACTGTATTTTCACTAAACAGACACGTGGAGCCTTGATTTTGTTGAAATCTATGTCCTGCCCCCACCTCTCCTTTTTCTGTCCACTTCCCTACTTAAATCCCCTCTTTCTTTTCCTTCACAATTTTCAGACACACCGGAAATGCCCTCTGCTCCCGCCCCTTGGCTTCCGTGGAAACCACCGGCATTGGCCGAGACCACGTGTCCATCAACTGTGCTCCCACCTCTTCCCCCTGCCGCTTCCCTCTGCCGCCTCCTCTGTCTCCTCCTCTGTCTCCTCCCTCACTCTCCTCCCTCTCTCCACTCCCTCTGCCTATGTGTGGGGGAACACCGAGCAGGCTATTCCCTGCCAGCGCAGCAGCTGCTTCTCCTTGGCTGCTGGACCAGCGCTGCGGAGAAGCACTCTCCTTCCTGTGCACTATCCCTCACTCACCAACTCAACACCACGGCAGTAGCCGCCTCGGCTTCCCACGCCCCAAGCTGGGCTGGGCTCGCCCCAAGCAGAGCTGGGCTGGCTCTATCGCCTGGGAACCACACATGCACTATGCACTCAGGTTCAGTTTCTCCATGCCCCCGCCAAGTCCCGCTGCGGGGCCCAGCCCTCGAGCACTCTCCTGAGGAGCTGAAACCTTTTAGCCTTTACGCATTCATATCCACAGGTGCTGAAAGTGCCTCATACTGAAACCTGATGGATGCTGCAAAGCCGCTTATGCAGTGCTTATACAGAATCACCACCACCTAATTCCAAATATGCTTTTTTAATTCCTCGCTCACTTTCATCTTTCTTTACTGACTCCTTTACTTATATTAAGTGAGGGAAATTACCCAAAATCCAGATAGAAATCCAGTGTTATTCTTTAACTGCCCACAAACCCCTACCCGAAATCTGGTAAAAATGGCCTTTAAAGTACAATGCCTGAGAGGCAGGCTCACTTACAGAAAAAGGTAACACTCCAGTCCAGTCCCTGGTAGTTAACCTGTGGCCTGCTGCTCCAGCAAGAACTCCAAAGGAGGACCAGCTGTCCTCTCAGTCAGGGTTAAGCCATGACCCCAACCAAGTCGTCTTCACAAGCAAACAAGCAGGACACACTGGAAAACTGACTACCTTATGGCTGGCCCCTCCCTAGCGCCTCTATGCAGGGGTGTGATCAGCCAGGTGATCCCTTCCCCTCAACTGCTGGGATTCGAAGAAGACTGAAGAAGTCTGGACTCGAGGATCACTGAGCCCAGGGCACGCTCCAGGGTAACCTTGTGGACACAGGAGGTACCTGTTCTGTTTTGCCTGCCCACTCTGGGCCTTTATTTCCTTCCCAGGTTTCAGTTATGGGAATTGATGGAAACCCTCCTTGCCAAACAGAACAGCTAAGTTAACCTGTGCCCTGGAGGGACATCCTTTCACACACTCTTTCCTGGTTTTTCCTTCCTGTCCAGTCCCCCGCCTAGGCAGAGATGTTCTCCAACTTCTGGGAGCCACCCTGTCTTGACAGCTGAAGTGAACAGTTTTTCCAGGTGAAAACTGACAGATTGATTTCACCCATATGCTCAGACACAAAAAGCTCCCTCACTTACTTACCTTGGTTGATACTTTTTCAGGCTGAATAGAAACCTTCCTTATCCCCAAGGAAACTGCTGACATTGCCTGCTGTCCTCATTGAGCAGTTATTCCAGATTCAGACTTCCTGCATCCATCCAGTCAGACGACAGTCCAGCCTTCACCTCTCAGCCTGTTCAATTAGTCTCCAGAAGCCTCAACATCACCTGAAGACTCCATATCCCCTACAGACCCCAATCCTCAATGGTAAAGTTTACACAGGGACAATAGCCAACCATCCTGAGGCTTCATTTAGAATCTAAAAGTTTATATTCAGGTGGTTCCTCAGGTTCACCTAACCATCCAGGAGCAGGAAATGGAGATCCAACCCCAGATGGACGCAGCTACTCAGCCTAATGCTAATCCTTTCTCAGGTCTTACTCTGATACATCAAGGTCTTTGACTTCTTAATCTCTCCAGAGTTAACAACATCTCAGATTGTTTTCTTTGTGCAAGTTTGGACCGGACCCTGCTAACAGCCATTCCTATGAGTACACCCCTTAATACTTCCTCAAAGGCTCAAAGGACCCCTATTCACCTTTGGAGGGAGTTCCCCTTATTACAACTCCTCAGAGGACTTTGTGTACTGTTACACTTTTTCTAACTCAGTACCTTGCAACTAAACCATATAGGTCTCTTCTCCCACGTTTGCTCCTCCAGGATTCTTCTTCTGATGTAATGGTACTCTGACAAAAAATTAGCTCCCAATATGCCCTTTGCTTTCTGGTGCCCTCCACTTTAGTTCTTCAATTGCTTCTATATAGTGAAGTTGAAATAATCTGACCTGTTTAAAACCCTGGTATCCCTACGGGGACAAAGAACATCTGTTGCCCAAGTTTCCTTACAGAACCTCTGAGCACTAGATCTTCTGACAGCGAACAAAGGAGAAATATGCCTATTCCTAGAGGAAGAATACTACTAGTGCATCAATGAAACCAGACTGAGAAACTGTACTCATTGAGAAAACTCCCCTGCATCTGAATTTGCCTGGAGCTGCAAGAGTGAGGTTGCCAGAATGCCATATAACCTAATGCTCCTACACCCTGACAGCCGCCTCCCCACCAACCTAGACCCCGCAATCTTTTTTTCCCACGATGCCTTCAACCATTCAGGAATTAGCCAGACAGACTCCAGCACCCTATATCACCAAAAAGGTAGGAATGTTAGGTTGAATTGGGCGGCTGCAGGGGGAGGGAGCACAGTCACCTAGCAACACACTGTGCCAGAAGTGACCAATGAGGCAGACCTGCTGACCCTGACGTCCACCTTGGGTCCACCTTTTCCTGGGCAGAACCCCCAGTCCCTTTCCTCTGTATAAAAACCCTGAGCAGCCAAAGCCACGTGCGATTTCTTCTGGCTCTCCCACCCGACTTTAACCCCAGGGGGCTGGAGCTTTCGCCTGGGACACAGACTCTAATAAAATCAAGCCACTACTTTTGTCTGACTCTGGTTAACCCGCCTGGCAAGCTTACTCCTTTCACCACCCACCGCCTTTGTGAGCTTTACACGCTGCCCTTTCCCAAGCTTTACAGGGAGTGTGAAGGATATGGGCCATACCTACCCTGGCTTCTTTATAACAAGTTGCTCAACTCTCTTTGATTTATAGACAGACAGGTAAAAGAGGCAAGGACTGGGAGGAGTTTCTTCTTTCATGGATAGGATAGGATGGAATTAGGGGAGCCATCCTCTTAGGGGGAAAATTCCAGAAGGAGACAGGGAACCACTCCCACACAGTGCTACTTGCCTCACAGCAGTTCCTAGAAGCCAAGCCTCTGCATCACATGGCTCAACCTAGTCTGATTCTGCTAAATAACAATGGCTCGCAACATGAAGGGAAAAAGTTCATTTTGTCTCACAGTTTTAGAGTTTTCAATCCATCGTTGCTTGGTGCTATTGTACTCAGGAGGCGCAAGGCAGAGCATCCTGGTGGAAAGCACAGAGTATAACAGAGCAGTCACGTCATACCAGGATGAAAACAGAATAGAAAGGGACCAGGGTCCCACTTTCCCCTTCAGGGTTATGCAGTCAATGATCAGGAACATTTTAAAGTGTTAAGATGAATATTCAATATGAAGAAATACCTTGGCTTAGAAATATAATGAAAAACATGGGTCAGAATGTTTAATGTTCTGACAGAATGTTCTGACAGTGTGATATGTAGCTAGAAGCAAGAATTTACACTATTGTTTTAAAATGCAACCTTGGGTGTTATTTGACTTTTATCTCCAAGCAAACTAAGATGTGAAATTTAATAATCCTTTTTGACAATTTTATAAAAATGAGCTGCCATGCTTAATTGAAAAGGGGCCTCTTCATCTGTCACCTCCAGGCCTTCCCTGGAAGTTATTGATAGGGAGTTCATAGCCTCTATCCATCAGGTCTTTGATTGCATCTGTGTTATTAACCTTTGGGTTGATCTGAGAGTGGCATTACCCTGACTATCTGGCAGTCTTGTTGGCTTGGCAGATAGGGCCTTGCATGTTTTCTTTCACTTTTCCTTTGTCCCCCAAGATTGTCTGAACAGATGGAGACAAAGTGATGCAGCCAATTACCTTGTAATTTCTAGACTAACTTTTCTCCTAAAATACTGCCAGGATGAAATAAAATTCTAAAAGATATGCATACTTGATTCATTCAAAATATAGCAGTTAAAAGTCTTTGAACCATAGAGACCCAATATGAATTTCAATTCCATCATTACATGCCTTTTTCTCTGCAAAATGAAGGAAATGTAAAGGATAGACGCAGTGAATTTTCCTCTAGAATTCATTCTTGCTCTCTTCCTTTTGACTATAGGCTTTACCCACTAGGGGCAGATTGATCTTTTAGACATGTTAAAGAAAACAAAGAACGCAAAATAAATGTGTTGCTAGCTCTTCTTTCTTGAGGGCCTTAGAAGGAGTCTGTTTATGGGAAGGTCTCAAAAGTTTATTTTGCATTAGTTTCACAGTAAGTCCAGTAAATCCACCTTGGTCAACTCTGCCATGTACGTACGTATTCTAGTAGGGCTCTTGCTTCCAGATAGAGGCTATAATGCATAGCTTGCCTTTCTCCAAGTGAGATATCTCAATGAGTTCCAACTAACAGGAAAATACCAGTGAAGTATGTAAGTTTCAGATTATTTCCTTTAAACATCCCCTTTTCTTTTTTATCTTTTTCACTGGCAGGGAAATGTCAGGAGCTAGACTTGGCAAATGGCGGCATCTTGGACTCAGAGATGAGAGTTTTACCTTGGGTCTGCCAGAGCTTTCTCTGAGCAACTCACTCTGGATCACCTTATTTATCTAAGTGTTCCTAAGAAAGAAAGAAATCTGCAGTTTAAATAATTAGTAATACATGTATACTTCGGATTTTTTTAATTAGGTAGGTTAGCCTGTATCTTAGAAATACCTACATGTATTATTTTAGTGAGGGTTAAACGATATAGTAAATGTCAAGTGTATATGGTATTCAGCAAATACAAGTTCTCTTATGGACTGAATTTTTTAATTGTCTAGTTTGTTCGGGCAGATACATAATTCTAAAATCAGTAGAGAGGTAAAATATTATTGTTAATGTTTTAAGAATTTAGCATTTTAATGATTATTTCTCTGTGATTGGCAACATATAAGGCAAACGTATTTCCCAGTATCATCCCACTTTATGCCTACTTTATTTTCCTTTATGCATACTTAGATGAGTTTACAATGTGTGTAAACTCATGGAGCTAATAGGAGGCACTCACCACAGAGTGAAATCCACTATTTTTCTACCACACTTTATATTAAATAAAAAATGGCCTTCCCCTCAGACATGCTCATCTGTTGACCTTCCGGTTCTTTGAAACAAATGCACCCCCTCACCCCATTCTTACTATGTGTTCTCATGGAAACTTTGGTATTTTTCAATTTTTTTTTTTTTTTTTTTTTTTTTTTGGTACCAGGGATTGAACTCAGGGCCACTTGAACACTGAGTTCAATCCCTAGCCCTATTTTATATTTTGTTTAGAGACAGGGTCTCTGAGTTTCTTTGTGCCTCACCATTGCTGAGACTGGCTTTGAACTCTTGATTCTCTTATCTCAGTCTCCTGGGTTGCCCAGCTATTTTGCCATCTTTTTAACAGTCTTCAATCTGCTTGTGTTTCCCTAAAATTCTAAAATATTGAGAGAGATGCAATTTTATCCCTGTAGTTTCAACATTTTATGAATATGAAAGTTGTCACCTTCTGTCACCTGTCTGATGTTACAGAAGACACACTTGTGGTAATGTTTTATTCTAAATGTACAAAGTAAGTTTCATTGTAACTTTTCTTTTAATTTATTAGTATAAAACAAAAATTCTATTTATTTAAGTGATCTAAAGTTTCTTCCCTCATTACAAAAATCATTATTAAAGAGGACTAGGATCTTTGCTTTAAAAAAAAAAAGAGATGTTTCTCACTGGCTATTATTGGAAGAAAGAAAACCTACCATCTGAGTGATTGATATGTCAAATAAGTATGTGCTGTTTATACTAGGATAGCTGTTTTTCTAGAACAAATTTCTTCCCTTAAGGGGATTCATTGTTAAGTTGAGAAGAAATTATATTAACAAATAAGTAGATAACAAAACTAGCTTTAAGTTACTGTAAAAAGCAAAAGGTTTGGCAAGTTAGTGCACTGGAATTACAAATAATCTTTTTGTGGGACATTAGGTAAAGTGAAAGAAGAAAGGTAAAGAACATTAGGAAAAGGTTGTTTAACAATTCCTCTGAGGTGGGTCCCATAGTCATGTCTTTTCTGCCCCTATAGGTTGAATAGTGTAAGCTGATCCAAACCTTCTTAGCCAAACCATGCACCTTAAAAGATACAAAACTTGCAGAGGTTGCTCTTGCCATTCTACCCAACCCTTCCACTATCCCCTCTCCCCTCTATGAATGCGCTGCCTTCCGTAGCTCTTTGTGCAGACTACTCTCAGGCTGGTCTATGCAGCTCTAGACGCGGGCTCAGTGAATATAGCAGTGTCTTCACCCTCAGAAATAAGCAGTCTTAATTATGCTTATAGTGTTCAGAATTAATTATGCTTATAGTGTTCAGAAAACAAACGAGCATTTTATTTTCTCTTTTTCCTATTTTTTTTTTCTGCTACTGGGGATTAAATTCAGGGGTGCTCTATCACTGAGCTTAATCCTCAGTCCTTTATTTCTTTTCCCTTTTAAAGATGCTGTCTCTCCATTTAGCCTCGAACTTATGATTCTCCTATCTCAGCCTCCCAGGTAGTTGATGTTGCAGGTGTGTGCCACAGTGCTCAACAGAGCTCTTAATTTTCTATAACCCCCCAGTTCCAGTTTTTAATTGCTCTAGGTTTTACTAAAATCTCGGGGAAGATGCTCCTGTACCATATCAGTTGTCTGGGAGACATCATTATTAGTACCCCTGCTAAAAGCTGTACCACAGGTTCTTAACTTGATGTCCTATATGTCAATTATTCATAGAGCTTCCCCCAGGGGTCATATCTGTCATATTACTATGCTTACTCTTTTATGAATGAGTTGGTTGTTGTAAACCTTGGCATTTTAACCTCATTAACAAAATATTTATCACCATGATCATTCTGAATAATTTCCTAACCTAGGGATTAAGACATCTGTATTATTAATACTTGCTTGAAGAAGCCAGATTTGCTACCATCCTGGGTACTACATGGACTCTGTGCTATATAGCATGGGGCAAATGTTATCTGATACTAGAGGCAGTTATGTTCTGGCAAAGCACAGAACTTAGAGCAGGAGCTGTGCTCTCAAGCTGACCTAGGTTTGAACTTAGCGCTATCAATTTCTTAGCTGTTTCAATCTAGTAGAGTGACTTCCTTACTCTAACATAACCATCGGGAAGGGCTAGCAAACATATCTTACTGAGTTACATAACAGAAGAATGGCAGGATTCATAAAACGTTTATCAGATGTATAGTGAATACTCAAAAAATGATCATAATTAGTTGTGTTTGAATTGACAATGACCATGAATAAATAACTAGAAAATTGCATAAATAAGATTCAGTGCTACTTTTCATAGTGCAAAAGCATTCAATGCATTGTACTATTATTTTGGGGCAGGTTGAAAAGTTAGTATTACTTAATAAGAAAAAGTATATCAAAAGAAGAAGGAAGAAAAAAGGACAAGAGACACTTTTAGATATGATTAAACCAAAATCTCTTAAAATATTTATCCCATAATGGTTACTGGGTGCTGTCACTGTGTCAGAAATTATTTAAGTATTATAAATATAAAATTGGGTGTATTTTAGTGAGATAAGTGTACTCATTGAGCACACGTAATAGAACAAAAAATGGAAATTGCTATATAGTTATTCAAAGAATAATAAGATAAATATGTACCATTTCCTTGTCTGTAAAACTGTGATTTATTTCATTTATACTTTTATATTTTATTAGTTGTGATTTTGCAAAATTTAATTGTATGTCTGCAATAAGAAAGGGAAAGCATTTTAATTATCAAGATCTAGTGTATGCATTTTTCAATGTAAGTGCTTACTGTTCAACTATAAGTGAAATAATACATTGAATTTATTGTTTTATCATGATTATCTGCCCCAGTAAAAATTTTCTGAAATTTACTTATATATTGATAGCTTGCTCAGTTATCTGAAAATATTATGTACATGTATTACTGATTATTGAACTTGCTTTTGTGACTAATTTTCTAATCCTAAAAATTGACATATTTTTCTTTTCATAATTTTTTTTTCTGCCTTCTATATGTTACTAACTTGGAAAACTGAACTAGTCAAACTTTGAGAGAGAATATTTTGTGATGGCTAATTTTCTGTAAATGATTTAATTCTTGATACATAAGATAAGAGGTAAATACAGATTTGAAACAGGCTATTTTTTTCTGTGAAAAATAAGGAAAGAAATGTCTTACCATCTTGTTTTTGAGTATTTTCTTTAAAAAACAAAATTGTAGGGCAGGGGTTGTGGCTCAGTGGTAGAGCACTTGCCTAGCATGTGTGAGGCACTGGGTTTGAGTCTCAGCATAGCATATAAATAAATGAGTAAACTAAAGGTCCATCAGCAACTAAAATATACATAAATACAATTTTTAAAAAATTGTATGGTTTTTCTGTGCTTTTTTTTTAAACAAAAATATTATTAAAGTTTAAATGAGATCATTTGCCAGTCTTATGGTGATAGAAAATGTTTGTTCAAGGACTTGGGAACTGCCTGTGAAATATAATCACCAAGGAATTTCATACCCTTATCTTTGAGATTCCATGGAAGGATGGAGTTTAATCTTGGTTAAGTTGTAAAACCATTTCCTGCCATACAGTTATGAGTTTAATTTTCCCTTAGATAAAGCCAATTATCAGGTGAATTTGATATGCACTATGCCTGACAAATGGTGCTAACAAGTCTTATTTGAGCAGTAGTTATTGTTTATCTGAATGAGATACATGTAATGGATTGCATCTGCTTCCTTTCTGTCTTCACAATCTCTTAATGGATTTCCTATGATGCTTGTAACATTCTGCATTCCTGCTAATTCAAAAGTAAAACTGTTTCCTCTTACTTTGAACTTTGTGGAAAGGTTGTCTTTGTTGGCAGGAGATTTTGTATTCAATTATATTTCCTTAATAAAAGGGAACATATGTGTCATACATTCATTAAATCAATGTTAGTTGAATATTGCTCAAAAATTTTATAGTAAATAAAAATATATATGTGCATATTCACTACATTGGAACACTCAATGTGGCTTTGTGAGTAAAAATAGAACTTCAGCAATTGCATGTTTCAATCTATATTATGTGAGTATAGAGAAATTTTTGGAAGAATTTATATTGAACTTTGACATCAAATAGTAAGTCGAGAAAAATTATATTTTCTTTTACATACACTAGTTTTTTATTGTCATGATGAGTTTTATTTTTTCTTTTATTATAAAATAGAAATCAATATGATAAAGGATGCTAATTGCCTTTGCAAAATATCACTCATTAAAGCAGGGATTATTTCTTTTTTCTGGTACTTAGTTGATTATGTCCTGACATAGTGTTATGTGAATATTTGTTAGAGAATAAATATGAAAAAAAGTAAGGAACAAAGAATAACTTCAGTCAGAGAATGTTTTTGAGGACTAATGAAAGTTTTAAGAAGCTAGAGTGGAAGGAGTTAACAAGCAATTGAGAGTGAGAAAACAGGAATTTCATAATAAATACCTTCTTTTAAAATCTTGACCAATAATGGACTGATAAAATAGCATTGATGTTCATAAAAGGAGGTCTTTTATAGATATGCATTCCTCAAGAGTTAATGAATGCTAATTCACCTAATTATTAGTGACAAAGGGGCAAACATGTAGGTCTAAATGACAAAAAGTTAATTGTGGGGATTTGACTGATTGACTCCTGTAAGTCCCATAGATGTGATATGTGTGGCCAATACAATTTATACAATCTCGCACATTTCTTTAGCAATTTATCAATATCCTGTCCCACTGACTACGTTCTTCTTGATCTATAGGAAGAGAGGCACAATGTATATTCTCCAAAGAAGGCAACACCAGTGTAGAGAAAACTTATAATAAGAGTCCTATTATGCTTGTTAGAGCTAGTCAGCCGTAAAGGGCTAAGTTGATGTGACTAGCTGCCATTGTCACAACTCCCTTAGCAGAGCCCCCAAAGCATGGCAAATTAATATATGGCTCACTTGTAGAGAGGCCAAGCAGAAAATCAGTAATATTTTAATGCTTCTCCCATTCCTACCAAATTGCCTAAAAGGAAAAAGAAGGTACCACCTCCAGAGCATCACTAAACAGTTGGATTCAGAATTTGTTATGCTCCTTTACCAATGAATTTGTATAATAATTTAGTAAATATGATTTTCTAAGAAAGGTCAAGATAAAAATTTTGAGGGATTGCTATAAAATTTTTAATTTAAAACAATTTTGTGATTCCATAAGTGTATAGGTCATAGACATTTAAGGAAGTCTGAGCAGGATATAAATCCTAAAATTCTTAGTATGTTCACTGTAGGATATAATACTGAGTAGTCCACATAGAATCATTACAGTTAAATTTAGTAGTGAAGCTTCAGAAAAGGTAGGAAAGTTATAATGAAATAAATGAATTTTATAAATCCCTACTCAACTCCCTCAATTTTAAGAAATGTCAAGATATTTTTAAAATTTTCTGTATTTACATTTGAAAGTCTTAGATTTCCTGCCACTTAACTTTTGCCACAAAAACATTGGCAAGCATATCAGTAACACTCTTGCTTTGTAGGAGCCTCATTTTATTCCTGTTTAGTGAAAAAATCCAGATTCTAAGAAGACAGTCCTCCTAACAGAGCCATTAGATGGGGGCGGGGGACGATGACGACGACGACAAAACATTGTTTAATTTTAAGAAAAACTGAAATTTAAAGAGTACTTTTGGCAATGTTAGAACTTTTACTTTGTAAAATACACAGTTTAAAGACCTCTGAAATATGGGCTGGGGTTGTGGCTCAGTGGTAGAGTGCTTGCCTAGCATGTGTGAAGCACTGAATTTGATTCTCAGCACCACATATATAAAACAAAGGTCCATCAATATTTAAAACATATTTTTTAAAAAAGACCTCTGAAATACAACACGTACAGCCTTTTACACATGAACACGGAAAAAAGTCCTTTGAATTTCTCACTTCTTTTATTTCCAGTTACATTTCCTGTCTGTGTGTGTGTGTGTGTGTGTGTTTGTATTCTTCAATACAAAAGAATATAAAAATCTTAAAGAAAGTTTTGTTTCCAAATTTTTCAGGATAAAATTACAAATCTCAAAATTTGAGAAAGTTTTACTAAGTTCTTAAAATACTGTCCCAGAAATATAATTTAAATTAAGACAAACAATTGATACATAGATATAGATATATGCATCGTCCATTCTATTTCAAAATATTTAGCAGTGGAGATTAAAATTTTAATTTATTTTCTTTTAGTAAAATATTTTAATTTTGTTCAAGATACAAAAATGAAAAGGAAATATATTATTTTTCTCTTATGTAAACATGTCCATGAAAACACAAGCTGCTTGTACCATAAGAATATTTCTGGTTTTATCTAGTTATAATGTATAAGTCTGCCTAAATTATATAGTATTCAGCAACTTTTGACTCACATATTTAAAAAAATCTTGGTTAAATTGAAATTAAATATTAAAATTTGATAAGGTTATAAAGACTGAATGTTTTTCCAAGTGACAGAAATATAGCTTTGAAAAATGATGTTTCATCATTCAATAACTGTAAGGAGGTTAATCTGAGGGAATGAGAACTCTTTGGAATAGTCTGTATGACTTATAGCAATCTCTCTGTCTTTTGGTTTCTGCTTGCATATGATCTTTTTCTATCCCTTCACTGAAGGTCTCCTCTAAGTCGGATATAGTTGAATTTACTTTTTAATCCATTCACCCACTTTTTGTGTTTCAGTTGAAGAATTTTGTCTACTTAGGTTCAGAAGAGTGAACCGAATGGAATAAACTCTAAATTAACTCTCAAGTTTGCCTGAGGCTAAAAGAATTTTCATTATCATTACTACTAAGGTCTTACTACTTCCATTTTGTTAACTTTCTTCTAGTAATTTTGTAGATTTGTTGTTGTTGTTGTTCTTTTCTTCCCTACTTGCTTGTTTTTCTTCATGGTTTGATAAGTTTTGGTAGTGTTTTGCTTTAAAACTTTTCATCTTTTGTTTTGGCATAATAGATTTCTTTCTTGTGGTTACACTGAGAATTACATAAAGCATTGCATAATACTATTTTAAGCTGACAATAACTTAATTTTGATTGCATATACAAACTCTACATGTTTACTGTCCCTCTTTACTATGATATGTATTTCATGATTTCATTTGTATCTCTAAATATATTTTCATTTGCATCACTTAATAAATTATTAAGCTATCATTGCTTTTAATAGTTTCCTTTTAAAATTTTTTGCTGGAGATATAAATTGTTTATTCAGTATTATTAGTGTTTGAATATATTTATTTATTTATTTATTTTAATTATTTTATTTAGTTATACATGACAGCAGAATGCATTTTAATTCATTGTACACAAAAGGAGTATAACCTTTCATGTCTCTGGTTGTACATGATGCAGTGTCACATCATTCATGAAATCATAGATGTATATAGGGTAATGATGTCTATCTTATTCCACTATCTTTCCCACTCCTTTCCCCATCCCCACACATCATTCCCCTCTGCAGAGTACAAAGTTCCTCCATTCTTCCCTTGCCCTCCACCCCATTATGTATCAATATACACTAATCAGAGAAAACATTTGGTTTGGGGGATTGTTTTATCTTGCTTAGCATGACATCCTCCAAATCCATCTATTTACATGCAAATGCCATAATTTTATTCTTCTTTATAGCTAAGTAATATTCCATTGTGTTTATATATCACAATTTCTTTATCCATTCATCTATTGAAGGGCATCTAGGTTGGTTCCACGATTTAGCTATTGTTAATTGAGCTGCTACAAACACTGGTGTGGCTGTGTCACTGTAGTAAGCTGATTTTAAGTCCTTTGGATATAGGCCAAGGAGTGTGATAGCTGTGTCAGATGGCTATCTTTCCTCCGGTGTATGTGTTTGTGTTGTTTGAGATAACAAGATTTATGTGGGTTTGTCTCTGTCTCTTCTACTCTGTAACATTGGTCTACCTGCCTATTTTAGCACCAATACCATGATGGTTTTGGTACTACTATTCTGTAGTTTAAAGTCTGGTATTTTGATGCCTCCTACTTTACTCTTCCTGCTAAGGATTGCTTTGGTTATTCTGGGTCTTTTATTTTTCCAAAGGAATTTCAGATTGCTTTCTCTATTTCTGAGAGGAACATCATTGGAATTTCAATTGGAATTGCATTGAATTCATATATATTTTTGATAGTGTGGCTCTTTTGATGATTTTAATTCTGCCTATCCAAGAACATGGGAGATATTTCCATCTTTTAGGGTTTTCTTAAATTTCTTTCTTTAGTGTTCTATAGCTTTCATTGTAGAGGTCTTTCTCCTCTTTTGTTAGGTTGATTCCCAATTGTTTGTTTGTTTGTTTGTTTGTTTGTTTTTGAGGCTATTGTGAATTTCCTAATTTCTTTTTGGAGGATTCATCACTTATGGATAGAAATACATTAGATTTATGAGTGTTGATTTTATATCCTGCTACTTTGCTGAATTCATTTATTAGTTCTAGAAGTTTTGTGGTGGAATTTTTTGGATGCTCAAAATGTAGAATCATGTCATTGGCAAATAGTGATAATTTGAGTTCTTCTTTTCCTATTTGTATTCTTTTAATTTATTTCACCTGTCTCACTGTTCTGGCCAGAGTTTCAAGGACTATGTTGAGTTGAAGTGGTGAAAGAGGGCATCCCAGCCTTGTTCTAGTTTTTGGAGGAAATGATTTCAAAATTTCTCTATTTAGAATGCTGTTGGCCTTGGGCTTAAATGTTACCTTTTAATGTTAGACTTTAAAATGTTGAGGTATGTTCCTACTATTCCTATTTTTTCTAGTGTTTGGAAGATGAAGGGGTACTATATTTTATCAGATGCTTTTTTTGCATCTATTAAAATGTTCATATGATTCTTAACTTGAAGTCTATTGATGTGATGAGTGACATTTATTGATTTCTGCATGTTGAACTAACCTTTTATCCCTGGGATGAAACCTATTTGATCATGATACACTATCTTTTTAATATACTTTTGTATGCGATTCACCAAAATTTTGTTAAGAATTTTTGCATCTATGTTCATCAGGGATATTGGTCTGAAGTTTTCTTTCCTTGATGTGTCTTTCTCTGGTTTGGGGGTCAGGGTGATACCAGCCTCATAGAATGAGTTTGGAAGGGTTCCTTTCTTTTCTATTTCATGGAATACTTTAAGGAGTATTGGTATTAGTTCTTCTTTGAAAGTCTTGTAGAACTTAGCTTAGAATCCCTCTGGTCCTAGGCTTTTCTTCATTGGTAGGTTATTGATGGCATCTTCTATTTCATTGCTTGAAATTGATCTGTTTAAATTGTGTACGTCCACCTAATTCAGATTGGGTGGATCATATGTCTCTAGAAATTTATCAATGTCTTCAAGATTTTCTATTTTGTTGCATTATAGATTTTCGAAATAGTTTCTAATTATTCTTGTATTTCAGTAATGTCTATTGTAATACTTCCTTTTTTATCACAAATAATTTGAGTTTTCTGTCTCCTTTTCATTAGTGTGGCTAGAGGTTTATCTATTTTGTTGATTTTTTCAAAGAACCAGCTTTTTGTTTTGTCAATTTTTTCAATTGTTTCTTCTGTTTCAATTTCATTGTTTCAGCTCTGATTTTAATTATTTCCTGCCTTCTACTACTTTTAGTATTGATATCTTCTTTTGTTTCTAGGGCTTTGAGATATAATGTAGGTTATTTCTTTGTTGACTTTTTATTCATTTGGTGAATGAGCTCAATGCAATGAAAATTCCTCTCATAGTGTCCCTGAGATTTTCATATGTTATATCAGTGTTCTTATTTACCTATAAGAATTTTTTTATTTCCTTCATGATGTCTTCTGCTGTCTATGCATCATTAAATAGCATGCTATTTAGTCTTCAGGTGTTGGAGTAGTTTATATTTTTTATTTTATCATTGATTTCTAATTTCTTTCCACTGTGATCTAATAGAATGCAGGGTAGTAACTCTACTTTTTATATTTGTTAAGATTTTCTTTGTGGCATAACATATGGTCTATTTTAGAGAAGGATTCATGTGCTGCTGGGAAAAAAGTATATTCATTCATTTTTGAATGGAATATTCTATGTATGTCTGTTAAGTCCTGGTTATTGATTGTTTTATTGAGTTCTATGATTTATTTGTTCAGTTTTTGTTTGGAAGATCTATCCAGTGGTAAGAGAATTTTGTTAAAATCACCCAATATTATTGTGCTGTGGTCTATTTATTTGATTCCTGAAACTGAGAAGGGTTTGTTTGACATGCATCGATACTCCATCATTTGGGGCATAAATATTTACAATTGTTGTCTTGTTGACATATGATTTCCCTTAAGCAGTATGAAATGTCCTTCTTTATGCCTTCTGACTAACTTTGGCTTGAAGTTTACTTTATCTGATATGAGGATACTGAGACTGTGTGTGTGGCATATTTTTTTCCATCCTTTTATCTTTCATTTGTGGATGTTTCTTCCTCTTAGATGAGTCTCTTGAAGGCAGAATATTGTTGGTTTTTTTTTTTTAATCCAATGTGCCAATTTATGTCTTTTAATTGATGGGTTTAGGCCATTAACCTTCAGGGTTACTATTGAGATGTAATTTGTATTCCCGGTCATTTTGCCTCATTTTTATTTTTAATTTGACTTGATTTCTCCTTTAATTGCTTTTTCCTTTAGTGCAGTTCCTCCCTATGCTGACTAGCATTGTTGTTTTTCACTTCCTCCTTATGGAATATTTTGCTGAGAATGTTCTGTAGTGCAGGCTTTCTAGACGTGAATTCTTTTAACTTTTGTTTATCTTGGAAAGTTTTTATTTCATCATCCAATCTGAAGCTGAGTTTTGCCGGATATAAGATTCTTGGTTGTAATCCATTTTCTTTCAGAGCTTGGTATATATTATTCCAGGCCCTCCTATTTTTTAGGGTGTGGGTTGAGAAATATGCTGCTATCTGGATTGGTTTACCCTATATGAAATCTGATTATTTTCTCTTGTGGCCTTTAAAACTCTATTCTTATTTTATATGCTGGGCATTTTCATAATAATGTGACTTGGTGTGCATCTGCTGTAATTTTGTACATTTGGGGTCCTGTAATCTTCTGGTATTTGATATTCCATTTCATTCTTCAGGTTTGGGAAATTTGCTGACATTATTTCATTGAATAGGTTGTTCATTCCTTTGGTTTGTATCTCTGTGCCTTCCTCTATCCACATAATTCTTAAATTTGGCCTTTTCATGTTATCCCATAATTCTTAGAGGTTCTGTTCATGATTTCCTACCATCTTTTCTCTGTGGTCAACTTTATTTTCAAGATTAAAACATTATCTGAGGTTCTGTCTTCCAAGTGATCTAGTCTGTTTGGTTTTTGTCAGAATCTTTATCTCTTTCTTTAAGTAATCGTTGGCTTCCTGCATTTGCTCTCTTATATCATTCTTTATTTCACAGAGTATTTTAATTATGTACATTCTAAACTCCTTTTCTGACATTTCTTCTTCTGTGTGGTCAATGGATTCTATTAATATAGCATCTTGGTTTGTTTGGCGCACTTTTTTCCCTTGTTTTTTCATGTTGTTCCTGTGTCTTCCCCTCTTGCAGTGTGAATCCGAGGCATTACAGTTTCTACCCTATAGATTTATAGTGTCCCTGCAGATTTCCAATACCTTACCTTTAAGGTGGGGATCTATATTCATAGTACTCAAAGCAAGCAATATGCATCCTTAAGATGTTAACAGTTTTGGGGGCTGGGGCTGTAGCTCAGTGGCAGAGTGCTTGCCTAGCATGTGTGAGACACTGGGTTTGATCCTTAGCACCTTCAAAAAATAAAATAAAATAAAAATAAACAACTAAAAGGCATGCTGTATATCTACAACTACAAGAAAAAATCAAAAGATGTTAAGAGTTTTGTTGCAATAAGCAGAGATGATGTTTTTGATTATTATCTACAACTTAAACAATAGGCTTGAAATAAGGTCTATAATTTCTAATGGTGGACAAAGAGGGGAGGGGTATAGGATGAGATGTTAATGAGGTAAGAGGTGAGAATACAGAGGTTACTAGGTATAGGTAGAGTGAAGGAGAAATCAAAAGAAGTTGGTTGTTAGCAGGAGAAAAGAGCAAAAGAGACTCCAAGGAAACAGATATATAAGAGGATAATAGAGAAAGGAAAAAAAAAAAAAAGAAAGAGAAAGAAAAACGAAAGAATCTACAACAAAACTCTAATATACTATTCAAACCTCCCGGTCCTCAGTAGCCTGACACATGAAAAGTACTTCATTTCCAAGATGTTGCAGATGTGAGAGCAGGAAATGAAAAAAGAAAAAAGAATAGGGGGGAAAAAGGGTCTTGAAGGAAAATTGAACAATTGTTTCTGTGGGAGTTCAATATCTTTTCTGCTTCCATTCTCTTTTGATAGGTGTGGTTATCTGGGTTTTGCTGGTAACTGAACCCTCAGGGTGATGAAAGTTACCAAAGTGGGAGGATTACACTTGGAGGCAGGACTCCTGAAGGCAAGGGATAGCAATTGCCAGTCCCTCTGGAAGACTGCACCCTGGAACTCTCCTTTGAAGTTCACTCATATGTGCAGGACTCTGGTCTTAGCCCCTTCCCTCATTTGTGGACCCCACAATTCCTAGTCTATAATTTGGTTTCCAAATTGTATCTCTCCTGCCCCTGCTCTTTTGACTTCCCAATCAGTAACCTCTCTCCCCAGAGGTCCTGAGGGCTGCGTGCAGGGACCTTTTCTCCTGTCTTGGAAAATTGTTCTGTGTTAGGCAGATCTGTGCCAAGCATTGAGAGCTGTGCGCCAGCCATGTGGCTGCAAACACTGGGCCAAATTGGTGGCAAAGCGTGTTGTTGGGAAACTGGGGATTGAGGAGCTGGAGGGCCCTGTGGATTGCCAAACCAGCAGGACCACGTGCTCAGTGGAGTCATGAACCAGGCTGATATTGGGTCTCAGCAAGTACTGCTTGAGTTGTCTCTGGGATCCAGGTGGGTGCTGAACTGGTTGGCTGGACCAGTCAGGATCAAGATGCCCTCACACCCTTTTCCTACCTACTGACCCCTTGCAAGGCTCTCTCCTGCCTCTGCAATAAGATGTTGGCTATTAGCACACCTAGTAGGGACACCTTAGATGTAACCAAGCCTGGAGGGCCCTTAGTAATGTTCTTTCAGGTCCTGGCTCTTATCCTTAGATGGAAGCAACTACTTCCCTAGTTGGGGGCAGCAGCAGCAGTTAACCTGTAGGTACCTTGATAGTGGGCTTCTAGTCTCTGGCAGGTGTCCCAAGATGAAAGATGCCCCAACTAAAGATGGTTGTGGTGGTAGCAGAGGCAACTCAATATGGTGGTAGAGGTGTCCCAGAATTGAGGTTGCCATGCATTGATAGATAGGGAACTGTGTTTTCTTGTGAGTGCAAACCAACTGGATCTGCAGGGGTTGGGCTCTTGTGTTTGAATTTAAAAACATAATTATTTTTACCAATTCCATGTTTTCATATTGATTCACATTACTAATTACCTCATCTTACTTCATGTTGAAGAACTTCCTTTAGCATTTCTTAGAAGCCAGGTCTGTGGGTGATAAGCTCTTTCCATTTTTATCTGATAGTCTTTATCTCCTCTTCGTTTTTGAAATACAAGTATTTGGATATAGTGTTCTTTGTTGGCAGTTTTGCTTCCTTTTAGAATTGTGAATATATTTTCCCATTCCACCTGGCCTGCAAGGCTTCTACAGAAAAATGCATCATAGCATTTGGAAGTTCCCTTGTACATACCAAGTTGCTTTCCCTTCTTGCTTTCAAAATTATCCCTTTGTCTCTAACTTTTGGAAATTTGGTTTTGATGTATCTTGGTGTGAGTGTCTCTGGATTTAGCTTATTAGATTCCTATCTCACCTTCAACTGTAGTGTAATGGGTCGAAACACATGATGTTTGTAAACACATATCTTTTTGCTCTTAAGTTTATTATCTAATTTAGAAGGTGAGATATGTCAATCAAACTACTCAATAACACTTTACACTACACTTTCAACCTTGCACCCTTAGCATACTTTTGTTTAAAAGTCTGTCTGATAAAATAATCAAGAAGCAAATCAGTGGGAAAATAATGTCTCCATTTCTTCATGGCTACTGTTTAGAACTAGCCTAAGATTCTGCATGCTTCCACTCCCACATCTAAACTCTTTCTAGCCCTTTTATTCAACTAAGTTTGGGGTAACTCAGTAAACAACATTAGAAAATTAATAAATTTTTATATTTTAAGTTTTACTTTTCACTTTTTGCTTTTAGTGGTACCATAGAAAGTAACTGCACTATAAAAAAATCATACCTGAAAAAATGTGAATTTTGTATCATACTAATTTTGTGCTAATTTATTCTAATAGCATATGAGTTCATTTACACTATGGAAACATGAGATGTTGAAGGGACTAGCTTCAAAATTGATATTTAGAATAGAGTCTAAGTTAAAAAAACATCTGAAAGAGTGAAGAAAGGGCAAAAGCAAGATAAAGGTCACATATGATGAGTAACATTGTCTAGGAATGGCTTGGGGGAGAAGGGTTTGGGGCAGCCTGGGTAGACTGATCTGTCATGTTGAATGGTCATGGAGAAATTCTGCAGGTATTGTATCAACATGATTTTCAGATGAAACACAGAAGGTCTAGTGACATTCGAATTTCAGGTAAGTTAATAGTAATATTTGTTATGGTGAAACTATATCCCACTATTTGGGACATATTCTTATAAAAAATTCATTATTTCTACAAAATTCAAATTTAACTAGGCATTCTGAATTTTTATTTACTTCAACTGGCAACTTAATCATTTCTGAAAATTCTTAAGTCTAAACTTTTTAAAGTTAATTCTTCTAATATCACTAATATTTTTGTAACTTATTTTTTGGTGTGTTTTTCTTTATTTTCAAAAATTTCCTATTTAATTTATGGTATTTGTTTAAGCAATGTATGACATCCAACAATAAAATATATAGATGCATAAATCTTTCTTGAAAAATGTCATCTTTTTAAATATTTCAACATGCTTAATATTTACAGTTAATCAGTTAACTTTTGAATATATTTATTTAGTTAACAGATGTTTATATAGATGATTTTCTATGCATTTTATAAATTATTTCTGGCATGTTAACATTTCATACATGATAGCAGGATACATGAAGCATAAGCTTTTGTTTTGTTATCTGCTGTAACATGAAGCAAATACAATTATTTTATTTTAATCTTTGGTACCAGGGATTGAAACCAGGGTATGCCTCACTACTAAGCCACTTCCTCATCTCCTTTTTACTTTTTATTTTGGAACATGGTCTTGCTAAGTTGTTTAGGGTCACATTAAATTGCTGAGGTTGACTTCGAATTTGCAATCCTCCTACTTCATCCTCCAAGTCACTGAGATTACCAGGTGTGCACCACTATGTTCTGTAAGCAAAAGTATTTACATGTGGTTTTGTGCTGGGCAGCACAACGTTTTCAAGGATATAGGTTTACCTATCTCTGTATCACTGGAAAGGCAGAGAAGGCTCAAGGGTGCCTGAGACTAAAAGACTTTTCAGTCATGACCATAACATATTTGGTCTTAAATTTCAATTGTTTTTAATTTTAAAAAACTTTTTATGTGTCTATAGAATGATACTTCAAAATTCTAAGTATTTGTATTATTACTTCAGTTCTCTTATTTAAAAAATTTTTTTTCTCTACGCTTATATTCTTTAGGTATTTATTTTTTATTTTTTGAATTTTTACTGACTTGATTTTGATGCATTGTATACACAAATGGGGTACAACTTTCATTTCTATGGTTGTGCATGATGTACATTCATACCATTCATGTAATAAAATTTTATAAGGTAAATTTAGATTGAAATGTATTGCAGAATGTATACATAACTATAAACTAATTGGACTTTGATTAGTTGCTTTACTGACTGAGAGTAACAAGATTTACCTCCAAGGAAAATCAGAAATTAAATTATCAATATTCCTTAGAATTGCATGTGAATTTATATTAATGTTTTTACCATAAAATTTTTCAAATAAACTGTTTGCCTGTATCTACAAATAAATTTACTCCAAGTTTTATATCAAAGACTTGCAAATACCAATAAATGTTCTTTACACACCAACATGGCAAAATGGATGAATATTCTACTGAAAATAATAAACAGGATGGATTTTTTTCCTCTAGGTAAAAGATCCAAAGCCATCCATATGGCAGCAACAATTTGGTTCTGTAACAAAGAAATAAAATCAGAGTAATCTCCTAAAAGATGACTACAAATATATATAAACGAGTAATCAAATGTATTTTAACCAACTGTACATGAATAGCATCTGATTCATTATGGCTAATTTGAGAAAAATAGGTAACACATGTATAAAATTTCTGGTTATTTATTTTGATTTCTCCCTTTTCTGTCTTACGAATTTATAGTTTTATTCCTTTATACTTTGTTATGCTTAAAATTTAATACAAAACCCAAAAATAACTTTCAGTAATCTTGAGAAAATATTTTCACATAAATGCAGGCATCAAATTGAGCAAAAGCAACCCTCTCTGACTTAAAAAATTGCCAACACAGTGCAGTCTGAATTACTGAGGGCAGAATCCCAGAAACCATGAAGGATTGAACAATATGTCATTTGTGTTATTCTACTTGTTATCATATGCTTTGAATTGCCTAAGGTTTCTTTAGAAAAATAGAATTTTAATATTTCATTTCGTGATTTTCAATATCTTTAAACAGTCCCTGGAAACCATGTTTAAAGGCAGAAAAAATGAGATTGCATGTGTATATTTTACATGTAGTGATAATTTTTCCAACAAAAGTCCCTTTATACTAATATAATATAAATGAGGGCATTTATTTCATAATCAAAAGTAATTTCTCAAGTCTTAATTTAAGAGAGCAAATGTTTCTAGCTATACAATGTCACTAGATTTCAAACAGATGGTTTTAAAAGCTAATTTTTACTTTGGTTGCTTTCAAGAATATATTTCTGAATGCATTCAATATTACTAGTGATGATTAGATTCCTATGGCATCCAGAAAAGAACTAAAGATGTCAAATAATAAGTTGAATTATATCTACAATGACAAAGTAGTTTGGAATTTTAACTTACAATTCCAGAATCCACTTACCTACACCCTTTCCTCCTTCCCAGTCACATATTGCCAAAATTTATCCTGATATTCATGAAAGAATTATCCTTTTTGAGTCAAAATCTTATAGGTTTGAGCAGGGGTTTATCTATCACACCTTTGTTAACTTGACTAGTCCCAAGCTAGGGCTGAGCTCTGTTGATCATATCTGTAAAGCAGGGACAATCATGGCTTGAAATCATGGTTGGCACCACAATTCTCCAGATATTTTAATTTTTTTTTTTCATTTTGTGCTTGCTCTGAGTTTTCTGAACCAAACACCACTATACAGGTTTGTTAAAGGATGATCAATAGCAAACATTCCTTGAAAGCTGGAGCTGGTGTATTGCTCTGAAGATAGATGAAGATTCATCGGCCCTGGAGCATTTCACTACCATGGTGATATTGGTAGGCTGGAGCTTGCCCATCCCTTCCCAGGAAAAGATCTCCTGAACATTCCAGGAAGCCTTTGTCTCTCCAAAGAAAGAGGGACAGACGAGTCAACTGCCCAATATAATCCCTGAGTCTCAGAAATTCACTACAGGCCCACAGTAACATCAGGGTCTCACCCTCTTCGCCCAGTGGGGATTGTGTGTAATGATCTGTTCTTGAATTCAGAGACCTTGTGCATCCTGACTGAACGTGAGAAGAAACATATATCCTGAGCAACAAACATCAATTCTCCCTTTTCTTTTGGGTAAAAGAACACAAGATTTGTTCAGGAGCCATTTGTCCACCCCCAGAGGATGATGAATTTTTTCCTGTTAGGATGGGTTTGGTTAGACTATTCACCCTTTCCAGTGGCTAATTTAGAGCAGAAGTTTAATGTAGCTGAAGAAATTCAAGAAATTATACAAGTTGGTAGTAGTTCTGTGAAGAATTTTCCTCCTAAGCAAAAGAGAGTGTCATATTAAGAGAGATTTGAGATTTTTGTCAGAGGAGGGTAAGGCACATGAATGTACAGCAGACAGTGTTGTGAGCATTTCTGAGAAGGAAACAAACATACTTAGAATGGAAGGGCAAAGAAATGGCAAAAGATAATGTTCTCATTGACATTTTTAAGCTGCCAAATCAACCCTCAGTGGTCAAGTGCTCCTGAGTTCAACCTCTGGTCACTACTCCCCCCCAAAAAAATTGGTTAATGACACGAACATTAGGATAAAATACAAAACGTGAAAATTTGGAGCAGTTGCTCTCAACCTCTTCACACTCTTAACAGTCAATTATCGATTTCCATGCATGGACGAGTTTGTCAGGATGAACCCAACTACTACGTATAACCATAAGTTGTAATAAAACAAAACAAAACATTTGTAATTCCATAAGACTTTGATTTTGTGAGTTATATATACCAGTATTTTCTGCATTAGGATTTAAAACAAATACATTTTTAATATATACGACGACTTCATCTGACTATAAGAAACATTTTACTTAACATATTATATAAAATTGCTTTCTTTGAAAATAAAAAAGTATTGAAGAACATGGCATTGTTTACTTTCTTATTTTGCAAATAGCTTTAATGTCTGGATTCTCATATCTTCTGCATTCAAGCCATTTTGAGGTTTGTTTGACTAAAGCATTAAGAAAAATTTTGGTTCTGAACAAATGAAGTTAGAAAAGGGAAGGGTTTTGTAATAAACTTTTAACATGTTTGTGGATTTTTTGAAACAACATAAAAGTTAGTAATTGATTTGTTTAAGTTGATTGCAATGCAGAAATCAACCCAACAAAATCGACATAAACAATTAATCATAACAAATATTTAATATTAACAAATTGAAATTTGTTGATTTGCCTTGCAATCAGATTGCTTTTACCAATGTGCACTTTCATAACATCTGTTTGCTATTTGGAAAATACTGGGTAACTAGGCAGATAATCTACAAATCAACACATTTCATCATCCATTTCTTAACATCATTGTGTTCTCATTAGAATATTATTTAAATATCAGGAAACTGTCAAGTTCATTGTGCAACTTTTTTCAAAATTCTAATTTTTTTCTTGAAAGTTTGAAAATTATCATTGTATCAGAGATCATCAAATATTATTTTTAAAATGATAAGTTTATTTTACTAATTTTTGAAGCAATGTCTAATTTGTCTCAATTTTTACAGTACATCTGTAAATTGGGTATTCATTTGAAATAGTGTTCCATTATAGAAGCAGGTAGTTGCCCTTGCATCTTAACAATTGCATCAGCAATTTACTGACAACAGCATCTTACTTAAGTATATAGCACAGTTTCTTGATATGTTTATTCTATTTTAACACAGACTACTAAAAAATATTTGTAAGTGTTGAGATTTGATTGAATTGATAAATTTACTGCTTTATCAAGGATACTGTTACATAATATGATATATATCTTTTTCTTTTTTTTAAAACTGTGAGAATATGTCAGTAAAGAGAATAATGACTAATAGGTTGTTGACATAATTTTTTACTACTACCTTGATTCATGGTAAGGTGACAGTAGTTTTAAGACCACTGCTTTTGTGCCATCATTGTACATATCAACCAAGTGATAAAGGGTCTTCAGGGCTACCTGGGCTCCATAGACCAAGTTCTGAGAACAACCAAGTTAGTGAACAAGGAGATAGAAGAAAAACATATCAATAACATACAACAAATGTCTCTAATACACAGATATATGCTAACAGAATGAAAACTTCACATTGACCTCATCATAAAATAGGTCTATTCATTTGGGATTATCAATCATGCACTGCAATAATCCCTAGTCTTAGTCCTTAGTAGATATAATTGTACTCTGAGCATCTTTCTTTTAAGTGGATGTTGTTGGAATTAGTGTGATGGTGAGAAACTTCAACTATGGATTGACTGTATGTGGGTCTCCTGGTATAGTTGGATGGAGACACCAAGGAATTGTTGGCTTTTATCAAGTAATCCAGTTTACTGCAGCAGATTCAAGTTGTGACCAGAGCTTCATAATTCTTGTGTTTTCATATCTTTTCTGTTATCAGTTGCAGAGGTCTGCTACATATTTGTTCTTTCCAAAGATTGTTATTTTAGAGGGAAGGTAGACTTATTTTTGTATTATTTACTTATAATACCTGCTTTATAGAAATAGGAAATAATTTGTGCTGACTCAAATATTTTATCTTGACTAGTGAGATAGAGTTTAGTAACAACAAAAGCTAAAACATTTTTGTGGTCAGCAGTTACTAACTGGTAAAGGGCTATTTCTCTTGTTTACTTACCAGAGTATGTTCCATTTATGATCACTTGGCATTTGCTCTCCTTAACCCAGGGAGAAAAAAATCACACAAAAACCTGTGAGAATTGAACTTCATATGCAAGTAAAGTTAGGATTCAATTTCTAGATAAAGGAGTATGTGTCTTTACCCAAGTATATGCTCTCCATGCATGTATTCCAACATATTTTAACTGCTAATAATAATGAAGTATTCATTTTTATACTGGTTTCAACCCTAATTCTCATTTTTTATTTTTCTACCAGTCTAAATTTCCTCAATTTTTTTTTAACTTGATTTTTTTTTTAAGTTTTTTCTTTTTTTTTTTTT
>JAJEJO010004631.1:130071-174180 GCA_020662805.1 Glaucomys volans
GTGGTTGCTCTCTCCTGGGGACACTGTAAGCTATTGCCAAAGGCCCAAAGCTCCCTGCCCGATCACTCCAGACACTGCTGACACTGCTGGCGGCCCCAGGAAGCTGGAAATGGACCCCCTCTGCCAGGGAAGCCACCAAACTCAGAGCAGTTCCACCTCCCCGCCAGAGTCAGCGATTCCAGGGGCTTCGGGCCCAACTCTTCAGGTGCGGCTGGAGGGCCCAGTAAGCCCGAGATGGGCACTCTCCACCAGGGAAGCTGCGGAAGTGGCACAGAATAGTTTCCACTCCCCGCCAGAGACTGCGTTCTCGGAGTTTCCTGGCTGGAGCTCCCCTGACGCAGCTGGCATCCCCAGGAAGCTGGAAATGGTCCCCCTCTGCCAGGGAAGCCGCCAAACTCAGAGCAGTTCCACCTCCCTGCCGGAGTCAGCGATCCCAGGGGCTTCGGGGCAACCTCTCCAGGTTCGGCTGGAGGGCCTGGGAAGCCCGAGATGGGCACTCTCCACCAGGGAAGCTGTGGAAGTGGCGCAGAATAGTTCCCACTCCCTGCCAGAGACTGCGTTCCCAGAGTTTCCCGGCTGGAGCTCCCCTGACGCAGCTGGAGGCCTCAGGAAGCTGGTAATGGGCCTTCTCCACCAGTTAAGCCGCCAAAATGGTATGGGGTAGTTCCATCTCCCTGCCAGAGTCCGCGATCACAGAGTTTCCCGGACACCTCTGAATGCCCCAGGTAGCCTGAGAAGCTCGGTCTCTGCCTGGGAGGCCTCCGGCTGGTGCCGGAGCCGCGGCCAGTGACTCCAAAGCGCTACTGGGAACCCGCACTCACTTGTTGGCTGGCGCAGACCCTGGTCGGTGGCTCCGAAGCAGCTGCAGGGTCTGGCGCTCCCGGATGGTAGCTGCCCGAGGCGGGCCGAGCCCAGCCCGGCTGAGTTGGTTCCTCAATTTTTTAATACCCTCTTACTGATTCTTATGAACTACTGTAAATTATTTTTAAAACAAGAAGTTGTATAAATATCATTGAAGCCTAAAAATAACTTATTATATGACAGTTTCCCAAATACTTGCATTACCCCAAATGTTTCCTCTGATGGATATTTTAAGTAGCACAAAGAGTACAATATCTGATACTTACACATAAAATTCATGTACAAGACTATGATTCTCACAGCTATTGCAATCCTTAAAATGGAAGCAGATAATGGCACGTAGGGGTTAATTGATTACACCTGCTTTGAAAATATGAGTACTAAAAGGAAAACTTTGGGAAATTTTCTCATCTGACATAAAATCCTCCATGTCACCACTCACACAATAATTTTTCTTGTGACAATTCAAAGAATTCTAAAACATTTAGACAACTGTTTCTAAGCAAATTCTGTTAAAGGCTACTACAAAAAACATCTACCTCTTTTTTGTATGTACTAAGGAAGAATGAATAACATTTTTAAGAAACATGCAGTTTTAGATACTTCTGTATACAAAATTCCAACATTTAGTGAAACTCTCCTTGTTTAAGACTGAGTATATTTTAAATTAAAAAATGCTTCAGAAAAGATACACTACCAATTCCAGCAAATCCTAAAATATATTTGGACTAAGAAGAAGGCACCATCACATGGGGATGTGGCAAGTATGGGCAGCACATGAATTGTTCAGCTTTCTTTCCTATATATTGAATGTCATCCACACTGCTAGTCTCTACACAACAGATGCTTTCTAGAATGTAGTGACTGGAGGATGAAGTGTTCAATTTGGAAAATTAAAAAATAAATGTCATAAAAATTGTGCATACCTCCAAAGAGCCTTTTTAAGGTAATCATTGCTATGTGAAGAACTTATTTAAAAAATTCATATGTATGTCTGGATGTGACTAAGAACTATTGGATCCTCCCTAGAGTAAAATCTCTTTCTTTAAATTCTTTCAGAAAACCTGTAATATAAAAGTGGGAAATTTATAAAGTATGTTCTTACAAGATATTGGACAAGGTCAAATGATTAAAACTACATGTATGTACATAGGTTAGCTCTTATATTATTTTAGTCATCTTTTTTTGCTGTTGTTACCAAAAGATATGATGAACAATTTAGGAGGAGAAAAAGTTTATTTGGGGGCTCACAGTTTCAAAGTTTTTGGTCCATAGATGGCTGACTCCATTTCTCAGGGCCCAAAGTAAGGAAGGACATCATGGTGGGAGAGTGTGATGGAGGAAAGCAGCTAAGGACATAGTCACCAGGAAACAGAGAGAGAATATTCCACTCAACAAAGACAATGAATAAACTCCAAATTACACCCACAAGGATCCACCTCCTTCTGTCACAGCCTGCCTGCCTGCAGTTAACACCCAGGTAACCTCTATCCACAGATTAATGCCTTTATTTGTTTAAGGTCTTTATTACTCAATCATTTCACTCTAAACTTTTTTGCCTTGTCTTACATGTGAGCATTTGGGGGATACCTCATACCTAAATCATAATATTCTGCCCCTGACTCCCAAGAGCTGATGCCCATCTTACAATGCAAATGCATTTTAGTTCATTTTCAAGAGTCCCCATGGTCTTAACAATTTCAGGAGTGACCAAAAGTCCAATTCCAAAGTTACCTCTGAGATGCAAAGTGAACTCTCAACAGGAACCCCTGTAAAAATCAAAAGCAAGTTACATATATCTTATATATAATAACATATAGCAAACATTTCCATTCCAAAGGGAGAATTAGGGCCATGAAGAGAAGAGACAGAACCAAAGCAGAACCTAAATCTAGCTGGGCAAACAATTCCTGTAGTTTCACATCAAGCATCTGGAACACATAGCATCAGGATGTTCTCTTCAAGCAGCTTGTTTAGCTCCACTCTTATGGTTGTTCTGGTTGCAGTCACATGGTCTCAATGTTGGCTTGTCTGTACTCAATACCGGCAGGTTTCTATAAAAGACATTCCACAGTACTGGCATCTCTTAATCTTGGAGGTTTCCACTGTTGTTTCAGATTCCTTCTCAAATCTTCTTGCATCCCTCTCTCAGGAATAATTTTTTGTACAAGGACTCTGATCCTGTTGTGCTTTGCCTGACCTCCCATGCCTTCCTTTGAAATCTTAGTGAAAACCTCCATGACTCCTTAACTTTTGCATCCTGTATTCCTACAGAACCAGCACCAAATTGCTGACATTATTGTCTGCCACCATCTGGAGCAGTAGCCAAGCTGCTACTGCTTGTAAGTCAAGTCTAGGGACCATGACTGCAGCAGCCTCTGAGTGTCTGTGTGGCGGATCATGGTGAATGCACTGATAAAGTTAAGGCTCTCATAAGCTAATCTTTTCACTCAAGTTTCTTACAGTATGTCACAAGTGAGCTTTTCAGAGACACCTCATATGGAAACCATAACACATATTAATACAAAAATCCTGGAAATGACAGAATTTCAGTTTTCTATGTCATGGAATAATATTTCCTGTGCATATACACTACATTTTCCTTATCCATTCATCTGTTGATGGATACTTTGGTTGATTCCATATCTTAGTTACTGTAATTCCATATCTTAGTTACTGTAATAAACATGGGAGCCCAAGTATTCTTTATTATAATCATTTCATCCTCCTTGGACACATACCAAGTAGTGGTATTCATGGATCATATGTTAGTTCTTTTTTTTATAACAAATTTTCTGTAATGACTGCACTCATTTACATTCCCACCAAAGCATGTAAGAGTTTCCCTTTCTCTGGATCCCCATCAGCATTTGTTTGTTTGCATTTTTTATGTTAGCCATTCTAACTGGAATGAGAAAATAACTTGGTTTTGATTCACATTTTCCTGATGATAAATAACACTGGACAACAGTTCAAAATATTAAAGAAAAAATTATTCATATGGAGGAAACACTTAGGGAATCACAACAGAGAAATGGAAACTAACATAAAAATTTTAAAAAGATGAAAAAACATAATATCTGTAAAAATTTTACCTAGAACATATTTGAATAAAATGTAATCAGGAGACATAATTCAGTGATGGCAATGAGGGAATTTTCAGGGCAATTTTGACTTTAAAATGCAACATTATAAAAGATTTAACTTTTAAAACCATGTATTAGATAAGTACATAGCAAATATATACAAAGAAACAACACATACATACATTCATTAACAGATTTTTTTGGTGATTGCAGATCATCAAAACTTTCTAGGTAGAAAATATATCATAGTGAAGGATAGAGAAGAAATTGAGCTGTTCTATAAGACAAGTTGCATAATATATGTGGTGATTTGAAAAAGCAAAGGATAAAGTTACACAAATATTAATGAATCAGTCAATATACATTTTTAAATCAGAGCAATGGATTTTATTTTTCTCCAACCAGAACAAGGATTAAGGGACTACCTTGACTCATTATATTTTTGTATATGATAAATGTGGAAAATTTTATCCTGGATGGCTGAGGAGCTATTGCCATTATCACAAGAAGGATACTCACTGTGTTTGTATATAGACAAACTTAAGTCTGTGTTCAAGTTGAAAGAGATAAACAATTAAAGAAATTTGTCATAGGATACCCTTTTACAGAAAATAATATTTTCTGTTACATTTTATGATTATTATATTAAGGCAACTTAGAAAAATTATTTATAATCAATGTTTAGGATAATCTATATATAAGTCAGGGGATAATCATAACCCACAAAAACAAAGATAAAGACTATTTTTAACATAGGGTCTTATAGATACATTTTATGATTTTTGCCTAGTATTACTTACATTTCAAATTTATTGCAAGGAGTGCCAGAAATTTCAACCTTGATAGTGGTTCAACTTTGAAGCACAGAATTTTCTTTTACACTTTTTATAACAAGTTCTCTCAGATTAATTTGTATCTTGAGATTTTGTAGATCCTTATCTGTTTTTGAGGATTCTACCTATATGATGAAACCCAAACAAAATAAAAGGACACTATATTTTAGATTAGTGTATAGTAATAACCACTGTATTTTTATCATCTTTGTTTTCACATTTAAAAAAATTTATTTAAATACCTTCAATTTTCTTGATTAAAATGATAGTAAATATATATTATATTAATAAACTTAGCCTAACTGGTCATCTTGCTTACATTTTTGCTTATGAGATTCTGTGTAAGATTTCATAAAGAAAAAAAGTAAATTTGCTAAATGTAAAACCATTATTCTATTTTTAATTAAAGGGGAACGAGAAAAAGAGAGGTTGCACTATCAGAGACTTAGGAATTCTGTTAAAATGTGTTTGGTTTTTGACATTTAGTGTTTGGTGCAGTGACATTAACTTGCATTATGAAATGGATTTAAAAGTTAACATTGTAGATTCCCAAGAAAAGTGGATGCAGAAGATACCCCAAATAAATGGAAAAAGAAAGTGAATAATAAAGAGTGAAGTTTAGCCTAAAAGGCCTATTGCAATAAAAAAGAGTAAAAAAGACTGAGAGACAATAAGGAGACATTGAGTAGCATATATATTGAACATTTTATGTCATTAAAATTAAGTGTGATGTATAAATTTATTGTTAAAATATTTGCATTGTTTCTGCACTAAAATCAGTATGATTATTGCAAATATGGCCTGACTTGAAAATCTCAAAACGATGTGCCATTGCTTCTTTTTCCACAGAGAAGCTGATTAGATTTCCATAATTACTTGAATCAGATCTTGGGTCTTCTCTGACTATGTAGAATGCGGTAGAAATGATGGGTGCACAACTCCTGAGTCAGTGAGAACTTTCACTCTCTTACAATACAGACATCACATGTGAGGAAGCTCAGCATGGATCAAGTTTCCTTGAAAATAAATGACACATGGACAGACTCAAATATTCTAGATGCTATCAGTCAATCAATCCCTCACATGGATAGAGAGGCATGAATAAGCACAGTTGAAAATTGCAGAGAAATCACCTAATAGGATAAAAAATTTTGTGAAAATTAATAAATCATTATTTTAAGCTGCAATGTTTTTGATTCATTTGCTTTGCCTCAATGCATAACTGACACAGTGAAGAAATCAGGCCACTTTTTGTTCCTTTCTCACCCTATTTTTTCAAATTCAGTATCCCAACTATGTGGTTTGATGAATATTATTTAGGGTTAACCAGGGTACTTCAAATTAGTAAAGATAGTAACAATTGTTTGCTCATATTGTGTGTAAATATATAATAAAATATTATTCAGCTTGATTTTGTTTGGTAGAAAGAACACAGAATATAAACATATAAAAACCAATTTATAAAAACAAATTGGAAAAAAATTTATTAGCTGGTTGATTGGTTGATTTTGGCCCAGTTATTTCAAATCCCCAGGTCTTTATTTTCTCATTTGTATAAAAATAACTTTAAAATAGATAATCTTGAAGTTTTAGAGTATATATATATATATATATACACACACATATGTATATATGTATATTCAATTATATATGTATTTATTCCAGCATGTATTCATGTATATTTAAATATATATTCATATATATTTGAAGAGGAAACAAAAATGTTTGCTGTTGTCATTCTTAAAACTATAACATAGTGAACTCACATTAATATTAATGGAAATAAAATCTGAAATTTAAGTAATGAAACAAAAATTGTATTATCAACTGAAGGTAAAGAATGATAAATGAAGCTTGGCATGGTGGCGCATGCCTGTGATCCCAGAGGCTTGGAAGGCTGAGGCAGGAGGATCCCAAGTTCAAAGCCAGCTTCAGCAAGACAAAAGTGCTAAGCAACTCAGAGAGACCCTGTCTCTAAATAAAATACAAAATAAGGCTGGGGATGTGGCTCAGTGGCTAAGTACCCCTGAGTTCAATCCCTGGTTCCAAAAAAAAAGGTATGATAAATGAAAATAATCTTTTGAAAAATATATGTAAAGAATTCTTATTAAAAATATTTGAGATCGATAGAAAAAATAGTTACATAGAAAAATTTAGTCCCACAAAATCTGTTTTTTCTTTAAGATATGCTTGGCCCCAATTTTTTTTTCACTTTTCATGTTTTCATTTATTGTTTTCATTTTTTAGTAATTTCACTTTTAATGTTTTCATTTTTTAGTAATATCTATCAACTTCTATTCTGATTAGAATACAGCATATCATAAGTTTTTATGCAGTCATAGGATTTCTTCCTTATGTTCATGTCTAGAAAGAAAAACAACTGAAAAGAAAATAGAATTATAGTATATGGTGTTAATTTCCTTAAGGCGTGCTTCCTAATATTCTTTGCCTGCTGTAAGTACACTTACATTGAGCTACTTTAATTTATCTAGCAAAATCAAAAATTTCTTAAATGGAAACCACTATTTCTGGAGACTTATACAACATTTTTTTCTCAGGAAAAGTTTGTTAGAAAATAATCCATCATGCTAAAAATTTGAGATCCTCTTTTGACATTCAGGTAAAAAACTATTTAAATCAGTAGTTGTTATTCTTATAGTCAATAAGATTATAGTGAAAATGTTGAACTATTTTTAGAGATCACAAATATATTTGATATATTAGAGTATTAATCAATATAAGCTTATGAGATAGAATAAATATGAACTCAGAAAATCCTTCCAATATATTGTGAGCCATCATAAAATGTAATAAAACTTTCTGAAGATTAGGACAAGGCAGTAGGAAAGAGAAAGATCTTCTGAGATATAGAAAGTAAAAATAATTTTATATATATATATAATTTATATATATATATAAAATATATATATATATATATATATATATATATATATATAACATACATCCTCGGTGACTTAAATAGCTTGAGCACTGACTTTAAGACAGAGAGACATCTCCAAATTTTCAAACGCTGCTGATGGCTAAGCTATAAAACACACAGCAATCCCTGAATTCACACTTTGGAAAAGTAGTAGATCACAATCCATACCTTGATGATCCTACCCTCACAACACTTAAAATGTTGAACAGAATTTAATAAAAAGTTGTATTCCTATATTTAACACTAAATCTTAGCAATAGATTAAAAAATAACATTTCCCCAAGCTAGTAGATCACAGAAGACATAGCAATTGGGGGAAAGGAGAAAATATTACATATTGAGGTCTCTATATAAGGGGAAGAGTGATAGAAATTTCAGCTATCTTTTTGAGAAAAACTGTATCACTAAAAACAATGGAGAAATTTTAAAGAACTAAAAGAAAAGGAAAACTATTATTCTAAAATTCAATACCTTTGAAAAATGAAGTATAGTCTCCTTTGGATATACCTTGAGTTTGTTGTAAGCACTCATGAACTACAAGAAAAGCTAAGAGAAATTATGCAAACTTTGAGAAAACAATACTGTGTGACAACTGAAAGGAAAGTACTCATATTTATAGACAATTATAAAAAGAAATTGAAAACATGTAAACAATTACACATCACCTGGTAAAATGGTGTAAGTGTAGTATTAATGGTCATGATAATGAGAAATTTGTATTTGTATTTCTGAAGAAGAATGTATAAGGATATCTGGAGTAAGGAAGAAGGAAATATGTCTGCATATGGGTGTTTTTGAGTGTAACTTAGAATTCATTGAGATCCTTAGGCATTTATATTCATCACATTTGGTTTATGACCAGTGATTATTTTTTCAAATATTCCCTCTGTCAAAGCTTTCTCTCTGGTCTATACTGGGATTCTACAGGGTGTATACTTGGTGTTTGTATTAGTCAGCATTTTCTAGAGGTACAGAATCAACAGGAAATATGATTATAAAAGGGGGATTTATTAGATTGGCTTACACTACCAGAAGCTGGATAGTTCACAATGGCCATCTGCAGGCTGGAGAGCTGGAGGAACCAGTAGCTGTGCAGTACAAGAGAACGAAGCCTCAGAACAAGAGGGATCGACAGTGCTATGATAGTCTGAGACCGAGACCGAAGGCTTCTGGGAACTCTCTGGAGATCACTGGCACAGTTTGCTTTGGAAGAATGAAGAAGTGAGAGTCTGATATCCCCAGGCAATCCCAGCAGCAATCAAGAACTCTTTCATGAAGAATTAAGTTTGTATCTGCTGCTGCTTCCTCCTTCTTCCAACTTTTATTCCATACAAGCTACCATCTTATTGGACTGACTGTGCTGCCCATGCACAGGGAGTGTTTCCACTTCAGTTTGCTGTCCCACATGCCAATCATACCTAGACACACCTTCATGAACACACCCCAAAACCTCTTAATCATCTGCATCTCTTAATCCAATCAACTTGACAATTCAAGTTGACTATTATAGTGTTATCTCATAGGTCCTCACTCCATTCACTCTTATAATTTTCTCTTTCTGTTCCTTAGAATCAATAATTTCCATTTTTCTTCCTTTGTGTTCACTGATTTGTTCTTCTGCCTACTCAAATCTACTTTGTAATTTTAAAAATTTCAGTTGTAATTTTCTGCTCCAGAATTTTTAATTTTTCTATCATCTTTCTATTGATATTTAGATTTGTTCATATATTATTACTTAACTTTATGTCTTGATTTAGTTCTTTGAGCATATTTAAGAAGGTTGTTTAAAAACCTTTGATTAATAGATTTGCCATCATTTGTCTTCACGGTGATAATTTTTGCTATCTTTCCTCTTGTATTTTCATATCTATTTTATTTTTCTTTTACTACAAAATCCTGTTCGTCTGAATGCTATGATTTTTGTCTTTTTGGTTGTTGTTGAAAACCGGACTTTGGAATCTAATAATGTGATCATCTCTGGAAATTAGATTCTACTGTTTCCCCAGGGTTTCCTCCCTTCCTTCCTTCCTTCCTTCCTTCCTTCCTTCCTTCCTTCCTTCCTTCCTTCCCTCATGAGCTGACTCTATGCTGAGAATTTGCCTGAAGAATTAAGCTAAAGGGCATTTTCAGGTCTTTTCAGAACTTGTACTTATTTTCTGCGAATATGCAGTGACTTTCTAGTTTCCTCTATGTGTACTTGCTTTTGAATGTTTTAGTCATTAATGTCTGGCTTCTGAAAGGAGCAAAAAACAAAAATGAAATGTGGTAAGTGTGCTGTCCCCTTCAATTGCTTTGAAGTCAGTTCAGTCAGAAAAGGAGGGGCTTACGACTGTGGTCACTCCTCTTTGTACACACCTCTTTGATTAGAAGCAGCAATCAGAGGTTACAACACAGATTTCCAGTACTTGATCCTGACAACTGCATGCAGGCTGCTCCAAGAAGAGTTACATAGTTACCTGCAATGGGATTGTGTAGTGAAAGGGCTGTTGCTACTGTGCTGAGCTCAAAATGACTGTAATTAACCATGAACTACCATGTAAGCCTTCCCTTGGAAGTTATAAGTCTTCCATAGGCTCAAGAGCCACAAATTAGTTATATTAGACAGATTTGTCCAGTGCAATTCTTGTGCAGGTGGAAGACAGATTCCTTGTGCTTCCTCTGCCACCTTCCTAGAGTCCTTTCTAAATAGAATAAATTGTTCTCTATATAACAATCCAGAAAGTCATAACAAAAGTTTTGATTTAGTAATATTATCTAAAGATATTTACATGAACTGATTAATATCTGATTAACTTCATTAGTAAAAGAAAATTAGACATTGCAAAGAAAATATATTCTGCGACAGCATCACTGAGAATTAAATGGGAGATAAACTTGAGCTTTTTTAATACCTTGAAAAGTATAACATTTTTTATTTCTTGGAATTGCATTTCTGTGAAGAAAACAGGGAGATAAATCTCATTTCTTTAGATATTTGCACAGAAATGACTAGAAGTTCTGTTTAATGAGATTGTGTACTTTCAGAGGAATTTCTGCAAAGAGTTCACTTTACGTTATTTCCAACAGGAAAATATTCTGCTTCCACAAGTTTCAGAATATTCAAACTGAATAGTCAAAAAACCATTTAATAAACAATACTCATGCATTTTCTTAATGCCAGATGATTTTCTAAGATGACAGGAAAAATGATAAATAAGACAAAGTTCTTCTTGATGAACCACAGCCTATTAAAGTACTGACAATTATGAGAATACATCCAATATAGTGTGAACAGATCTATAATAATACTGTAACAATAGATATCTGCTCAAGACATAAAATTGTAAAAATAACTTTGGTATAGAATGCCAAACATCACAACGAAACTCCATACAAAGTGATATTAAAAATGTGAAGAAGATATAATAGCAGAAGACAGAAAATGATTGTCATTAAAAGTGCTGAATAAAATGGGAGAAAATAAATAGAACATGTTTGTATGTAATAAAGAATGTTTTAGCACATAAATATACATGGAATTATAAGAAAAATAGTATATCCAGCCAAATACTAGTAATCTTATATTGCTGAAATATGATATATGATGTCCAAAGGTTGTTGAATAGCAACTAAAGAATAAAGGAAATAATTTAAGAAGTCAATTGAGTAAAGTAGGCCAAAAAAAAAAAAAAAAGAACCACAAAAATCCATAGAGATTTATATAAAAGCCCGTAGAATACAACTGAAAAGAAAAAATAAATAAGGACATTCAAGGCATACTTTGAAAATAGGAGTTTTGTGATTTGTTTTTATTGGGAAGTCAACAAATGTAATGGCATATACTATTAGAACAAAAGATAGTCGAAATTGTTTACATGCTGGTCATTGCTTTGTATGCTTGCCATTTAAATGCTTTTATTGTTAAGTAAATATTTTGTCTTTCATCTGGATATCTTATTGATGAATATATAGAGGAACATACTTAAGATCACAAAATTATTAATAAACAATAAAATATGATATTTGAAATTTAATCAATATGTTTACTTAAAAAGTCAAAATCAGTTAAATGGAATCAAATGGTGGGGATTTTGTTTGTTTTGTTTTGTTTTGTGTTTTTCCCCATACTGGGGATGGAACCCATTGTGCTTTATCACTGAACTGTATCCCTAGTCATTTACTTTTTTTTTGAGGCAGGTTTTCTCTAAATTGTTGAGACTCTCACTAAATTGCTGAGGCAAGCATTGAACCTCCAATTCTGTCTCAGCCTTCAGAGTCACTGGGATTTACAGGCATGCACCACAACACCCAATTTAGAACAATTTTTTCATGAAATGCAACACTTTTAAAATTCTCTTTTCTAATTAGAGAACATACCCCCAAAATGTTCCCCAAATCTCAGAATAACAAAATTAAGTAACAATTAAGTAATAATTTCTTTGTAGCAGTGCACAGAGACATATTATAGCTCTTTTCCTCATAAAAACAAAAAGCACAGCAACTTTTCTTACTTTGAAGTATGCATTTTTTTAACATCTCCATCTGTGTCCCCTTCTACAATATAGCTAATTAAATTTTTGTTTTCTTGCACACTATACGTGCAGCTGTAATGTGCTGGATACTAAAAATGGCTGAAGTAATATAATTCTTGTTAGAAGTCATTGATATAAACTTGCTTGCACTGCAATCAAGCAATAGCAATTCTTTTTTTTTATTTTATTTTTTATTTTTTTATTTACTTATTGATTCATTGAACACAAATGGAGTACAGCTATTGTTTCACTGGTTGTACACAAAGTAGAGTCACACCATCTGTGCTTTCATGCATGTACACAGGGCAATGGTATCTGTCACACACTCTGTTATTAATTTTACCCCCCACCCGCCCCCACCCCTTCCTTCCTTCTATGCTAGCTATCTTTCCTCCATTTTTGCCATCTTTCCCCCCCACATTATGCATCATTATTCATTTATCAGAGAGACCATTCAGCTTTTGGATTTTGGGGATTGGCTGATCTCACTTAGCATAACAGTTTCCAACATCATCCATTTACCTACAAATGTCATAATTTTATTCTTCTTTATGGCTGAGTAATATTCCATTGTGTATATATACCACAGTTTCTTTATCCATTCATCTACTGAAGGGCAATTCTTGTTCTTAGGAAATACTCTAATTTGTAAAAAACCCCATTCAAAATATTCCATTGTTCACTAATGATATTTGCTGAACATAACCCTACCAGTCATTGTGTTGTTAAAAAAAATTCGAAAATTTTAATTTCATAAAATAAGGAATATTTATGAGGAGATATCCACCTTATTTAGCTTCTTTTTAGAACATAGTTAATATCCAATAATATCTAAGGACTTTGGATTTTGCATGCACAGACACACAAGACACACATGTGTAAATACACATACATATACATATGTCTATAATTATTGGAAAAATCATAAGAATATTCATTGGCTATCTTTTGCTGTTTAATAGACAACAGAAAAATTTTCTGGATTAAAACAGAATTTTTTAGTTCATGATTCTGGGGATGATCAATTAGAGTTGAGCTCAGCAGGCAGGTTCTTCTGATGAATTAATCTCATCTACTTCAGGCTTTTGAGGGTTTACTCTTGGCGGAAACTGGGAGAAAGCGGGTTTTGGATCTCTCATCATTCATTGGGTTAGTAAAGATCTGTTTCCATGGTGATGGCAAATTTCAAGAAAGAGAAGTAGAACCCCAATTCTTAGTTATCATTCAAATCTCTGCTTGTAATATGTTTGCTATGGTCCCGTTGATGAAAACATGTCACTTGGCTAAGTATCAAATCAGAAAAAAAAAGGGAATTTTCCAAGGGAATAGGAATACAGGGACACATACTAACAAATTAATGCCAATTATTCCACAGTCTACCACAGCATGGCTCCATGAAGGCATCCCCGCACCTCCAGTCTTTGCCATCTATCTATCTATTTATCTATCTATCTATCTATCACCCATCTATCATCCATCTATCTCATGTTTAGCAGTGTGACCATAATGTGGGTTCAGCCATTTCACTGAAGTCAAAGGCATGATTTGAAAGAGACTTTGAGAACAGAACAAAATCATTTCATATGACCTCTTTAGCTAGCATGTCCTAATTTGTGAGCACATCTTCCTTAATTACTTACTTATCTAATTGCCTTTAATTTGGAAATATATATGATTTTGTTAGCTGTAGTGCAGACAGACCCTCAGGGTCCCAATTATTCTCCTTTCCCTTTTTGCCTATCCATGCCTTGTATAATCAAATTCCTCTCTTGAGTTGTGCAGATTATAGCAAATAGGATGTCATTCCCATAATTATGTTACTTTTTATAGGAGTCTGTCTTGCTAGCAGTCTTGCTTTGGCAAGTCTTCTTGCTGTGAATTAGCAAACTGCAATAATGTGAACTGCCTAGGGAAAGGTCCACGTGTCACGGAACTGTGGAAATTCTAAGAGCTGGAGGCAGCTACTGATAGAGTCAGTGATGGAAACATGAGATTAATGGAATAATTCTATAAAATGTGCCTACCGCATTGACCATCACATGCTTTCACCTTTGAAATGCAATTTACCTGCATCCCCGCCTGACTTAACTGGACAGTATATGTTACATTCCTCAGCGAACTACCTGTTATCTGCAGGAGAAACGCAAGACTGAAATGCTAAAATGCTGCTGATAAAAAGAACACAAATTAGCCTGAAAGAGAGGGTGACTTTTGTGACCGGATCACAGACCAGACCCTGGAACTCAGGAAGATAAGGATAATCTCCCCTAACCATAAAATCTGTAAGAAGAGGTTCCAATCAGAGCCAGTCAGCATAAACCAAAATAAGCTAGAATTGTCATGGCAGTGGGGACCTGAATGTCTAATGTCATCTTGATTTCAGTAAAAAGTCAAGCTGTAGACATGGGTGAGACTCTCCAGAAACTTTCCTGGTACCACCAATAAAAGTGGAGTGCAGGAGAGGCAAAATGTTCCAATGCTGAGAGGACCCATTCTCTCCGTGAGAGTGTCACCCCCCACCTTTTTTTTTTATTTTTTCGGTACCAGAAATTGAACTCAGGGGCACTGGACCATTGAGCTGCATCCCCAGGCATATTTTGTATTTTATTTAGAGATAGGGTCTCGCTTTTGCTGAGGCTGGCTTTGAACTTGTGATATTCCTGACTCAGCCTCCTGAGAACTCCCGGTCCCCTTTCCCCTTTCTTATCTCTTCTACTAAACATGCCTGCTACTCTGAGTGACATGTATAAAATTTTCTGACTTAATGCCAAGAATCAGGGTTTGAAGGGGACTCGGTTTCCCAGAAGGCCCACATCCCTCTAAAACTACCAAGAATTTGGTTTAGAAGTGGATTCTTAGTTAAGTTTCTAGATAAAAATATAGTTCTAGTTAACACCTCGAATTCAGTCTTGTAAATCCCCATGTAAGGATCCAGTTAAGTGTGCATGGACACTGAAATTCTGAGAAAGCGTGTAGTTGTAGACTTTTAAGTTACTGGTGCTTTGTTCCACAGCCACAGGAAATGGATGCACTGGCAAATATCCCCTCCAGTTAGCAACCACTTCAAAAATACTTAACTCGGCCTTTGTTAATTTTGTTTACAACTACTTTTTACACAAAGGTTGTCAAAACTATAAGAATGGTTTTATGTTTTGTGAGTAAATGGAACATTTATACATAATTCAAATTCTGTAAACATATTTTTATATCTTGTTCTTCAGAGCAAGGCAAAAGACCTAGGCTTAAACAATTTGGAAATGATCTTCTAATGGTCAGCATGACCCGGCATATTTTTTCCAAAATAATGGAAATAATCAATTTCATTTTCAATGTATAAAGTATTGTGAATTTACAATAGCTAATCTCCCCCAGCTAATTGTTATTTAAACCAAAATAATTTTAAAGTTATGGCAAAACTCTTCACTTTTTATGTCACAGATATGCGTTCTATTCAACAACCCAAGAAAGAACTGGGTAAAATAAAGGCTAAAATAAGTTTTTCCATTTGTTACCCACAGAAAAAAATTAATATCAACACTACATACATCAAGATTTGTTGAGGAAGAATACTTTATTTTATAATTTTAGTTTATCAAAATATATTGATGATGATACATAATGGGGTGGCAGGGTGGGGGGCAAGAGAAGAATTTAGGAACTGTAGATTATGTAGAGGGAAATGAGAGGGAGGAGGGGTTGTGGGTATGGAAGATGGTGGAAGGAGACAAACATCATTACCCTATGTACATGTATGATTACACGAGTGGTGTGAAGATTGTGCACAATCATAGAAACAAAAAGTTGTACCCCATTTGTGTACAATGAATCAAAATGCAGTCTGTAAAAATAAAAAATAATAATTACATTAATTATAAGTAGCTAGTTTCATTTTCTTCTGGTGCATGAGGATTTTAAGAGAAAACTAATCTTAACATTTTATTTGTTTTAATATTCCATAAATATACTCATTTAAATGTATTTCAAATAATTATCAGCAGGACTGAACATTTTGATGTGATTTTTGACTTGAAAGCATCCTATATCCCTAAAATAATACTATGATGGGAATGTCAATGAGTTAGAAATTCAATGGATTCAAAGAGAAAGATTTGGAAGGTGAAAGCAACAATTTAAAGTTTATTTTGTAAGTTCTCTCCAATTGTTTTACCTTTAAAATAATGTATCTTTCTTTAAAAAAAAAAAAAAAAGTTTCTTTCCAAAATAAACGTGTCTATTTGAAATGGAAATTTCAAAATCAAGCCTTAAATGCTACATAGAATAGCAGAGATTATTTAAGATATGTACCTGTTTTAAAAGAAAAGAGACTTTTGTTGTTTTCCAAAGTTAATATCAGCAGGACAGCCTGTCAAGGAAGAAACCCACGCCTGTGACAACAGCCCCAGCCCTGGGGGAATGACTTGCAAACTTTTAGTTAGGCATGGCAATCACTCAGTGTCATAAACAGCTGAAGCAGGGTATATTTTCCTTAGTACTATTTTAAGATACTGTTTAAAGGATACATTGTAGAGGTAGAAAAAAGGGAGCAAGAAAGCATACAGATTTAATGGAAAGTGCTTTATTTTTAAAGGTCACTGTGGTGTTACTTAGAAACTAAGTCATCCACAAAATAAGTACAATGGTGAATAACATCAAAATGTTGTGGCAGGAAGGAGTCCTCGTGAGCATGAGCAAGAGTCTGCCAGTGTTCGTTTGCATTTTTCCAAGAGCTAGAAGTTGATTAGAGAGGAGGAAATTCATGATTATATTGTGTATACCATTCCACAGTTTCATGAATTTTTCTAAGTCATTTACTTGAGGACAGATTTCAGCAAAAGCCAATATATCTCATTTCATTTAGGAAGCCAAGATGGTGTGACATTTTTGCAATTGAGAGAGTTGGTAGAATAACACAATTCAATACTTGATAAATATCATTTTCTCAGCCAAACTAATTTAAAGTTTGAGAATCACAAAGTGACAATCACTGCAGAGACAAAAGGATAAAATAAATAGAACCACTGTGAGTAGAGAGTGTTCAAGTTTTAAGGAATGAGAACCAATTAAATCACTTATATTTTCACTATCTTTAACAATAATAGCAACAAAAAATAAGAATGTCAAATGGTGATGCGTTGGAGCAGAACAAATAACAGATGTTCAAGCAGCAATATTTACAAAATATTAAATATCAATGATGCCATAATGTTTTTAAAATAATTTTTTTTAGATTAATTGAATTCAACCCATGAATAGGATAAGTTAGTTTTAATCTCATAGAATATATGGAAGGAAAGAAAAGTTGAAATTATTTAACAAAGTTTCCTCTTGTCAATTAATAAACTAGACCTTAGTTAGTCAATAACTCACCATAAATTTTTAACTATAGAAGATTCAGTACACTGAATTAAAGAATTTGACCTTAACCATTTGTTTTATTTATTTTTTAATTTTCTTATTATTACAGACTGCATTTCGATTCATTGTACACAAATGGTGTACAACTTTTCATTTCTATGGTTGTGCATGATGTAGATTCATACCATTCATGTAATCATACATGTACATAGGGTAATGATGTCTGTCTCATTCCACCATTTTTCATGGTGGGGGACCCCTTTCTGTCCCCCTCTCATTTCCCTCTACGTAATCTAAAGTTCCTCCATTTTTCTCTCACTGTCCACTCCCCAATCCAATTATATATCATCATTCACATATCAGGGAAAACATTCGGCCTTTGTTTTTTTGGGGGGATTGGCTTATTTCACTTAGCATGATATTCTCCAATTCCATCTATTTATCTGCAAATGCCATAATATTATTATTCTTTATGGCTGAATAATATTCCATTGTGTATATATACCATAGTTTCTTTATCCATTCTTCAATTGAAGGTCATCTAGGTTGGTTCCACAATCTGGCTATTGTGAATTGAGCTGCTATAAACATTGATGTAGCTGTATTATTGTAGTATGCTAATTTTAAGTCCTTTGGGTATAAACCAAGGAGTGAGATAACTGGGTCAAAAGGTGGGTCCATTCCAAGTTTTCTGAGGAATCTCCACACTGCTTTCCAGAGTGGCTATACCAATTTGCAACTCCACCAGCAATGTAGAAGTGTGCCTTTTTTCCCACAGCCATGCCAGCATCTATTATTGTTTTTGTTAATAGCCATTCTAATTGGAGTAAGATGAAATCTTAGAGTTGTTTTAATTTGCATTTCTCTAATTACTAGAGATGTTGAACACTTTTTCATATATTTGTTAATCGCCTGTATATCTTCTGTAAAGTGTCTGTCCAGTTCCTTGCCCATTCATTGATTGGGTTCTTTATATTTTTGGTGTAAAGTTTTGGAAGTTCTTCATAAATTTTGGAGATTAGTGCTCTATCGGAAGTGTGTGTGGAAAAGATTTTCTCCCACTCTGTAGGCTGTCTTTTCACATTATTGATTACATCTTTTGCTGAGACAAAGCTTTTTAGTTTGAATCCATTCCATTTACTGATTCTTGCTTTGATTTCTTGTGCTTTGGAAGCCTTGTTAAGGAAGTCTGATCCTAAGCCAACATGATGAAGATTCGGGCCTGCTTTATTTTCTATTAGATGCCTAGATGGTCTCTGGTTTAGTTCCTAACCCACATTATGCTGCATTGTTCATTGGTTGCTTTTCCCATGAGAAAATTGTATATTTTATGGCTTTCAATTTAATACTCACATATCAGCATAAATTTGTAATTTCTTTGTGAGCATGTAGAAGAGAACCTGTTTGTCACTATAGAGTTATGTATGTTTAGTAATAAAACAGACCTGCAATATACAGATGTACTGCATAAAGAATGAATCTCTATGTTATCCTAACATGTTTTTAAAATGTTTTTGATTCATTATAGGTCACTAGCTTTAATATTTAAATGAAAGTGTTCAATGAATAAATGGTACTGTGTAATTTTATTTCTTCTATTCATTTTCCAAATTATCTCATGATATCTTTTATATTAGGTGGACAATCCTGTTATGTATTTGGTATTGGGATAATTTCATGCATTAGGAATTTATTATGCAATGATATCCTAAACTTCTTGAATCGCATGTTGTTTCTTGAAAAAAAGTTTCTAATGTTGTAAAGATTTATCCATGATTTTTTTCTGAAATTTTAAATAAGGATTTATAAAAAATGCTCACTTAATTTTGTCAAAATGCATATTAAGATATAGTGTTTTGTTAATACTCAAGAGAGATCCAGAAATATCACAAAGAGGCAGGAAATAAATGGAATTTGATGAAATAAATTTCAATAGAATTATACTTAAGACCCTTTATTTATATTCACATGAAGTCAAACTGAATGAATATCAGCATCAGAATTTACACAAAACTTAGATATTTTGGCTAGTTTATTATTGATTGTCTCAAAATGGGCATTTAAGTGAATGTTTGGACTGTCAGGGAATTAATAATTTTCTTTTCCCCAAAGTCCTCAATTAATGATCAGAGAAGTAAATGAAAGTTTCAGAACACTGAGAGAGAGGTATCAATAAAATGGGTTTACCAGCCTCATAGGTGAAATTCTTAAACTATTTCACAGTATATTCCCAAACTGTGGAAGATGCTTCCCCCAGTCACCCTCTCAAGAGATGTAGGAAAAATTAGTTTACAAAACGTTTTTCCAGGCTTTCCCCAAACCGTTATTGGTTGGTTGTCTGCCTTCCTGAGAGGAGAAACTGCATTACTGTTTTCTCATTTGAGAAATTGCTACTGTATCTCATTTATGGAGATATTATAAACTAGAAAACTTGCCAAGACCTCATGTCACATAACAATTTATAAAGACAAATAATACATTACATTATGTTCTATTTCTTTAAAATCTACACAAACTATTTCTTTGAAAACAAATCACCAAAGTCTTTTTTTCCACATTCTCCCAGTAGCAAACAGAAAAAATATTGTATGAACTGATGTTGATACTCATCCTTGTTTTTGTTGATTAGCTTCAGACACCAAATTTAAGGAAATAGTAAAAAAAAAATAGATGAATATGTTCAGATGATTTTAATGAAATAAAAGCATGCTTCAGAATGATGTGACATGAAAATAATTGAATAATACATAAATGTTATAACCTATTGTGTGTACACTGGATTTTGCCTGCAAATGTCTTTTGTGTAACTTCAAGAATAGAATTAATGAAAGTAGGATCTGTGGTTATAAAGTGAAATAAAATGAAACAGCTCTGCATATGATGAACAACTGTTACAGAAAAATCTGTGGATGAATGGACATTTGCAACATTTGAAGTCTTCAAGTTATTGGAAAGGCTTATGCAGAAACACTTGACTGTTATTTGACAAGGGGCACATTTTTTTGCTCACTCTCTCCCCACCCCTCTCTATGTATATGTATGTCTCTCTCTCTCTATATATATATATGTATATGTGTGTTTATGTGTATGTGTATATATATATATACATGTATATATATGCATATATATATATATATCTTCCCTTTAAGCCCAGAAATTCTTCCACACTGTGAATGTGTTTCTTAGTACAGTTTCTTAGTACAGTTCTTCATACAGCATCATAGGCCAGATAGATATTTATTTAATGCAAAACAGACTTTCGTGAAAATCGTATAAATTCACTATGAAAATTTTAAATGAAAAATACCGTGCTGCTGTATTTCTATGGAATGAGTCTCTCCTATATGTATGTTTTTATTTTGTACTTGTTTTGCTATTACTGTGCATATGTGAAATAGAGAAGGAGTGAGCAAAATATGACCTTATAATTGTAAGTAGTGAATCCATACTTCTTTCAGGAGTCAAAAAAGTATTCTCTACTTGAAGAATTATTTCTTAATGATATTTTGTCCACATTTTGTCATTTTAATTCAACTCATTTGTTGATCCTATTCCTTAATATTCTGTTCAGTGAAATGCTCAATAATTCTTTGTCATCATGTTCTGATACCTTTCAAGTATTTGTAGGCTTTTATCATCTTACCTTTTTAGTCATTGTTTTGCACAGCTATAGAGTCTTCAAGTTTTTAAACTTCTTTCATAAGTCAAAATCTATATTCCCTTAATCATTTCTGCTATGCTTCTCTGACCTTATTTTACAAGTCTTTTATCTTCAGTGCTATGGCAATGAAATGTCTAAAATCAAGCACTTAATAAGAAGTAGAAAAGAGTACTTGTCACAAATCTCTTCTTAATGCTGCCTACATTTGGAAATAAAGAGGGTTTCTCAGTTACACTACCCTATGGAGGATAGAAGACCCTCAAGTTCCTTCAAAACTTACAAGTCAGGAGAAGAATCTGCAGTGATTAAAAGTGAATATTTTTCTTATTCTTAATCTGGTTTATTTTGCTGTATTTCTTGTGAAACTATTAAGACTCTCTGTTCTAACTTGATGGTGTGTAAATTTATTCAGGTTCAGCACCCCATTTCTGATATTTAGCATTATTCATTTAAATTTATAATTTAGGTTCAAGCTTTTAATAGATGATATCAAACTATAACTAATAAAGTATGCAATGTGGGAAGGCTCAGGAAAAAAACATGGCATCTTACAATCCAATTTCATTCTGAATAACAATCACATTCAAGACAGTTATTTTCAAGTTGACAGTCTCTTTTTGCAGTCCACAGCTGGAAGACATAGAGATGGAGTGCTCTTTTCTTTCTTTTAAACTCAATTCCAAATAAGAGTTCTGATTTCTACAATTTTCATCTGGTCACACATCGTGGAACCACTGTTTTATTTGATGAGGGAACTTATTTCTCCCTGCTCCACTGGCAAATTATTTCCACACTTCGATTCTAGATTTTAGAAAGGTGGCAATATCTTTGCTGAAAACTTAACTTCTCCTAGCACTTACTGTTCTTGCTTCTTTAACACTGTCATCGTCCGACCTTTCAGGGAAAAGGGGAACATTCCCAAATCTTGAACTCACTGAATAACTGAAAAGGTAATTCTTTAAATAATGACTTAGAAATATAATAATTTTCCTTTTTAAAGCTGTCCATTAAGACTATGAGTTGCAATAAGTTCTTAGTAACTAAAACACAGTTTCTGGCATGGTAGAATCAGCATGATTTGTTCATTTGCTGAACAATGACATGTATGTTGTCAACGCATACATGCACCACCATGTTAGTGTTTTAAGTGACCTAATTCACTTCATGCAATGATGTTAATCGTGAACTGAAGCAGAACTTTTATGTATTTCTAACATTGCAGAAGTAATGCAACCAGTGTAATTTAATGTCTTCAAGACTAATGATTCATAGTTGCTATTTATACAATTTAGTTTACCCAGTTAATCATAGAAGTTTGTTTTGAAAAGGTAGAATCAGTTTCACTGTTGAAAACATTGTCTATAGCCAAAGCTATAGATATGCTTTAAAATTTACAATGCATTACAGATCATGTACACACACACACACACACACACACAGCAACACACACCAAGGGTTAAACAAAATTCAAAGCAGGCAGTGCACTAGGTAATTAGGACTAATATGTTGTTTAGAATTAAAGTCAAATTCTTTTAATTGGCACATCTCAGTGGGAATAGAAATACAAACTTGTAATTAGGTGATTGGCCTGATTATCAAAACCTCATTGGCATAGATTGTGCAGAGAAAGTTCCTGTTTTTTTTTTTTAAATCAGTTTCTCTTTCTCAAACAATTATAGCATGATATGGAAGATGCATTATATAGCTATAATAGAACTTCATATGTAAAATATATCACAACTTTATTTGAGAATTGGAATTTTAAAATAAAAACATAATTTTGGTAAAATTACATGTATATTATGCACACACACATTTACATATATGTGTATATTGTGCTGGTGATGGAACCCAGAGATTTCTGCATGTTAGGCAAGCACTCTGCCATTGAGCTTCATTCATAGTCCCAATAAATATATTATTTGTAATCAGTTAACTTTACTAAAGCCTCTGCCAATTAAGTGGTTTTAAAATATTTTTGTCATTACCAAGTTATTATATGAATTGTATCAGCAATTTCAACTGCAATCTATATGCTCATTACTGTGAGCATGCAGGTGGGTCAATAAGCAAGAATGAGAATTGTTTTGGAATCAAATGTAAAAGCCAAAGTGTGTGGTGAGGTGACCTCTCAAAATTTTAATAGCTTAATCAATCAATAAGTCACTATAAATTGTTTACATGATTTTTTGTGATTATTAACATCATACTATTGACATTTTCTTCCCCTCCTTCCCATCTTTGTGTTCTTGATAGTGAAGCTCAAAATTTCAGTAGACAAAGAAATCATCTAGTTTATAGTGTGACAGAACAACCCCAAATAATTGAAGACCATTCAAGTCCTCTTAATTAGGACTTTTTAATGAAACAAAAGGATATGGGCAGAAGTTCCTGTACTTAAGAAAATGATGTGTAAAAAATGAATTCTCATAAAATCTTGAAGAAAAAAATAGGTTGAAATTTTTAAGAGAATAAATCATCTCAAGCACTTTGGAAAACCATTTGCATTAAATTTCAGCACTATTTAAAATTTTTCTTTAGCTGTTCCTAAAATGCTATTTGTGCATTTTACTGTCTGTTACTATACACAGCTGAATCAGAGTTACATGAATGTGTGTGTGTGTGTGTGTGTGTGTGTGTGTGTGTGTTGGCTCAACTACCTTTCCTGAAAAACAAAAACAAACAAACAAACAAACACCAATTATAACGCCTACAGAGAAATTGAATTCAAACATGAAGGACAAATTAAAATCTATGACAAGATATTTTCCTTGCAAATAGAGTGAGGTATAGTGTTGCCATTTTTAAGGTACTACAAAGGCTCATTTAAAAGTTGGAAAACAAAAGTAAACACATAGTCTAATATATTGGATTTATGTTGTGTAGACAGGTATTCTGGTTGAGATGATTGTTACCTTACCCTCGGTTGTTCTTATTAGTTCTCTAGATGGTAAAAAAACTAATTATAGTGTGAAGATTGTTATTTTATAATGGAAAATTTGCCCAAGAATGCTTTGTATAATATTGTTTATTCCATGTAAACAATGCTAGATACTGTAGACATATGAGCAAAATATACAGATGAACTTAGACTGCAGTATGGGTTAAAAGGTCAGCTCAGGAAAAGATAATCACTTTCAATTAAGGTTCAAACCACTATGAACTTCACTGAAATATATGGAAGGACACAGAGTCTTATTAAAAGATTAGTTTATATTACAAGCTGACAAGAATGGCTTGTAAAGTGTGATTCATACAATGAAACTGCACACTAGAGATAATTTCTTCCCCGTCTGCTCTGCAATAATGAAAATAACCCAGCAACTACATCCTGAACTTTACAGGTCCATAAACAGAGAATCAGGTCACCCTATGCCACCATTGTCACTCCCTTTTCAATTTTACTATAGTTGTTCCCTTTTCTATACTTCTGTAGAATAGGGAATAGGGCCAGCTGTTGAGTTTCAGAAATACTTTGTCATTTCCAGGATGAACAAGATACCAAATACCAAATGATAAGAGGAGAAACTACCTATTAAAAATGTTCTGTAGCTGGGGGCACAGTGGCACACACCTGTAATCCCTGCTGCTTGGGAGACTGAGGCAGGAGGATCATGAGCTCAAAGTCAGCCTCAGCAAAGGTGAGGCACTAGGCAACTCAGTGAGACTCTGTCTCTAAATAAAATACAAAATGGGCTGGGGATGTAGCTCAGTGGTCAAGTGCCTCTGATTTCAATCCCTGGTACCACTCCCTCCAAAAATTTAAAAAAACAAAAATCTTCAGTAAATTTGATTGATTTTGTTTCTGTTTTTTATTTCAGAGTAAGAACACTATTGTCTTTTTAAGAAAGTTACTCAAGTCTAAATAATTCAAGATCATTAAAATATTTAGAGAACTATCGAAATTGCTATAACTAAAGGAAATAATCATGATCCTTCTTATCAATCAGTGTACAGTATGGAAGTATATCTAGTGGTGCATTTATTATTATATTTTACATAATTATCATTGTACTTATTACGGCTTGGATATGAAATATCTCCCAAAAGTTCATATGTGAGATAAAACATGAATTTCAGGAGATGAAATGATTAGATTATGAGAGGTGTAACCTTACTGGTGGATTAGTCCACTGATATAAATTAACTGGACAGTAATTGTAGTCAGGGAGAGTGTGGTTGGAAGAAGTGGCTAACCGGGGGCATGACTTTAGGGTTTATATTTTGTTCTGGGTGAGTGGAGTCCTTTCTGTTTTCTGGTTGCCATATCCTAAGCAGCTTTCCTCCACCATGTCCTTTGGGCATGATGTTCTGCCTCACCTCAGGTCCAGATCTGTGAAGCTGATTAACCATGGACTGAACTTCTGTAACTGTGAGGTAAAATAAACTTTTCCTTTTCTATGTTGTTCTCGTTAGGTCATATGGTCACAGTAATGCAAAAGCTGACTAATACAGTATAGATCATTTAGAAGTCCAGAGAAGAAAATGTATAGCATTATTACACAAAAGAAATTTCTTTATATTAATAGAGATAGCAAAATAATAAATTAAATTTTAAAGTTACTATAAATTTACTCTACTTGCTGTGGAATTATTGGATAAGTCAATGAAAAGATACACAGTTACCCTTTTAATAGTATCACTATTAAACAGAATATTATCTTTTTTAAAATTTTTCTTTTAGTTGTAGACAGACACAAGACCTATATTTTATTTATTTTATGTGGTGTTAAGGACAAACTCAGTGCCTCACATGTGATGGGCAAACAGTCTATCACCCAACCACAACCAGCTCCAGGATATATCTTCATGGAGAGAGATAATATCATTTGCCTATTTGCTGCTATATACTACAAAGACAATATGTACATTCAAAGGTTTCCTAGCATATAAAATAAAATATACATTTACCTGCTATTAATTACATGGTTGAAAAAAATCCTAATTATTTATCAAACCCCAGTGTAGATGCTGTGATAGTTAATTAAGGTGTCAAACTGACTAGATCAAAGGACCAGGATGTTGTTAAAGCATTGTTTCTAGGTATGTCTGTGAAGGTGGTTCTGGGAGAGACTGCATTCCAATCAGTGGAGTGAGTGAAAAAGATCTGCCTTCACCAAATGTGGGAGAGCACCATCCAATTGACTGAGAGACCAGATAGAAAAAAAAAAAAAAAAAAAAGAAAAAGGCAGAGGAAAAGTGATTTTATTTCTCTTTTCAATCTTCAGTTGGGATGCCCATCTTTTTCCATCCTTGGTTATCAAACTTCAGTTCCCTGCCTTTGGATTCCAGGACTGCCAACAGTAGCTTCTCAAGTTCCCAAAAAAGAGTTCCACTACTGGCATCCCTAGTTCTGAGGCTTTCAGATTTGGACAGAGCCATATTATTGATCGACTTGAGTGTCTGTCTTGGAGAAGGACCCAGTGGAACTTCTCAGCATCATAACTGAGTGAGCTGATTCTCCTGATACATCCCCTCTTTTATCTATCTAAATCTATACCCATACCTTTATCTATAGTTATCTATTTTACTGATTGTTTCTCTGAAGACCTTTAATGTATATTTCATTTGTTAATTGATATTTTTCTGGCTCATTCTCAGAAACAGTTCCTTATGTTTCTTGATCAGGTTTCTATCCTATACATCCCTGTATATAGTTTAATCATCTATTTACTTATAGTATACTTTTACAGATCTTGAACTTGTAAGAATAATATTTCTAACATTTTTATGTGAAAAGCAAACTTTTGATAACATGGAGAAAATTTATTTAAATAAAGGTTGACAATATTGCAAATCCCCAGAAAGAAGGCTACATCAGAAAAGCTAAATCACCAGCAACAAAGATCAAAGTTGAGGGGAATAGACATGTTTTCAAAGGAAAAGAGATTTTGGATGCACATGGTCATAATAAAGGCCTGCTTAGTTCTATCCCTGTAGACTTGCAGTGAGAATACATTCTGACATGAATTGGTCCACATGATCAGGAGCAAGCTGCTTGTGAGCTGAGTATATCTTGGAAGGCATGAGAAGTGGGAGGTCCTCTTTTTGTACCTCAAGAGAGATCTCTTATCCCTTGCCTTTTTATTTACTTCTAACCAAACCAAAACAAAAACATGTGCTTCCTTCCACTTGTCAAAAGTATCCCAATAGTCTAACTTGAGTGAGTGCTATGGTAACATTAATTTGTGAGTGCAGTATCAAAAGAAAAGTAACTTTTCTAACTAATGTTATTTGAAAGATTAAGATCAAGCCAAGAACCTAGAACAAACACAGTCTACTGAGACAGAACTGATGAAGGAATCAGAGGAGAATTTCAGGAAAAATATTAAGAATGTTAGAATAGAGGTATTTAGGGCTCCTCCCTTCCAACATATCCTTCTGAAATCTGAAAAAAATTTAAATTTAAATAAAAATTCACTTTAAAAATTAACAGTATTATCCCTATGTTGCCCTAATGAGAAAGAAATATGAAAAAGTGAAAATCTGCAGTATAGAGCTTTAGAGGAGAGCTTTTCAATTGCTTTAACTTTGTCAGGTACTTGAGCAGCTGCTATGATGGAGACACGTTAAGAACTGGGTTCTGCAGAAGCAATGGGTCAGCCATGAAGGGCCTGATGTAACAGTCTACTCCATTTGCTGTTGATGCTAGGGAAAGGAAGTGACAGAGTTGGATGCCTTGGTTCACAAGCTAACACCAAGTGTGTGCATGTGTGAATCACTAAAATTCTATAGGAAGAATAGTAAAGATAGAGATGATGTGATAGAAAATAAAATGCCATCAAAAGAGATGGAAATGCCCCAAGTAGATTCTTCATTTGAAAAAAAAACTCACTGAAATGCAAATAGTACAAAGAAAACAACACAAAAAAAGCATAACTTCCTGTATCCAATATTAAAAACATGTTTGGAAAAATTCTGAAAACAAATCAAATCTGAAGCAGAACAATAGAGGAGATGTAAGCAATGAACAAAAACTGAAAAGTTAGTATTAGGATTACAATTTCATAAAATACCTAATAATTATGTAAGCTCGAATTTGTAATACAAACATAGGCAGACAAATAAAACGTGGGGAAACAAAATATTGATCCTCTAAAAATACTCAACTTGAAGGAGTGTGAAGAGAAAGAACAGTTCAATCAAAATGTTCTAAAAATTTTATTAATGGGGAAGAGGAATAAGATGTTTGTGTTGGATTCAGAAAAATTATTTAATTTAAATGTGAAACTGTTGAGGTGGGATGATTTGGAATGGGAAAATGTTACCAATTTGTTTTTACACCACCCAGGTCTGTACACCTGCCTCGTTTTCCTGCCAAAGCATTCTCCACAATGACAGATTGGTGGAGTCAGGTTTTTGCAGCTGCTCCTCTATACTGGTGAGGTAGAAAAGTAGGGTCTGGTGCTTGGAAAAGAGGGGCCACCATACTAGTTACCACCTATATTTGGTCACTTATCTTGACTTGTTCTCAGGCTGCCTCCCTGTAGCCCCACTTTGGAGCCTGCACAGTATCACAAAAGGACAACTAAGAACTGCTGATGAGCTGACACCTTATGGAGCAAAGTCAAACAGGAAAAGACTGGAGAGGGTGTGATCTCTCTTGTCAAGGAGCAGTAACCAACTCCTTCCCTACACGTGCTGTGTCCTTCCTTTTTCCTCTTATTCCTGAACCCCAGGGGATTGCATTCATCAATAGTGTTGATTTATAACATCAAAATTTGTCTCTACTGTGGTCTTCTAAGGAATCCCCATTAAATCAGATGATAAACACTGGTAACACTAAAAAGAAATGGGGAGCTCCCAAATTAACAGGTCTGTGAGGGGAAGAGAGTAAAGAGAACAAGGTTCAATAGAAAGGAATTAAAAAGGTGTAATTAAGAAATGATAGGAAAATGTAAAATAAATAGTGAGAAAGACAATAATGAAAAGTGACAAAGAACATTACCAATTTATGATGCTTTGAAAGGTTTCAGTTTTCCTGTTAGAAGATCCAGGCTTTCAGACTATTAATTACACAAACCCAGTTGTTGTCCTAGTAACAGATATAAATGCTGCTAACATGGTGAAAATAAAGGCATAGGTAAGTGTTTCAGGAAATAGTAGATTTTAAAAGTAGGGATTACAATTCAAATGTAGGTAAAACTTATTTCAAAATAAATGTTTTAGCTGGGTGCTGTGATGCATGCCTGTAATGCAGCAGCTCCGAAGGCTGAGGCAGGAGGATAGCTAGTTCAAAGCCAACCTCAGCAACTTAGTGAGGCCCTAAGCAATTCAGTGAGACTCTGTCTCTAAATAAAATATAAAAAAAGGGCTGGAGATGTGACTCAATGGAAAAGTATCCCTAGGTTCAATACCAGATATGAAAAAAATGTGTTAACTGGGAAACAAGGAAATAAAATGTAGTAACCAAAAGATACAAAAAATGTGCCATATTGACTACAGTTTGTGTTGTCACTGTGACATTCCCCTATTTAGAAATAGAAACCATTTTATAACCACTGTCATAAAAACGAAAAAACACTTAGACTAGACAGGATGCTGTACCTGCATAAATTAGTAATCCAAACTTTTTGCAATCTCTCTTGTGCTGCCTCAGGTTAATTTAATCTAATAGTAGACTACTAGTCAATAATACATGTTCTCATAGACTGATATCATGCTGTCAATTTTTTATCCAAATTTCATATCTTGGTTAAGGAATTCTAAAAGGTTGATATTGAAGATTGTTTAAATTTGACTTTTTCTTTGGAAAAGAAAATGTAAAAGTGCATTTAAGAAAGAACTAGAATGGTTAAAGTAGTGAATTTGTAGTTGTTTATTGATTAGCCATGCATTTATTGATACAAAGCATAACTTGATAAACGCATGTGTCCGAAGTAATAAAAAACCATTTTCAAGGTGTATAATTTTTAACCACTGAGAAATGATGCAACCTAATAATATGTTGGACGCAATCAAACACATAGTAATATACTGATCTAATTATAGCATTTGGACTTCATACCATATAAACCAGTGATTTCTTATATCTTTCCAGAAAACAGAGATGGTGAGTCTGGTTCCTGCTTGAAAAACTCTTGTGTTTTTCAGGCCCCAAAATAGGCAATTACAAAAGTTTTCCCTTGATATAGTGTGCTAGTCAGCTTTTTGTTGCTGTGATCAAAATATTTGAGAAGAATAATTTATAGAAAGAGAAGTTTATTTGGGGCTCACAGTTTCCATGTTGGAGGTCTTAGTCCGTGGTCAGCAGAAACCATTGCACTGGGTCAGAGGTGAAGCAGGACATCATGGCAGAAGAGTGTAGAGGAGGGAAAACTGCTAAGCGGGTGGCAACTGGGAAGGAGAGAGGAGAGAGATGGGGAGAGGGCAACCAAGGACAAGATAAATCCTTCCCACGCACACCCCTAATGCCTACTTCCTCAAGCTAGGTGCCACCTCCCAGTAGTCCATTCAGCTGTCAATCCATGCAATGGATTGATCTACTGATGGGTTTAATCCACTGATGAGGTCAGAGTCCTTATGATCCAATCATTTCCTAAAAGCCCCACCTCCAATTCTTGCTGCATCAGGGGTCGTGCTTTCAATTGATGAGCTTTGGGACCACATTACATATCAAACCATAACACACGAAGGAAGCTGCCATCTCCACAGCCAGTTCATGGTCGCCTCTGAGGGATTTTGCAGTCGAGGTCTTAGGCTTTCAGGTCCACCGTTATGTTTGCATATTTACCTTACTAGCTCCTGAGTGTGGATGCTTTCAATTTTTTTCATGTGTTCATTTTAAATCAATTTAAAATGTTTTCAGTTGACACACAACCAATGTACATATTTATGAACTACAATGTGATCTGTTAATGCATATGTTCATAATGTGATGATCACATCAGTGTAATCAGCATGTCCATCACTTTGCACCTTCATCATTTCTTTGTTGTGAGAGCATTTGCAAATCTCTCTTCCATCTGTTGTTGTTGTTGTTGGTGGTGGTGGTGGTGGTGTGTGTGTGTGTGTGTGTGTGTGTATTCTTTTTTTTTTTTATGGTGCTGGACCTTGTGCATGTGAGGCACTCTACCAACTAAGCTGTATCCTGAGCCCTTCTATCTGTTTTGAAATATTTTTGCTAACTATAGTCACACTACTGGGCAATAGTTCATCAAAAATTATTGCTTCTATCAAACTAATACTTAGTACTTATTGATCATCACTTCCCCATTCCTCCTCATCCCTCTCTCCCTTCCTCTGGTATCCACCACTTACTTTTAACTTCTGTGATATCCAGTGTATAGATTCTACACAAGAGTAACATTACATAGTCCTTTTATTTCTGGGTCTGGTTTATTTCTCTTAACACAATTCTCCCCAGTTCCCTCTTGTCGCATGGCAGTATTTCATTCTTTTATGGCAAAATAGAATTCCTTGTGAATTTGCATCAAATTTTTCTTTATTCCTTCACCAGTTGATTGCTTCATTTTTTTATTATTATTGTGAATAGTGTGCTGCAATGAATTTGGGAGTGCAGTGCCTCTTTAATGTACTGACATCATTTTCTTTGGACATACACCCAGTAGTGGAACAGTTGTATCATAGGGTAGTTCTATTTTTATTTTTATTCTTTTTAGGAACCTCCACATTGTTTCCTATAATAGCTTTACTAATTTACATCTCCACCAGCAATGCATAAGTGGTCCCCTTTTCATTATTCCTTGCCTTATTGATAATAGCCATTCCAACTGGAGTGAGATAGCTTGGTGATTTTGATTTGCATTTTCTTGATGGGCAGACGTCATAAGGTACCTCTGCAGAGGCCTGGTCGTGGAAGGAGGAATGCAAGGAGAAAGGGAACACTTCACAACACTCCTCTTCTCTACTCACTACCACCCTTACTTGTTATTTTCACTCCAGACTCTATAAAGCTGTCCTTTTGCTCAGAGCTCCCTCAGCAATGAGAAAACCTGCATGTCCGTGCAAATCAGTGCACCATTCTGTGCGATACAGTGTAATAAGAGAATATGGTTATTTTTCCATTTATATATACTTACTTTTTCATTTTTGACTTGTTGCATTAATTGACTACTCTCATTCCTTACCGTCTTCTAGGCGAGCTGAACTTGTGACAGAAGGGATCACTCTTAGACAAATAAAAATCTACAAGATGTCAGAATTCATGGAATTCAATTAACATCTTGAAGTTCACTGAAAATAGAGTAGCAACTGAAAGGAATATTTGAGTCAGATATTCATGTATCATTCCTGATTTTATTTAGCCAGGGTCATATAAGTATTCCCCACGAATAATGACATCTCTTTTCTTCATCAGTATTGAAAGCAACTCTTCAGAGTGTAAGTTGAGATCTCTTTACTATCATGTTGTATTTGAGAAGAAAAATTACACCGAGGATAAAAATGCAGTGGACATAGGCTGTATGTTCTCCATTCCATATCTAGAAAACTTCTTGATTAGGCATTTACATAAGCTGATTACCCGGAATGTATGTAAAATGTTTTGCAAATAATTCTTCAAAGTAAATTTTAAAAGTCCTAAGATTTTTAAAATGTTGATAATTATATGACAACTCATATTCCAAAATGCTGATTTATGAAACATATATTTATGCTCTTTATTTCCATCTACACTGTTGTAGAAGTGCAAAATGTGGGAATTTATAATTAAATTTTGTTTAATAAGTCAAATTACAAAGCAGCAAGAACTAAAAATAATGGAATAAAACTTTTGTATATTAGGGAAATTATTTTCAAATTTAAGAGTTGGATAGACTATAGCATTTTTATTGATACATTTTAGGTGACATAAAAATATGCAGATAGATAAATAGATATTGATGTATTTCTTTTCTAAAGGTAAAAAAAATAAAACAACAATGTACTGGTTGAACTATAAATAGAAATTTCTATTTAGCCTTCCCAGGGAGATCAGATTATTTTCATTATTCTTTCACCTTTGCCTCCTTAAATTTGCTCTTCTTCATCGTCTTCCATATTGAAACTATCACCTACAAGTTCTTTTTCATTTATTTGTTTATTTATTTATTTTTTTTAAATTTATTTTTAAAAATTTTTACAGACATCATTTTGATTCATTGTACAGAAATGGGGTACAAATTTTCATTTCTATGGTTGTACATGATGTACATTCATACCATTCAAGTACTCATACATGTACATAGGATAACGATGTCTGTCTCATTCCACCATTTTTCATACCCCCTTCCCAGGCCCTCTAATTTCCCTCTTCACAATCTAAAGTTCCAACTACAAGTTCTTAATAACTTTAAATACCTTTTGCTTAAACTCTAGGCTAGTATTTCTACTTGCTTATTACTCACATGCATCTGGACATCATGGTGACATTTAGAGTTACCCATGATCAAGGCAAATGGATATTAACAATCATTAAAATTATTCTTAATTTGTTATACCCATTTCATATAATCATTCCAAGATATTTCTCAAATGTGCCCTTTCTTGCTTAATTCTACCATTGACTTCCCAATTCATTTTCTTTTATGCCTATATTATCTTAATATTCTATCCAGCACCTTTGCAACCTGTACTGCCTGTCTTGACTGCTGCCACTTGTTTTACTGAAATAGGAAATCTGATATCAGTCTCCTATTTCAACATTTCTATTTCATCTCAGTTATTCTCCTGTAGGATGCAAGGATGCAGTGAACTTCTAAGCAGAACCAAACTCACCTCACAGTTCCTCCTACAACACCCCCAAATATAACCTTTGGCTAAATGGCTTAAAGAGATTAGAAAAGGTTGTAAAATGAGGCTATGTGCTTGCTATTGGCTCTTATTTTCATATTTCATTCATTCTTGAAGCAATCAATGCCTGCTGATTTCTCTGACCTGGCGAAGTTTTATGTGCTGAATTACTAGAATGTCACTTTGATCTATGCTGTCATTTGTTCAATGACTTATTCAACAAGCAACTCTTGAATGTGGTTATGTAGCAGGAACTCTGCCAGATATTGGAGATGTAAGTAAAGTATGAAACTGATGTGTCTCTGCCTTTATGACAAAACCTTATGTATTTCACTCCTTTATTTTCACCACTCTACTAAAATGCCCTGCACAGATATTATCTCTTCTATAATGCCATCTATAATACTTTTGCCAATATCAGCATAAATTTCATTTTCTTCTCTAAGTCTCCTAGGCTGGTTCTATTCTCTATTAAAACAAATCAAGACTACTACTTACCTTTTGTGGACATATGTAACCGAAATCTGGTTTTAAAGGTAATTAGTATGGTAGTGAGTATGGATACCAAATCAGTATCTACAGTGTTAAAAAGCTTTTGACAAAAACACAATTTAAAATTGATTATAATCAGTATTTCTTTTGTCACATATTTAAAAGCATCTAAATTCTAAAAAGTTGTCTTTTTCCTGTTTATTTATTTAGGTCCTCTCTGTACTCAAATTGATACATTTGCTTCTCCAGTTTTCTCTTTCCTCTAATTTTCTCCTTTTCTGTCCAATCGAAACATCAGGTCAATAACTGCCTTCAAGCTATCTGCACACCTTTAATATGCTCAGTGATGAATGAATTTACTGGATATGCTTAAGGGTCCTATGAGGGATCAAATTGTGTCCTTGTCCCTGAGAATTTTAGAAGACATACATCACTGGTCATTGCTTCGTCCTACTTGAGCAATCAGGATTAAATCTGCTAGTTACTAAATCTATGGTGCACACTTTGGGTGTATTGCTGCATATGGCTATCACAGAGCCAGGTAACTATGTGTATATTTTTGAAAGTTTTCTCAAGAATGTACACAAATATTTATGAGCAAGGGGCAAATAGTAAATGTGATTATATATCATACATACTCCTTGGGGGAAAGTCTTTTTTTCCCCTTCATTGGTTATCTTTCCCACCAACTTCTACCCTTATTGATCTATTTCAGTTAGACAGTTAACTGAAGTTGCCAGCCTAGAAAATGTTTTCTTATTCTTCACCATATCTGTCTAATACATACGTCCTGAATCTTGCTTTTTTCTTTAAACAATACCTTGTGAAATATTTAGAAGTTAATTTGAATAGTTCTTACAGTTTTTAAAATGATTGCTGATATATCATGACAAAGATATAATATAGGTAAAGAATAATTGCTTATGTTTCTTATTCAACTCCAATGACTGAAAGAAGATGATTTAGATCATACTCCATGTAAATAAATATTATCATGAATTGACACGTCTTACCTTGAATTTGTAATCCTCCTGCTTCAGCCTGATGAGTCACTGGGATTACAGATATGCACCTCCTCATCCAGCATATAATTTCTTTTAAAATGTTATTAGCCATATGAATCTAATGGTTGTTAAATTTACAATCTCAAGAATAATTTTGAATGAATTACTTGATAAGCAATTAAGACATAGTGTTAAGATGTTTATGATTTTGTTTGAAAATATTTTTCAAGCAAAGAACTAATACATTAGTTCTTTTATTCAGAAAGACAAATGGTTATTCTACTTTTTCTGGGTTGTTTCTTTTGGTCACTGCAGGGCATATTGTAATAAGCAACTTCTCACTCCCAGCCTTACCTCCTGGTGACTTTAGAAGTTTGCTATATTGAGCAATATTACTTTTTTGAAAAACTATAACTTCTGACATTTACGTCAGTAGTATATGTGAGAACAGTTTCCCAAATCATTCCATTCAGGAACGGGTGTTACCAACTTACCACATACATAAAAGTTTATTTTGAAAGTTTATTTGGAAATTTCTTTATGTCAGCATTATTCCAAATTTAATGATTTGCTGCAATGTCTCAAAGGCTTTGGATGAAGTGTTAGTAAAGCCATCATGATCCCTGTCTTTATTGAGCTCACAGATAAATGGTTGAGAAAAATGAGCAGCATGATATACTAATGACAGGGGAAGGGCAATGCCATTAGGAAATCATGGACATGATACCATGGTCTTGGGGGTCAGGGAATATTTCCCCATGAAAGTGACATCTTACCTGAGACCCAAAGGATAAGTGATAATTACAGAGATAAGGTGTGGGGACAAGTTCCCCAAGGAAAGGCATCTAAAAATCTAAAGAGATCAACTTTAAATATCAAAAACAGTTCTCAGTGCAGAGTCTTAGAATTGCAAAGTGGGCAATAGCAAGAGATGAGACTGGATAGAGGAAAGAAGATAGATGAAAAGCAGGATTAACCATGCTAACACATCTTCTGACAAAACATCGAAAGGATGGCTTAAGAAATGCAGCAATATGATTCAATGTTGTTTTAACGCAATTACCCTATTAGACCCTGATCATTGGCTTAGACATTTTACATTCATTTGATAATTAACACCTAATATTTGAATTCTATGTTCCTCATAGATTCTTATTTGGCTGCAGAGAATATTATTCTCTTTAGGTACAGCTATTTAAAATTTTAGTAATATATCTGTCCTAGTTTTGATTGATCCTTTTAAAATATTCATAATATCACTTAATGCTTGACATAATTGCTATTTGATTTCATTTATTTGTATTACCATGTTATTAGAAAAAAAATACCAATGTTAAGTGTCATAAAGACACTTCAAACTCCTGGATTATTCTCAATAAAGATAATTCTTCTGTCACTCAAAGGACCAAGAAGAAATTCAGTGGGAAGACACATGAACTCTGGACCTTCTATTGTAACATAAGTTGAACATTAGCATAAAACAGTTTTATGAACACTTTCCCTAAGGACATAGGATGAGTAATGCTTATTATTTGCCTCCAATGACTATAATATCAAAGAAGATGATTTAGATCATACTCTATGTACATAAAAAAATTGTTATTGTAAGTTGCACATCTTGGCTTGAATTTGTAATCCTCCTGCTTCAGCCTGATGAGTCACTGGGATTACAAAGATGTACCTCTTTATCCAACATATAATTTCTTTTAAAATGGTTTTAGTCATTATATGAATTTAATGGTCGTTATATCATACAATCTCAAGAATAATTTTGAATAATTTAACATGCCATTAAGACATGATTTTAAGATGATCATCATTTTTTTTGAAAATGTTTTTCAAACAAAGAACTGATATGTTAGTTCTTTTCTTCAGAAAGACAAGCCATATTGATGAAGGCTGGTCTCACAAGTCACAGATCATAAGGGAAAAAATGCAGATGTATCACTGCTTTCAAAGTGATAAAGCCATGGCCATAATTTAACATGAAAACACAGTGAGAAACTAAGACCTCAGTAATACGATGTGTATGCAAACATTATGAATTTCTATCATTTTCCTCTCTTATTTTTTTACACTGTTTTTCTATACACTTATTTTCACTTATTCCTCAGATATCCTTCCATAACAAGATATAAAATATATAAAAGTAGTAGCCACTTGGTAGATACATTGTTTTCAATGATGTGAGAGTATCATAATTTCTTTTCCTAACTCCTATTGATAGATTCAGTCTGCTCACAATTACTTACTAATAAAGTGCCACAATTGTCTAGACTTTTCACAGCTATTGCACACATGAAAGCACATGGGGAGCTGATTCCTAAACCCAAACACTTTAGTCAAAGATATGTGCCATTGAATACTTGCAAATACTATCTAGCTCCTGTAGGTATACTATTTTATACTAAATAGTATAAAAATATACTATTTTTGTCTCTTTGCTACTTGAAAAATGGTATTTCAGGGTAAATTTAATTTGCATTTCTCATGTTATGACTGTTATGTATTTATCCCTTTGTTTTTCAAAATTTGAAATAGTTCTTTCCCTCCTCTTATAACTTGCTTCTAATTTTTTGTATGGTGATGAATGATCAGGCAAGAATTGTATTTGTTTTTAATTTTGATATGATCATAATTAGAAATTATAAAAATACAATTATTCCATGTGTCCTTTTTGTAGAAGTCATAATTCAGCTCTAAAATTTTCAGACCTATGTGAAAGCTAAATCCAACAAAAGGACAATACAAAGTATTATGAATATAGCTCTTCTCCAGCTATGAAATCTGACATAACCAGCAACACTCAGCCAATTACACCATATAAAATAAATTATAATATTAAATACTTTATATCAAATTTTCACTTAGCTAATAAAAATCGTAACATTTATTTATTTGTCCTAAGCTTATTTTTTTCTTTTGTAAATTCAATCTCCTCAAGCCTAATTACAAACATTTTGCTTTGATGTCCTTGAAGGTGGAATATTATTTTTAACTTTCAATAAATGTATTGATTTAATTAATGCAATCTTTGCTAATACATTTGCCTTTTAGGGCATAGAATTTTCTGTTTAACATTTCCAAAGTAGATAATTTAACTGTAATATACTTAGGTCTCTGAATCGGAGATCTATGTAGTACTAAAATTTATGGTAGCATTAGTCCAATTGCTCTGAGAAAGAAATATTTGTGAAAAGGAAGATGATAGCCTTGAAAAGCATAGCTCTGTTGATTTAGCATAAATGTCTAAATTTGTCAAATAATATGGTGCATTAGTGAAATTTCTCCAGAGAAACATAGCCAATAGGTTATATATTGATATAAATGACACTTATTATAGAGATTGACTCATGCAATTATGGAGCTGAGAAGTCCTATGATCTACCCTATCTTAAGCTGGAGAACTAGGAAAGCTGGTGGTATAATTTGGTTAGTGTCTGAAGACCTAAAAGGGAACTGATGGTTTAATTACAGCCCAGATGAAGGCCTGCTAATAGACAGGACTGCTGGTCTAAGTCCTGAAGTCCAGGTGACTGTCAACCAGCAGCTCTGATGTCCATGGCTATGAGAAAATGGATGTCTTAGTTCAAGAAGGTAGACAATGAACTTACCCACCACAGCCTGTTTGTTCTGCTTGTTCTGTTTAAGAAGGATCTCAAATGATTTGATGATGCCTGCGTTACATTGGTGAGGGCAGTCTTTACTCAGACTTCTCAATGAGATGCTAATCTCTTCAAGAAACAACCTCACAGACACCTAGAAATAATGTTTCACCAGATGTCTCATGTGGTAGTCAGCTTTCCATTATGGTGAGAAATACTTGTGATAAACAGTTTATAAGAAGGAAAGGCTTATTTTGACTCATAGTTTCAGAGGTTTGGGTACAAGTTTTGTTGGTCCTGTTACTTTTGTGTCTGAAGTAAGGCAGGCTTATCATGGTTGGAATGTTTGGAAGAGGAAGCTGCTCATGTCATGGAAGCTGTAAGAGTAAAAATAGATCCAGGAAGAGACCAGGGTACCAATATTCCCTTCAAAGACATATCCCAATAACTTACTTCTACAAGGTCCCAAATCTTAAAGGTTCCATTATCTTCCGTTAGTGCCAAGCCAAAAAAATGTAACACATGGGCCTTTTGTGAATGGTCCAGGTGCAAACTATAGCATCTGGATATCATTTAATGCCATAAAATTTACAAAATTAATCATCTCACATGGCAACTGTGCCATTTGTTTTTCTGGCACACATTGTGTTTTCAAAATCTTCTGAAATTATCTATAAAGACATCTTAAAATGCTGCCTCTGTATCAGACTGAGATATATCATTTTATAGCAAACAGCTGCATTATAAATAATCACTACAAAGAATAATAGCAAATTTAAAGATTTAAAGAGGTTGTCATAGGACTAGAGATGTAGCTCAGAGGTAAAGCTCTTGCTTAGCATATGCAAGGCCCTGGGTTCAATCCCCAACATGGAATAAATAAACAAACAAACAAATAAATAAATAAATAAAATGTTGTCATTTACTTAAGCAAATACTATGTCAGAGTTTCTTTATTTTATCTCTAATCCTACAACAATATTGAAAGTTATTCAAATAATAAAACTGACCCAGAAATGGTGAATACCTTGCTTAATTTAACTTTAGACTATTATGAATCTAGAATTCAAATTTATGCCATCCTGATCCTGAGAACATTTTTCATCTCACCATGGTTTCTTTAGAACTTTTTCAGTCACTCTCCTAAGATTTATCATATATGATCAAGTCTTAAGGCTAGATTTCAAAAGAATGTGATAGGATCCTGTGTCTGTTTTTAAACAATCGTAACTGAAGATATTGTGTTTTTGCTTATAAAATAATAAAATACATAACTTGCATAATGGATTCTTTGTTCTAAAAGTGTTTTTATTTAAATTTTGAATCACAGAGGTTTTGACATGATTCAGAGTCAATTCAGATGGTTTAAGTACTTCAGAGAGGGTGCTGGCTGACACAGCAGAACTAATAAAATAAACAAGGGAGTTTGAGATATTCAGAGATGAGCAACAGAGGAAGATACTGTACTGTCTCTTGAAGACCATGCAGTAGAGAGAAGGAAATGAAGAAGTGGAGTCAAGGATAGAGGACTACTTAGCAAGAAGTAAACTCATGACACAACATGGCTATAGCCAGAGAAATAGCTCTAAAGTAGTGAGAGAGCTGGGAAGAATTGTTACACATTTTCTCTTCTTTCACTGATTCTAATCAACTAAACTTAATTATAAACCAACTGGTTAGAATCCATATGAGACAGTCCATGTTCCCAATCTCCTAATGTGTAGGGCACAGCAAATATGGTTGGAGAAGAGAGGGCACAGTATGTGTAGAGGATGAAGAGTCAAAGGAAGCATAACTAGTCCATTCTTTAATACTGATGGCAGAAATGTCTAAGAATATTTTTCTGTAGCATTAGTTAGTAGTAAAGTTTCAGATACAATAATTTATGTAACTCTGGTAATTAAAGTATCTCAACTGTCTTTCAAAATATACTATTCTTCTTATATTGATTTTGTTTGTATTTTTTTCTATTTTCATGGTGAATTGATTCTGAAAAATGTTGTGAGCAAAATCTGAAATCTGAAAAGATGTACATATAAAGATAAGTTAAAGACAAAGAAAAAAGAAATATTCATGATATTAAAAAAGTTGAAATGTGTGACATTTACTTTCTATATGACTATTCACATGGAATAACTAAGATTGAAATACAGAATGTTTTCAACACACACGGAAACAAAAAGGTAAGTACAATATAAAATAAATGTAATGATAACAAATTGACATAAATATCATAAAACTAGTCATTCAAAGGTAACTGAGAACCATGTCATCAGCAAATAGGGATAGTTTGAGCTCTTCTTTTCCTATTCGTATTCCTCTAATTTCTTTGGTCTGTCTAATTGCTCTGGCTAGAGTTTCAAGAACAATGTTGAATAGTAGTGGCGAAAGAGGGCCTCCCTGCCTTGTTTCAGTTCTCAGGGGGAATGCTTTCAATTTTTCTCCATTTAGAATGATGTTAGCTGTGGGCTTAGCATAGATAGCCTTTACAATGTTAAGGAATGTCCCCACTATCCCTATTTTTTCTAGTGTTTTGAGCATGAAGGGGTGCTGTATTTTATCAAATGCTTTCTCTGCATCTATTGAAATAATCATGTGGTTCTTGACTTTAAGTCTGCTGATATGGTGAATTACATTTATTGATTTGCAGATGTTGAACCAACCTTGCATCCCCGGGATGAAACCCACTTGATCATGGTGCACTATCTTTTTAATATGCTTTTGTATGTGATTCGCTAAAATTTTGTTAAGAATTTTTGCAAACAATCAGCAATGTGAAGAGAGAGCCTTCAGAGTGGGAGAAAATCTTTGCCACACACACTTCAGATTGAACACTAATCTCCAGAATCTACAAAGTGCTCAAAAATCTTTACACCAAGAATACTAATAACCCAATCTATAAATGGGCCAAGGAAATGAACAGACACTTTACAGAGGAAGATCTACAAGCAATCAACAGATTTATGAAAAAATGTTCAACATCCCTCGTTATAAGAGAAATGCAAATCAAAACCACCTTAAGATTTCATCTTACCCCAATTAGAATGTCTTTTATTAAGAATACAGGCAACAACAGGTGTTGGCGAGGATGTGGGGAAGAGGGTACGCTCATACATTGCTGGTGGGAGTGCAAGTTGGTGCAGCCACTTTGGAAAGCAGTGTGGAGATTCCTTAGAAAACTTGGAATGGATCCACCATTTGACCCAGCTATCCCACTCCTTGGCCTATACCCAAAGGACTTAAAATCAGATTATTACAGTGATGCAGCCACATCAATGTTCATAGCTGCTCAATTCACAATAGCTAGATTGTGGAACCAACCTAGATGTCCTTCAATAGATGAATGGATAAAGAAACTGTGGTATACATACACAATGGAATATTACTCAGCCATAAAGAAGAATAAAATTATGGCATTTGTAGGTAAATGGATGATGTGGAGACTGTTATGCTAAGTGAGATTAGCCAATCCCAAAAATCCAAAGGCCAAATGGTCTCTCTGATAAGTGAATGATGATGCATAATGTGGGGTGGAATGATGGCAAGAATGGAGAAAGGATAGATAGCATAGAGGGAAGGGAGGGGTGGGGTTGAGTTTGGGGGGTAAGAAAAATTACAGTATGTGTGACAGACATCATTGCCCTGTGTACATGTATGAATGCACAGATGAGGTGACTCTACTTTGTGTACAACCAGAGAAACAATTGCTGTACTCCATTTGTGTTCAATGAATCAAGAAATTAAATAAAAAGAAAAAAAATGTAACTGAATAAAAGTTTAACATTTACAACAGATTATACACAATGAAATTATATACAATATAAATATAATTAAATTCAAACCTTAAATGTTTTACACAAAAACTTTTTAAAAATTTATTCTACATTTCAGAGCTGGTCAAATAATCTTCATTGTTTTCCTTTTTTTTTTCCTATTCCACAAACTGTGAATCCTTTTAAAATCTCATTGAAATAAAACCCTAGGTCCACAATGCATTCTTGTACGTATTTGATGTCTTTGGAGAAAGAAGAAGCAAAAGGGAATTATACAGTGCCCACGATGAAGACTCAGCCCAGCTATTTTTACTAACAAGAAAATTGAAGCCTGTACAAGTTATATAATGTCAGATTTAAAATAAGAATACAGATCTTTCTATGGTTTCTCTGTTCCTAAGTCCCCAAGATTTCTCCTGTGTCAGAGCATTTTCTAATGCTAGCTCTATATAAAGAAATCTTAGTAAGGGTTTCTAACCTTAAACAGGGCTCAGGATCATTTCAGATTTACACAGTGTATACAATTTGTTAGGAATGGGGCTCTCAATACTTGAGGGAAATTTTTAAGAGGAAAACTGCAGCAGATTTAATCCATAGTAGAGTGATTAGTCTTATCCTTAGGACAATGGGTTGTCTTTGGCAGTTCTAAATACTATAATCATATGACCCACTTTATATTTTAGAATGCTTATTTTTGTTGCTGGAGGAAGAATCAGTTTGAAGGCATAAGGTTGCATTGAGGAGTTCAAATAATGTGAACTTCTAGTTCACACTAGAAGACAAGTGTGTAACAGGAAAAATCAGGAGTCATATTTGAGAATAATATGGCTTATTAGTTGACTGAATGAAGGAACTAAAAGTAAATGGATAAAACTTAATTTCCATGTTTTGGATCATAAAACTAGGTGGATAGTGCTTGCTGTTCACTGAGATTGGAAATGAACTGGTATGGGTATGAGCCAATGATAAAGCCACATACACACACACACACACACACACACAAAGGAAAAACAGACAAACTCCCTTCTAAATAAGTCACAGTGAAGTTAGTATAGACAGAGTTTGGTATATAGTAAAAAATGTTTAATCATTCACAGAAACCTGAGGGGTTTAAACTCATAGGTGCTTTTAGAAGAGCCCTGAAAGACCTGTAATGATAAACAATGTGTAATATATGTGCATTTCTAGGAAAAAGCAGGACATTTTAATAGATTATGAAGATTCTTGAAACCATTTGTGCTTTCTGATGCCCCCC